>LR880966.1:777435283-777448617 GCA_904067115.1 Aegilops sharonensis
GCAAATCAAATATACGGTCAAATTTTAACCCAAAATATAATAGAGTCTAATAAACTCGGACGGTGGTAGTATATGTGTAAGCATAAGTCATATCCACGTACCCAACTACCAGTAAGTTAAACATGTCCATCAATCAAAGAATCACGATTGATGCATGATTGCTATACAGCTCCATACAAAGCTCACTATTTTGCCTAATTCCAACTTTCCCGCTCTCCTGTGGGCATTCCGGTGCTTTCTCGAGTAACCCAAGAAAGTGAAGGCTCAGTAATGGTACCTTTGCCACACAACCACAAGAAGATTCGGTTTTCTTTTCCATGGTTAGGGGTGGGCTGTCCCTCTATGGAGATGTACTTTTGGGTGCTCTTTGCTAGCTTACGGTGGATCAATCATGTCTCATTTGAACAAACCATCATTAGACTAGCCACAGTGGAGAGTAACATACAGTAGTAACATACACATATCCCTAGACTATGTTACTACCTCAATAGTGGGTAGTAACATAAGTGTGGTAACATGCAAAGCTTCATTTATTAGGTTATAGACTCATATTGCACTGGGACATGTGATGCTACAGTAAATAGCTAAGTTACTAGTACTACATCTCTCCTCATTAACTCACTGCCACATAAGCAAATTTGCTGAGTTGGACTCGATGTTACTACCGAAGTTACTCCCACTGTGGCTAGTCTTATACCAAAGAGATCCATCGGTTTCATTAGTCTTGTGGTCAACTCTCTAGAGGCTTCTTTCTCTCTCCGACGCCCATGAAAAAGGATTATAAAATAAACGTCACTAGCCACTGACTAACGCGCTTTTTCGGCGAGGTGCACTGAGTTTGCAAGCTTTTGCCTTCAAATTGCATTGCAACTAAATTAGAAAAGACCACATATTTCGTGCATTTGAGAGAGACTTTAGAGGGAGACACATCAGATCACCTACATGTGCGCCACACATTGAAGACCAACTAGGAGTCTCTGAAGAAAAAGTTCATGGTTGTGGAGAAGGGATTGTCATTGCACATGATATTACAAGCACTCAATCGTAAAAGTGGATTAATATCACTGAGATGTGAGCTCTATTTCCACATTCTACAATCCCCTAACTGGAATCAGATTAATTATGTGTCCGGCAGATACTTTTTCTGGCAGTGTTCTCCTCTGGTGCATGTGACATGAGCATGCATGATAGTGATATATATCATACTTACTATTCTAACACAGGAGCATGTTACGCATGTGAATTAGCTTGCTATACTGGTCATTAGGATTAGGTTAGTGGTTGCAAGGGCTGATTCAGAGAAATATTGTATATATACTACTAGAAAAAGAGGTTGGCCGAATTCATCGATAACCACCAAAGGGCAACTCCTGGCCATGTGAACTGATGATAGTTCCCAAACCACGTGAATGAAATTATATCTTGCGATCATGTAAACTTACATATTATTTGATCGATGATCTATCGAACTACATAATAAATTTGTCGTCGAGATTTTATGAACATGCTTAGAATGTATCCTGTGAACCGGATTGAATATTTTTCTTGCGATGAGAATCGGATCGGCATTGATCTCTTGCCTGTGCAAGCATGATTTACAAGGTTCCAAGTGTCACAACTCAACCACGCCATATATAACGGTTCCACAATTCTCCACTGTTTTGTTTAGATTGATGAAATTCTCTACCAACTTGTTCCATGAGATGTGCGCCACATTCCAGAATTCCCTAAGTGGAATCAGGTTAATTTTCTGTTGGGCAGACACGGTTTGTGGTCCTGTTCTCTGGTGCATGTGACATGAGCATGCATGATAGTTATATATACTCCCTCCAGTCATTTTTAGTCTGCATATAAGTTTTTTTCCGATGTCAAAGTATACTTTGACCAAACTTACAGGAAAATGTATCAACATTCACAATGTCAAATCAATATTGTTAGATTCATTATGAAATGTAGTTTCATAGTATGTACATATTTGATATTGTAGATGCATGTTGATGTTTTTTAATGTAAATTTGGTCAAATTTTGAAAATTTTGGCTTGACACAAATATAATACACGGAGTAAAAAGGACTTGAGGGAGTATCATACAAGCATACTTACTATTCAGACACGCAAACATGTTACACGCGTGAATTAGCTTCCTTTGCTGGTGTTAGGCTTAGGTTAGTGGTTGCAAGTGCTGAGTCAGAGCCCCTAAAAGAAGTGCTGAGTCAGGGACACGCAGTATATACTAAAAGGAGGTTGGCTGAATTGATCGATAAAGAAGCAGAAGAATGGCAGGCGCCACCCCTCGACATGTAAACCCACGAGAGCCCCTAAACAACGTGAATACAATATATCTTGGAAAGTAGTATAAATTATTAGATGGACGATATGGCAAACTACATAATAAATTTATCCTCGAGATTTGATTAAGGATATAACCCGTGAACTGAATAGAGTTTGTCTTTTGCGACGAGAATCGGATTGACATTGATCTCTTGTCCCGTGCAAGCATGATAAACAAGGTTGCAAGTGTCACAATTCAACCACACTATATATCTATCGGTTCCACAATTGCCTAGCATTTGTTTAGACAAGATGACTCTCCACATTGATCCTGTAGGCCGTAGCTAGTTGCTCGATGACAGCGATGCTAGCAAAAATAAATCGACCTGGTGATCAGACGGATGACCATACATAGATATACGAAAACGAAACCTACCATATACTAACAAAGGAGTAAGTTATTGACCAAAACCGGTTGATGATCCGAGCCTACTACATACTAACATGAAAGTGTGATCCTGGCTAAAGCTCAACCCATTTTGGAGAAGAACTACACAGCTCGAAACCACAACTTTTGTTATGTCTTACGCATACGTATGCGCCATCAGTCTTCTTCAAGCAAATTACTCCACAAAAATTTAAAGGTGAGAACGCCTATCTAGGAAAAAAGAAGACTGACTTGAAATCCACGGCCGTGTGTACGTAGTACTTCCTCTGTCCTAAATTTTTTGTCTTAGATTTGTCTAGATATGAATGTATCTAATACTAAAATGTGACTTGATACATTCGTATCTAGACAAATCTAAAACAAGAATTTTGGACGGAGGGAGTTCGTGCTTGTTGATGATCAACACGCAAGGGGTTGGAGAACGTAGTGCGTGTTCTCCTTAAGTCATACTCCCTCCGTTCCAAATTACTCGTCGATGAAATGGATGTATCTTGAACTAAAATACATTTAGATACATCCATACGTGTGACAAATAATTCGGGACGGAAGGAGTACGTCCTAGCAGGCTTCTTGTTGGTTGGTTGCTCTCCGTGAGAAAACAGTAAACCAAATATGAAATGACCAAGTCCTGGGCAGTCGATGTCACACAAAAAACAAAGCCATGGATGATCTCTGATCAACCGGTCGCTCCCTTGTCCGACTCGATCCATCATAGTATCATATCCTGCGATGATCCGCCATTTGTCTTTCTCTTCTCGCAACGGCCGGTTGCCAGGAGATCGATCACGCGGCGTAGTTTGTCTCATCTCCCGGCAAACATCTTTGGGACATGTACGGCGCAGGTTAATCATTGGGCCTGCATGCAACTCGTTCGGATTTTAAAATGGTCAAGGTGGCGCTTTACGACAAGGACCCAGCCGCTGTTTAAATATATCTTTTGTAAAACACGCCACGCTGCTTTTGGAGAGGGGGCGACTGACCAGAGATTGGACTTTGACCTGCTGTGGCTAGCTACATGTGTTCCGACGGAAAGTACAACCGACGCAAGTGCCGATGTTTGATCCATGGACCGATCGGTTGGGGATAGCTAAATTTATGATGACTGGCATTATCGTGGATCGGATCAACTTTGCAAATAATCATTCCTAATAGTATGTGTATGGCTATGTGCATCTGGTTTTGGGGCACGCGGACATCATGCATTTCAGACAAGATTTAAATAAACCAGATGTGATTCATGCAAACCCAGCAAATTTTCATATAAAACGGAGCACATTCACTACAACTCGGACATTTTTCATTAAAAAAAAGAGCAGCCGGACCTAAACCTATCCTAAGCGGAGCCCATCATCCACTTCCTTTGTATTCCGCATCGGCGACCACGTCCTCCATCTGCCGTCTACATGACCACCGATGGGTTTAAAACCCGTGAAGTGAAGGTGCGGTTTCCGGAGAGGAAGAGTAGGACATGAGAGATAGACTGGCCCACTTGGGATACAAGGCCCTGCCGCCTCCCATGCCCTACTCATCCTCTTAGGATTCCATGACCTGTCCGTCGCTGGTGCTGATGGATGTGATGGACACGGACAGTCCGTCGCTGTCCACTTGCCACATGCGCCCCCGAAAGATGGACGGCGGTGCGTGGGACATGCAGCTTGCGGCGTTCTTGTCCTCGATCGCCTGAGTTGTGCGTCAGCGCGTGTGCTGCCGCGTCCGCGTCCGACTGCACCGCCTCTGCGTTGCAAGCGGCGCGTTGAGCTCGCACGGCCTCATATAGCGCTGCTACTCTGCGACAATGTTCGGATTCGCCGCGACCATCGTTGCAGGACTGCGTTGAATGGCAAAATACGTCGGGGTTAAAGAGTCGTCATCAGAGTTGACCCTTTGTTTGGGCTACAGATTCTGGAGAATCAGCTGTGGCTTGGATTCCTAAAATCAGCTACAGCTGCAGATTTGGGAATCCAAATCTGACTCTTTGTTTACCCTGGTTTTGAAAAATCAAAAATATTGTGAAGTGTCTACAACGCCCCTAATGTTGTGGAGTGCAGGACGCCGTAGAGGGTCGGTGTACGCAGAAATCTCCCTGGGACTCGCCTGTAGCGTCGGCTCGGAGTGGTGGCCGGCGGCAGCTGAAGGCGTTCGGAAGCACAAGCTCGAGGTCGCCGCAGCAGCGGCCGAGGCAGGCGACCCCTAACTCGTCCTCCGTGGCTCCTCGCCAGCATCCCTGTGTCGCGGCGAGCCCCTACCGCCGGCCGCGGTCACACGTCTTCACCGACGGCGAGCTCGCCCATGCAGCAGCAGCAGCAGTTCGATCTGTGGCCGTGGAGGCCGGCCTGAAGACAGGGTGGAGGAGGACAGCCGGCCGGAGCTGGGGAAGGTGGAGGAGGAGCGGTCGTAGATGGGGCTGGAGGGAGCCAAGCGGCGGCGCCGACTTGCCGGGATCTTGGGCGTCTAGGGTTCGCTATGGGGGCTGCGGGTCGGGAGTTCCACGCCGTGGGGGCTGCGGGTTGGGGGTTCCACGCGCGTGGGATTTGGGTGAGGGGAGGAGTGGCATTCCTGATGTAATGACGGGGACAACTTGGTCTGGACTTTAACTTGGGTAAGTGGCCGCTCGGGAATCGCCCGAATCACCAGATTCGCAGCTTCCGGCTTGGACGTGCCTGGTATGTAATTTCCAGAAGTGATTCTAGGAAGCTGGGGTGAGAATCTGTGTGTTTGTTTTAGTTTCTGATTTTGTGACACCTAGAATCTGGAATCTGTAGCTGCAGCTCAAACAAAGGCCACCTTAGCATTAGGTGGGTCGTGAACTGGCCAAATAACTTGGTGGAAGTACGTACATGCGGCGTCCGACCCTTTAGCATGTAAACACGTCCGACCCTTCAACTGTGTACCCGTTTCGATCCGAAGGTGCCAACGTCCCAGTGCGTGTCAAGCAGTACATGTAGCGCTGAGGCGCCTTGAGTTTACCAAACGAGCGAGCCAACGTAGTACTGTGGTCTCATGCATTCTGTGCCCAGCTAGCCAGATCTGAAACATGTGCTACCCGTCGTGGGGCCCGGCGGCCAGTGGCTCATCTAGCTGGCTTGTTGAGTGGATCCTGCCATCCTGGATGGAGAAGTGGGGCGTGCTTGCTGGGTTCAGGAAGGGTAGCAGCGACGGTGACACGACAGAGACGGCTACGTTCGGATCCGGAACGACCAATGCCTGGGCTTCACTACATTCACCCCACCCGCGCACTCCACTGGTTGTCCCAATAGCAACACGGCCGTGTACGCACGCCGTGGCCTCGTGGGTGGGTGATGGGGATACATCCGCACTAGCAGCAAGAACGAAATTAACCGGGCAACCATGTCCAAAAGGCCACTCCGTCACCCGTCACCTGCACGGTCGGTCCGGGCGGCCGACCGCGGCGCACTCATCCATCTCCGATCCCACGCCGGCCAGCCCCTGTAAACCCCGTACAAATCAAAAAAGGAAAAAAAAAACAGTGGGGTTGGGAGGGAACTTGATTAGGGCATTGCCAACGCGGACCTTCGAAATGCTCACAATCGAATCGAGCTGTTCGGACACAAATTACCATCCAACTCGGTGGTATGGTTGTCTAAGTTCCCTCAAACAAGACGCAAACTAAAGGAGGCTTTGCAGGTGTCCGGACCAACACCACATAGGACTCTGATAACCATGGTCCACTTAGATCACCCTTCCGGCCCACTTTTCGTCACTCCGCTCATGTTTCCCATTTCCTTGCATCCGCACCGTTCTCGTCCGCCTCGGCCGCTATACGCCCCTGGCCGTCGACCAGGCATCCTCGGACGTTCGCAGACCCCACCCATGTGCTCGCCTGCATTGGATTATGCCGCCGTCCACCTAGGATTCACTCCCCTTTGTCTTCTTGTTGACGCCGCGTATGACGGACATCACGCCCGGTGTCGTGGATCTAAGACTGACAGTAGAATGGGGGGTAGGTATGAGGAGGCAAGATCCTAGCTATGGAGAAGTTGTACACGCAAGTTTTACGAGTTCAGGCCCTTCGCGGAGGAAGTAATAGCCCTACGTCTCGGTGCCCAGAGGCGGTCGACTGGATTATGCGTGTGTGTATTACAGGGGGTGCGAACCCTTGTCACTAAGGAGGGGGGGGGGTGGCTTATATAGAGTTCGCCAGACCCCTACGGCCCTCAGTTACACAGGGTTTAAGGTACATAAAGAGGGAGCGTTACTGGTAACGCCTATAACAAAGTGACATAAATGACCATTAAGTCTACAGAGTAAACGTCCGACCGTTGCGGTGTAGAGTGGCTTTAGATCTTCTGGTCGTCGAGTAACTATTGTCATGGTCGAGTGTCATTGAATCTTCCGAGTGGAATGCTTCAGGTCGAGTGGATGATGATATCCCTTTGAATGCTTCCGACCTTAGGGTAATGTCCTAGGGGAGGGTGTCTAGGTCAGGCCTATGACCCTACCCTAGGTATATAGCTTCATCATTAGCCCCTGAATGGTTCAGGGTTCAAGTAGAGAAGGAGTTGAAAATACTTCCGACTCAATTTTTGCGCTTCGGAAGCGTCTCGCTGGGATCAATGAAGAACATGGTCACTTCAACTTCTTTTTCAGTCGCCTTGATCCATTCATGGTTTGTCGAGTGAACTTTTACGGCTAAGCTTCGAGTGTTGATACGGAAAAAATCTTCAGTCTGACAGGTTGCTATGCTGCTAGCGGATCTCGCGGGATTCGAATTTTTGGGAAGCGCGCGGGGCGGAAGAGGCCGCAGTAATCGGGATGGATTAGGCAGGGTCGCCTCGATCTCTGCGCCACCTTTTTCGCCACGTATCGCGCGCGCGACTGTTGCGGGATTTGGCAGGATCGCCTGGGCCCATGGGTCAGGCACTCGGAAACGACCCCATATAAGGCGCCGGATTGGGGTTTTCTGCATAGTGTGTTCCCATTCTTCCCCTTTTCCTCCATTTTCTCCACAGCATCCACCTCTGCTCTCGGCGCCGCCGCCCTGCTCGAGCTCCACTCGCTGCAATGGGGAAGGAGAAGACGTAGGCCTTGGAGCGCGCAAAGAAGGCGACGGCGAAGGCGAAGGGGAAGAAGACCAGCCGGGGCGGATATTCGTCGAGATCTGGCTTGCCGCCCGGCTGGATCCAAGGCGACTGGATCCGATCGACGATCCAGCAAGACGACATCGACAATCTGGTCGAGGGGGGATTGATTCCCCATGGATCTGGGTGGCTCCCAGAGAATGAGACAGAGTCGCGGTCGCAGGAGGGTGAGTGTGTTCTCCTCGCCACTCATGTTGACCGCGGTTTTTCTTTGCCTCCCCATCCTTCCTTCCGGGGTTTTCTGAACTTCTTTGGAGCACAACTTCATCACTTTTCCCCCAACGCCATCACGTACCTTGCTGCATTCGTGTCCATGTGCGAGAATTTTCTGGGTTGTCGACCACACTGGGGTCTCTTCAAACACATTTTCACATGCCGTTCTCAGTCGGTCAAGAAGGCCAATCCGAGTGATGAGAGGACGCATGTGATCCAGATGTGTGGTGGTCTTGGGATCCAAATGAGAGGTAAAAGTACTTTCCCAGCCATGATCCTTCCCGAGTCAGTCAGAGGGTGGCAGTCGACCTGGTTCTACTGCAAAGACCAGCTGACTCCAAGCCAGTCGACTAGACTTCCCCCCTTTTCCATGGCTTGAGTCGAGAAGCCCTCTACCTTGAAAGTGACTCCGGCGAAGAAATCGGAGGTGAAGGTGTTGGTCGAGCGAGTGGTCCAGCTGGTTCATGACGACATGACTGGCATGGATCTGTTGGAGGTCTTCCTCAGACGACGCATTCAGCCGCTTCAAGCCCGTGATCATCCGATGTGGATGTATTCGGGTATTGATGACACCACTCGGATCCACCCAGAGGAAGTTGGCGAGGATACGGTGGAGCACTGGCTGAGGGGCATCACTGGCAACACGGATAAACCAGAGGATCCAAGAGGATCCCTCCACTTAGCAACTCGTATGAACCGGACAAGGTCTGCCTCTGAATTTCTGAGTGTTTTCTTGGTCTATCGTGTGATTGCTTTTTGCCATCCGATTGACATTCGTTCCACTTGTTGCTTTTCAAGCCCTCACTGAGATGTACTCAATGCCCAACGGCGAGCAGGAGCAGGATCCGGAAGGGGAGGCGAGTGGAGGAGAGAGCGGCGAGTGGCACTCTGATGGAGAAGAGGACGAGGAGAGCGATGACCCGAGCGATGAAGAAGAGGTCGACTCACCTCTTCGTAGGGAAAAGCGATCCAAACATATCCACGACCCATCCAGCCTCCGAGGAAAAATGAACGCACAGACTGGTCAGTCTTCAAAGCGCACTCAGACGGGGTCTCCTGTGCCGACTGAGAAGGCTCCCAGGCAGCCCAAAGTAATACCGCAGAAACCTCGGAAGGCTCTGCCTAAAATCAAAGTGGATGTACCTATTGCTTCTGGGTAATTCCTGAATCTGACTTCTTAATTTGGCTCGACTTGTGCTATGGTCGACTCACTTTCCCGTTCTGACCGAGTGGATTTTGAGCTTGCAGTGCTGCTACTTTTGGGACTTCTGCTTACAGAAATGAGGACGAGGACATGGAAGACGCGGTCACCTCTAACCCAGGTATGATCTTTACAATCTTGTCTTTACTTTCTCCACCGTGTTGTCGGTCGACTGAATTCCTGGGATTGATTCTTTTGCAGCTCCTCCCAATTGTAGGACCTTGAAGTATGTCTAGAGGGGGGGGGGTGATTAGACTACTTGACCAATTAAAAACTTAACCTTTTCCCAATTTTAGACTTTGGCAGATTTTAGCTATCTTTGCACAAGTCAAGCAATCTTCACACAATTCAAGCAAGCATGCAAAGAGTATATGAGCAGCGGAATTTAAAGCATGCAACTTGCAAGAATGTAAAGGGAAGTGTTTGGAGGATTCAAACGCAATTGGAGACACGGATGTTTTTGTCGTGGTTCCGATAGGTGGTGCTATCGTACATCCACGTTGATGGAGACTTCAACCCACGAAGGGTAACGGTTGCGCGAGTCCACGGAGGGATCCACCCACGAAGGGTCCACGAAGAAGCAACCTTGTCCATCCCACCATGGCCGTCGCCCACGAAGGACTTGCCTCACTAACGGTAGATCTTCACGAAGTAGGCGATCTCCTTGCCCTTACAAACTCCTTGGTTCAACTCCACAATCTTGTCGGAGGCTCCCAAGTGACACCTAACCAATCTAGGAGACACCACTCTCCAAGAAGTAACAAATGGTGTGTTGATGATGAACTCCTTGCTCTTGTGCTTCAAATGATAGTCTCGCCAACACTCAACTCTCTCTCACAGGATTTGGATTTGGTGGAAAGAAGATTTGAGTGGAAAGCAACTTGGGGACGGCTAGAGATCAAGATTCATGTGGTAGGAATGGAATATCTTGGCCTCAACACATGAGTAGGTGGTTCTCTCTCAGAACTGGCAAGTTGGAAGTGTAGGTTTGTTCTGATGGCTCTCTCCACGAATGAAGAGGAGGTGGAGAGGTATATATAGCCTCCACACAAAATCTAACCGTTACACACAATTTACCAAACTCGGTGGGAACGAATCAACAAACTCGGTCGGACCGATTCAGTAAACCTAGTGACCATTAGGGTTTTCGGTGGGACCAACATGCAACTCGGTAGGACCGATATGGCTAGGGTTAGGGCATAACGCAATCTCGGTGAGACCGATTACACAAACTCGGTGAGACCGATTTTGGTAATTAGCTAACCAGAGAGTTGGTCAGGTAAACTCGGTGGGACCGATTCGCTCTTTTCGGTGAGACCGAAATGTTACGAAAGGGAAACAGAGAGTTTACATTGCAATCTCGATGGGACCGATCGCTCACTTCGGTTAGACCAAAACGTTACGAAGGGAAACAGAGAGATTACAATCCCGTCTTGGTGGACCGAGATCCCTATCGGTGAAACCGAGTTGCCTAGGGTTTGTGGCAATGGCTATGACATTTGAACTCGGTGGCGTCGGATAGAAAGAATCAGTAGGACCGATTTTGACTTTAGGTTTAGGTCATATGTGGATGTGAGAAAGTAGTTGAGGGTTTTTGGAGCATATCACTAAGCACATGAAGCAAGAGGCTCATTAAGCAACACCTCATCCCTCCTTGATAGTATTGGCTTTTCCTATAGACTCAATGTGATCTTCGATCACTAAAATGTAAAATGTAGAGTCTTGAGCTTTTGAGCTTGAGCCAATCCTTTGTCCTTAATATTTTGAGGGATCCACTTTCAACATCCATGCCATGCCATTCATTGAGCTCAATGAGCATTAGCTCAATGAGCTGTCTTGAAATATTTGTCTTGGAATAGCATTAGCTCAATGAGCTATATGTTGTTACGAATTACCAAAACCACCTAGGGATAGTTGCACTTTCACCAATGTCATTGAACTTCCAGACGATGACGAAGATGTGCCGCTGAGGTCCAGAAGAAGAAGCAGGAAGACATCAACTGACAAGGTGCCCCAGTCGACGCCAGTGACGGAGCCAGAGACCCAGGAAGCCGGCAATGCCAACCGGACTTCTGTGACTTTCATCGTACCCTTGTCGAGTGCCCAACCTTCAGCGTCGACTGCCCAAACTCCAGCCGATCCATCTTCACTTTTTGCTGCACATCATGTCCCAGAGGACAAGTGGGTGCTGCCAAGGAGGCTATACGCCAAGCAGGCATCATGATGGAGCAGATGAAGGTGGTCCGGGAAGCCAGCCAAGCTTCTTACGATGCCAGCTCAGCTCTTCAGAGCAACGTCCAGGTTGGTTGATCACAGACTGACCCTTTAGCTTGTCGCTTGTTCTGTTAGGATATGCTACCTGGAAACATTCCTTGAAGAATCTTTCCATCCGTCTGCGTTTTGCATTTGTACACCCACTGGGTGTTTTGACTTGCCACTGAGTAGATTTGTGTCTTGAGTTGACTAAGTTGTGTCGATTGAGTCTTTGAACTAGTGGGGGCACGCTGAGTGCACCCACGGGGTGTAGTCTCCGAGACTACTGTTGGATGTTTGATTCGGCAGTAGTCTTATAACTTGTTGAATTTATCACTCTATTGCTCTGAGGTAACCAATCTTTCCATCCGTCGACTAACCATCTTTTCATTACAGAAATCCTATGAACTTGGAGCCCGTTTTGCTGACCTGGAGCAGAAGCAGATTTAGCTCTCGATCTGGAGCTGGCCAAGACAAACTTGCAGAAAGCCAATGATGAAGCCACTGGTACGAAAAACTTGTTGACTGATTTGTTTCTCAACCGGATGTTATTTGCTTTTTCTGAACCGAGCATTATTTCTTTCAGAAACCATGAACCAGGCTCTGGCGAAGAAGGATAAGGACCTTGCAGCCGCACAGAAAGCAGCTGATGAGAAAACTGCACTTGCTGAACAGAAGCTGGTTTCAGTCGGCAAACTGGAGGAAGAGAACGCCAAGCTGAAAATTGCCCTTGATGAAGCTAACAAGGAGGCGACTCGTCTGAAGAAGGACAAGAAGAATCTGACTGAAAAGATGGAAGGCATTGCTCGCAAGAGGGACGATCTGGAGAACTATCTGGGAGAGCTTGCCAAGAAGTTGTTCGTCATGCTTGAAGGTGTTTTCTTTTGTCCGACTGACTTGTTACTGTCGACTCGATATATAACCACTGACTCACCATTGTATTGTGTTGTGCATAATTTTGCCGGAACTTCAAGGAAGAGACCGGGAGAATATAGACAAGCTTGGACCCCATCCTCTCTCCTGTTAAGGACGAAGCTGCCATGAACGTGTTCCGATTGGAATCCCGTGTCGCTGGTGCTTTCGACTACCTTGCTCGACTGAAGGTTGCGGTGTCGAGGATCGATATGGCACTCTGGCCAAGGGCGACGCTTCCGAATGACCTCGAGTGTTTGATGACTCGACTTAATGAGATCCCAAGTCGAGTGCAGGAATGGAAGAAGTCTTCTGCTCGATGCGGTGCTGATGTGGCTCTGACCCTGGTTCGTTTCCACTGCAAGGAAGCGTGAGAAGAGAAGCTAGCAGCAATCAAGGTGGCCAGTACAAAAAGGCACGACTTCCAATCCTTCATGGAAACCTTCATTGCTGCTGGCACTCGGATTGCTGATGGAATCGACCTGGACGAGTTCGTCGAGCCTACTATTCCTCCTCCGGCTGAGTGAACAAACTTTATGCCTCACCTTAAATTTGCCTCGGAATGCCGAGTGATTTTGTAATCACTAAAACTCCTTCGGGCCTGATGCTCGAGTACTTTAATCTGTGGTCTGTAACCTTAGGGTTTATCTGAACTCGGTTTATCTCTGAATATTCTTGAGTTCGACTTCGAGTGGAACTTGTTTCTTCACTCGGAATAATCTTTGTATTTGTGAAGCAGCTCTGAGGAGAAGGTGGCAGTCGACCTGCACCTCGTCGTCCTTGCGGATAGGGATGGAGCGCACATTATACTTGTGGTGCTGCTCTGAGGAGAAGGTCGCAGTCGACCTGCACCTCGTCGTCCTTGCGGATAGGGATGGAGTGCACATTGTACTTGTGGCGCAGCTCTGAGGAGAAGGTCACAGTCGACCTGCACCTC
>LR880966.1:777461323-777492456 GCA_904067115.1 Aegilops sharonensis
GGCATCATGAGCTAGGTCTATGCGTAGTTTCTGTGCACGAGTAACACAAGTTGTTGTGGGCGTCGATTTTGTCAATTTACTTGCCGTTACTAGTCTTATCTTGATTCGGCGGCATCGTGGGATGAAGCGGCCCGGACCGACCTTACACGTACACTTACGTGAGACAGCTTCCACCGACTGACATGCACTAGTTGCATAAGGTGGCTAGCGGGTGTCTGTCTCTCCCACTTTAGTCGGATCGGATTCGATGAAAAGGGTCCTTATCAAGGGTAAATAGAAATTGGCATATCAGGTTGTGGTTTTGGTGTAGGTAAGAAACGTTCTTGCTAGAAACCTATAGCAGCCACATAAAAAATTTGCAACAACAATTAGAGGACGTCTAACTTGTTTTTGCAGCATATGTCGTGTGATGTGATATGGCCAAAAGGATGTGATGAATGATATATATCTGATGTATGAGATTGATCATGTTCTTGTAATAGGAATCACGACTTGCATGTCGATGAGTATGACAACCGGCAGGAGCCATAGGAGTTGTCTTAATTTATTGTATGACCTGCGTGTCAATGAATAACGCCATGTAATTACTTTACTTTATTGCTAAACCGTTAGCCATAGTAGTAGAAGTAATAGTTGGCGAGACAACTTCATGAAGACACGATGATGGAGATCATGATGATGGAGATCATGGTGTCATGCCAGTGACGATGATGATCATGGCGCCCCAAAGATGGAGATCAAAAGGAGCAAGATGATATTGGCCATATCATGTCACTATTTGATTGCATGTGATGTTTATCATGTTTTTGCATCTTATTTGCTTAGATCGACGGTAGCATAAATAAGATGATCCCTCATAATAATTTCAAGAGAAGTGTTCCCCCTAACTGTGCGCCCTTGCGAAAGTTCGTTGTCTCGAAGCACCACGTGATGATCGGTTGTGATATATTCTAACGTTCACATACAACGGGTGTAAGCCAGATTTACACATGTAAAACACTTAGGTTGACTTGACGAGCCTAGCATGTACAGACATGGCCTCGGAACACAAGAGACCGAAAGGTCGAACATGAGTCGTATAGAAGATACGATCAACATGAAGAAGTTCACCAATGATGACTAGTCCGTCTCACGTGATGATCGGACACGGCCTAGTTGACTCGGATCATGTATCACTTAGATGACTAGAGGGATGTCTGTCTGAGTGGGAGTTCATTAAATAATTTGATTTGATGAACTTAATTATCATGAACTTAGTCTAAAACTTTTGCAAAAATGTCTTGTAGATCAAATGGCCAACGCTCATGTCAACCTCAACTTCAACGCGTTCCTAGAGAAAACCAAGCTGAAAGACGATGGTAGCAACTATACGGACTGGGTCCGGAACTTGAGGATCATCCTCATAGCTGCCAAGAAAGCATATGTCCTTGAAGCACCGTTAGGTGAAGCACCACCCCCAGCGAACCAAGACGTTATGAACGCTTGGCAGTCGCGTGTTGATGATTACTCCCTGGTTTAGTGCGGCATGCTTTACAGCTTAGAACCGGGGCTCCAAAAACGTTTCGAGCAGCACGGAGCATATGAGATGTTCCAAGAGCTAAGAATGGTTTTCCAAGCTCATGCCCGGGTCGAGAGATATGAAGTCTCCAACAAGTTCTACAGTTGTAAGATGGAGGAAAATAGTTCCGTCAGCGAGCACATACTCAAAATGTCTGGGTTGCACAACCGCTTGTCTCAGTTGGGAGTTAATCTCCCGGATGACGCGGTCGTTGACAGAATCCTTCAGTCGCTTCCACCAAGCTACAAGGGCTTTGTGATGAACTTCAATATGCAGGGGATGGAGAAAACCATTCCTGAAGTATATTCAATGCTGAAATCAGCGGAGGTGGAAATCAAAAAGGAACATCAAGTGTTGATGGTGAATAAAACCACTAAGTTCAAGAAGGGCAAGGGTAAAAAGGGTTTCAAGAAAGACGGCAAAGGAGGTGCCGCGCCCGGCAAGCAAGTTGCCGGGAAGAAACCAAAGAATGGACCCAAGCCTGAGACTGAGTGTTTTTATTGCAAGGGAAGTGGTCACTGGAAGCGGAACTGCCCCAAGTACTTAGCGGACAAGAAGGCCGGCAACACCAAAGGTATATGTGATATACATGTAATTGATGTGTACCTTACCAGTACTCGTAGTAGCTCCTGGGTATTTGATACCGGTGCGGTTGCTCATATTTGTAACTCAAAACAAGAGCTGCGGAATAAGCGGAGACTAGCGAAGGACGAGGTGACGATGCGCGTCGGGAATGGTTCCAAGGTCGATGTGATCTCCGTCGGCACGCTACCTCTACATTTACCTACGGGATTAGTTTTAAACCTCAATAATTGTTATTTAGTGCCAGCTTTGAGCATGAACATTGTATCTGGATCTCGTTTAATACGAGATGGCTACTCATTTAAATCCGAGAATAATGATTGTTCTATTTATATGAGAGATATGTTTTATGGTCATGCCCCGCTGGTCAATGGTTTACTCTTATTGAATCTCGAACGTGATGTTACACATATTCATAGTGTGAATACCAAAATATGTAAGGTTGATAATCATAGTCCCACGTACTTGTGGCACTGTCGCCTTGGTCACATTGGTGTCAAATGCATGAAGAAGCTCCACGCAGATGGACTTTTGGAGTCTCTTGATTACGAATCATTTGACACGTGCGAACCATGCCTCATGGGTAAAATGACCAAGACTTCGTTCTCCGGAACAATGGAGCCAGCATCCAACTTATTGGAAATCATACATACCGATGTGTGCGGTCCAATGAGCGTTGAGGCACGCGGTAGCTTTCGTTATGTTCTCACCCTCACTGATGACTTAAGTAGATATGGGTATGTCTACTTAATGAAACACAAGTTCGAGACCTTTGAAAAGTTCAAGGAATTTCAGAGTGAGGTTGAAAATCAACGTGACAAAAAAATAAAGTTCTTACGATCAGATCATGGAGGGGAATATTTAAGTCACGAATTTGGCACGCACTTAAGGAAATGTGGAATCGTTTCACAACTCACGCCGCCTGGAACACCTCAGCGTAATGGTGTGTCCGAACGTCGTAATCGCACTCTATTGGATATGGTGCGATCTATGATGTCTCTTACCGATCTACCGCTCTCATTTTGGGGCTATGCTTTAGAGACTGCCGCATTCACTTTAAATAGGGCTCCGTCGAAATCCGTTGAGCCGACTGTTGGTGTCCAAACCGGCGGATCTCGGGTAGGGGGTCCCGATCTGTGCGTCAAGGCTGATGGTAACAGGAAGCAAGGGACACAGATGTTTACCCAGGTTCGGGCCCTCTCGATGGAGGTAAAAACCTACTTCCTGCTTGATTAATATTGATGATATGGGTAGTACAAGAGTAGGTCTACCACGAGATCGTAGAGGCTAAACGCTAAGAGCTAGCCTATGATGGTATTATTGTAATTGTGATCGGCCTTCTAAGGACCGACCTTTCCGGTTTATATAGACACCGGAGAGGGCTAGGGATTACATGGAGTCGGTTACAAGGAAGGAAATATAATATCCGGATCGCCAAGCTTGCCTTCCACGCCAAGGAAAGTCCCATCCGTACACGGGCCGAAGTCTTGAGTCTTGTATCTTCACGCTTCAATAGTCCGGACGTTGTACACAGTCCGGCTATCCAGATACCCCCTAATCCAGGACTCCCTCAGTAGCCCGTGAACCAGGCTTCAATGACGATGAGTCCGGCGCGCAGTCTTGTCTTCGGCATTGCAGGGCGGGTTCCTCCTCCGAATACTCCAAAGTGGTCATCGAACACGTAGACCATGTCCGGATCTGCAAGATGATCTCCGTATGGTATGGATCTGATTCGCTGGCAATCTTCGTGCATCGTGCCCTCGCGTCGGGGCTTGGTCCAACACGAACCGAAGTTTCCTGCGCCACAACGACTCGTGTTGCGAGGCGATTTTATTGGCACGTCCCATCGAGGCAGAGATCGTGTTCCTCTTATTACGGGATTTTCCATCAATATGAGCACGTGTGACCCCACTACGGCTGTTGGTATAACCCGTGTGTTTTTTTTAGATAAGCCTCAAACGGTCACACCGGGGACTCTTGATATTCACCCTCTTTATAAAGGGGTGGAGACCTACGCCTCTTTTTTCACCTTCATCGCGACTTCTCGCACCTCGAGTTCTAACACCCAAAACCTAAGCTCCACCCCTCCGGAATCCTCCAACATGTCCGGATCTGACCCTCGAGGCTGGTGGGTGGCCTCCTCGATTGAAGAGAAGGACATTGCAAAGCTTAGGGAGGTCAGATACCTGCCCGCAGATATCCAGCACAGGCTCCCTGCTCCAGGGAAGGTCATCCCTACGTCGGGCCCCAATGAGTGTGTCGTTTTCGTCCCTCACTTCCTCCGCGGTGTGGGTTTCACCCTCGATCCCTTCGTGAGGGGGCTCATGTTCCATTATGGGTTGGATTTTCACAATCTGGCTCCTGACGCCATCCTCCATATCTCGTCGTTTATTATCGTGTGCGAGGCTTTTCTCCATATCCCCCCACACTTCGGCTTATGGCTCAAGACCTTCAATGTGACGCCGAAGATGATCGAGGGGCGACATGTGGAGTGCGGAGGTGCCTAATAAGCAGGAACGGCGATGCCCCGTGGCTAGAGGGTTCTTTCCCAGAAGTATCTGATGTATGCCAGTGGAGGTGGTTTTATGTCACGGCTCCTAGGGGCACAAAGTGGGTGGCTGCCCCCGAGTTTCGTTCGGGCCCTCCGTCACAGTTGGCGTCTTGGACGGACGTAGGACAGAATTGGGGACCCGCTAGTGACATACCCATACTGCAGAATCGCATCGGGGAACTTCTTGCAAGGGATATTAATCTTGTCAGCATAATGCAAGTGATGTTGATCCGGCGGATGTTGCCATGCCAACGCCGGCCTCTCCGGATGTGGGGGTTCAATCCGGAGGGTCCGCGGACCGTCAAGCACTTCTTCGGCCTGAAGCTCGAAGAGATGTGCAAATTATTCTTCGGACAGAAAGTAAAGTGTCCGGACACTACCGAGGATGCGGGCCTAAGCTGTAATCGCCTAGATGCCCAAGTAAGTAAACTTGATACCAGACACCGTGTTTTGTATCTATTATGATTGTTTATTCTGAAAATCATCCGCGTCCAGGAATGGCTCAGCAAGGCGGAGAGAATTAGGTGTCCGGCGCCACTTCCCGAAGGCTCGCCCGCCCCCACCATGGCCAATATGCTTGACCGAGTACTCAGCAGGATGCCCCAGGGGAAAGACGAGGGGAAGGACGAAGAATCCGAACCCCACACGCTACGCATCCGAACCGGGGGAATTGTCACCTCCCCTAAGGAGGATAGTCGGGAGGGGGAGGCTAAGGCCTCCTCCCCGCGCGGGAAGAAGAGGGCCGCCTCCGAAGACCCGGAGACGGAGATGCCCAAACCCGGGAAAAAGATAACACCAGGGGTCTCTGCCCCAACGGGCACCCTCACCGCATCGTGCCCAACAACGTGCCAGCCCTCCACCGAGCTGTAAGTTAATTTTTAATTCGAAGATGCTGCGTTCCTCCTAGATTAATAACCAGGATTCGTCTTTCGTAGTTCGGCTAGCAGCCCCTCTGACCAGAGTTCGTCTTCGGGGGACCTTCCTCCAGAGATGATGGAGAGCGAGACCCCACCTACCTCTCCAGCTCGCGAAGCGGGCGACATCAAAGTGTCGTCACTGAGGAGTCCGGATCTGCCAAAGGCGGAGGCCAACGCGTCAGCCGCCCTGAGCTCGGAGCGTTTGGCTTCCACGAGGGGTGATGGGAAGGGTCCGGCACAGTTCGATGTCCGGCCGGACATACTGACGGGCCTACTGGAGCGGGTTGTGCTCTCGGAGGAGCACCACTCACTAATGAGCGCGGTGCTCCAGAAGATTTCGTCGCTACAAGCGGTTTGAATGAAGCATTTGCAAGTCTGCTCAGAGGCTTTGAGGTATGTAGTGAAGAATACACTGTTTTTGGCTGTGAGGCACGCGTTAGGTGTGCTCCATATAGATAGTAGCCCCTGAGACACTGGTTGCCCGCCCTAGGGGGCAAACAGGGGATCATAAATGAATGATTGCACTATAAATATGTGCAGGTACCTGTGAGTCCGGCCGCCGACCAGTCCGTGGAAGTTTCCGAACTGACCAGGCAGATTCGATCGATTGATGCCGATATCACGCTGGTGAACGAGCGGCTGGACAAGTCACAAGGTATGTGCTCTGCCTTCCTTTGTATAGGAGAATATGGAGGCGACATGATATTAATGTAATATGTTCGGACTGCAGATGGTGCTGCTGCCGTGGAGGCCCCGAGGGTAGAGCTTGTCCAAGCCAAGGAACAAGCTCGGAATAGCAATGCGGCTGCCCTAAAGGCTACCAAGGAATTGAGAGCCGAACTGGCTGCTCATCGCCGAAGCGAAGAAAAGATGGTCGAAATGGCTATTGAGTTAAAAAATGCCGCTGACCGGTATGAGCTCCTTAAAAAGGATCATAAGGATAGCTTGGCCGAGCTGGACAAGGTACGCAATGCCACCAAGGAAATACGGACCGAGCTCAGGGGTGCGCGGGAGGAGCTTCAACAGGCCGGTAAAATCGTGGCTGGAGGTTCCTACTTGCTGCGGACGAAGTTTTTCGATCCGAAGTACCGCTCCCCTGGATGGGCGCTGGAGTCTTGCGGACGCGTATGCGGATTTGGAGAAGAGTATGACTGATGCTACCAAGTTCTTTGAGGGTCAGGGTGATAATTAGGTGGAGAAGCTTTTCTGGTCGCAATTCAATGCTCCCACTCGCCCGCTGCCATTGAATGACAAGATGGCTACTGTAGCGGAGCTTCACAGGCTGTCCGGTCTTGTAATGCGGTCTGTGATAGACCATCTTTGGCCGGAAGGGCCGAAGCCGGACAGTTACTTTGGCTTGGTGCAGCAATTCCTTGGGGCCGTACCTCGGATCGATGCCATGAGGAGGTCGGCGTGCATAGATGGTGCACGGATGGCTCTTGCCCGCGTTAAAGCATATTGGACGGATATGGAGGCCAATATTATAGCGACCCAAGATCCGGCGGGGGGCCAGCATCCGGCCGAGCACTACTAGGCGCAGGTCACCGAAGGTGCCCGCCTAGTAGAGGCGCAGTGCTCGAAGAATGTCTTATTCGAGTGATGAGTCGAATCATTGTAAAAAACAATGTTATTTTGGTTGTAAGACTATATTTATACTTTTTGCCCGAAACTATTATTGTGTCCCCTGTATGGCCGTTTATATATATATATGAATGTTTAATCCGAAAGATAGCAGTCGTTGGTTTCATCCCCCACGCAGGCAATGCGGGGGTGTTCGCAAAAAATATGCTTAATCACACTTGATCCAACGTCTTGGTCCATGAAGGAGGTGATCGCACGTCGAACTAGGCAACCGGACTATATAGCTGTAACACTTCCGCTTAGCCATGGGAGTCTAATGTTGGGGCTACTATGTAGCCCCTTGTACCTTCGCGTGCATCTGAATACGGGCGCGTGTGTACATGACCGGGAAACGGTCCTTCGTTAATGCGGAGGGATCCTAAAGACCCTGATAGGTCTTCGAGTGGTTGAACAGTCTCTCGCTGTATCATGACAGTCATTTTTCGGCTTTCTCTACTGAGGTTCGTCCAGAATAACCAGGGCACAATCGCAGTAGTTCTCCTTTGGCCACCTTAGCCGATAGTAACGGAACGTAAGGCGGCAAACCCAGGAACCGAGAAAACCCAACATTTGACCAAAGACATGATTTGGAGCTGCTGCATATAAGGCCAAACTTGTGACGCCGAACACTCCCGAGGGTATTCGGACTTTATAATAGTCGATGGGCTCAAGAATGCCCTCTTTATAAATCCCGTTTTTTCAGGTACGTGTGTTAATCTGTCCTGGCGAGATGCCAAAAACGGCAGTATCCTCTGTGGGTATGGAACCCATGGGATGGTTAAACAACAAGAGGCAATACAAAAGGTTTACACAGGGGCTTAATCTAAAAAGAAACCTGTTGAACGGGGCCCTGCTGCACGTCTGCGCCTTTGTCTCCGTTGTGCCGTGTCCTGGAAGGGTATCCCGCGAACGTTGTCTGTGGAAAGAAGGAAAACTCGTAGAAGAGTGCAACGTAAGTATGCGATGGATAATAAAAGTGTGAGATGTTGGCCTGCCCATCAGGTTGAGCCAACTGTGGGACTGTGTTAAGTATTTATAGCCCCTGGTGTCCACTATGGGATTACATATACGGTGCCCTGGTTTAATTTTATCCGGGCAACCGGACTCGTCTAGCCGAGTCTGTGGTCTTTAAGGACCAGTCATGTTTTCTTATGTTGGAAGCCGCTTATAGTCCGGCCGCGAGGCCCGTCGCGTGTTCCTCTGCGCGTGACGAGCGTTCTGTTAGTCCGCTAACGGTGATGACGCCACGTGGACCGGGCATCTTAAGTGTAAGGTAGCCATAGCGCGGCAATGCGTTGAAGCGGGCGAAGGCCGTTCTTCCGAGCACCGCGTGATAGTCGCTTTGGAAGGGTGCAATGATGAAGAGTAGTTCTTCGCTTCTGGAGTTGCCTGGCGAGCCGAATGTTACCTCCAGTGCGACGGAGCCCCTGCTGTGGCCTTCAACGCCTGGTATCACCCCTTCAAAGGTGGTGTTGATTTGGTTAATTCTGGATGGGTCTATCCCCATCCTGCAGACAGTGTCCTCATATATTAAATTGAGGCTGCTGCCGCCGTCCGTAAGGACGCGGGTGAGACGGTATCCGTCGACTATCGGTTCGAGCACCAAGGCCTTTAATCCTTTGCGCCGAATACTAGTTCGGTCATCCAAGTTATAGAAAGTGATCGGATAAGGCATCCAGTGGTTAGGCGTGAGTACGACGGGCTCTATATCGAGCGCGTCTCTATGCGCGCGTTCGTGCCTCCTCATGGATGTTTGAGTCGCGTGGATCATGTTCACTGTTTTAACCTCTGGCGGGAATTTTTTTTGTCCTTCAGTGTTCGGCCAGCGAGGTTCATCCTCGTCTTCACTTGGTGTTTCCCTTTCCTTGTGTTCGGCATTTAATTTGCCGGCCTGCTTGAAGACCCAACACTCTCTGTGCGTGTGGTTTGCAGGTTTGTCAGGGGTGCCATGAATTTTGCATAGTCTGTCTAGGACTCTATTCAGACCGGGCGGTCCCTCTTTGCTGCCTTTAGATGGCTTGTTTTGCTGATTAGGTCGAGAGCCCCTGAATCCGGCATTAACCGTCGTGTTATCCGGTCTCTCTTCGTTGTTTTGGCGTTTGTTTTTATGACGCCGTGGCTTCCTGTTGCCATCCCTTATTTCGGATGTGCTGGGGTCGCTGGTGCCTTTACGGGCTAGCCAGCTGTCTTCTCCCATGCAAAAGCGGGTCATAAGGCTTGTTAGGGCTGCCATTGTCCTTGGCTTTTCTTGGCCGAGGTGTCTGGCGAGCCACTCGTCACGGATGTTGTGTTTGAATGCTGCTAAGGCTTCGACATCCGGACAGTCAACAATTAGATTCTTCTTAGGGAGGAATCTGTTCCAAAACTTGCGGGCGGATTCTCCGGGCTGTTGGACTATGTGACTTAAGTCGTCAGCATCCGGAGGCCGGACATAGGTCCCTTGAAAGTTAGCCCTGAAAGCGTCCTCGAGTTCCTCCCAGCTCCCAATTGATTTTTCGGGGAGGCCTTTCAACCAGTGCCGAGCTGGTCCCTTCAGCTTGAGGGGGAGGTATTTGATGGCGTGAAGGTCATCCCCACAAGCCATGTGTATGTGTAGGATAAAGTCCTCGATCCAGACCCCTGGGTCTGTCGTTCCATCGTATGCCTCTATGTTCACAGGTTTAAAGCCCTGTGAGAATTCGTGGTCCAGTACTTCATCAGTAAAGCACAGGGAGTGAGCAGCCACTCTGTATCTGGACGTGCTGTGGCAATGTCGTCGGCTGTTGTTGTGTCCGGTGTTTATTCCGGACTTGTATGCGATTGGCATAATCGTTTTGGTGACCATAGTCCCTCGCCGGGGTGCGTCCTTTGGATCCATAAATGGACCTGGTTGCGCCAGCTTTCTTATTCGGGTGTTCACGTGAATCGTGTGCGGCGTCGGTAGCCGCTTTGTTGCGGCTACGAAGTGGCACGGCTTCGTCGTCGAATTCTGGCAGTAGCTTGCCTTTTGGATAGCTCTTTGTATGGCGATCATCGCCATATCTTTCTTCAGTGTCCAGCACTTTGTTCCATCTACGGTTGAGCGTTTCCCGTGCGGCTTTGAGCCGTTGCTTCTGCTTCTTTAGACTTCTTGCGGTGGTCGTAAGCTTTCTGTGGAGGTTATCTCGTTCCGCATGTCTTTCCGGGATTGCATCATTACCCGGACTGTTTTCCTGTGCTGGTTCGGTTTGATGACCTCGTCCGTCGGGATCATTATCCTCAGGCGTCTGCTCAGAACTGCGTTCGGGGTGACCTGGTTCGTCCTGCTCCATCGCTGGATCCATATGGTCGTTGTTGCCTTCGGAGCTGATTGTAGTATCGATCCTTCTGGCGCTCTTTTCACTATTTTTACTATTGCTGGACTTAGAACGGCGTCTGCGCCGTCGCTTTGGCTTTTGTCCGGGGGTTTTATCGTCCGGATTGTCACCTTTGTCCTCTTTGGGCGTATCCACCATTTATATGTCATGTGACGAGGGGGAAGTCCGGCTCCCCATAGATTCCGCATCTTCTCCTGCATCGTCGTCCATACCGTCGATGTCTTTGGAGTTGAAGTCAGGCACGTCGGTTAAATCATCGATCGTGGCTATGAAGTGGGTGGTGGGTGGGCAACGAATTTCTTCGTCGCCTGCTTCCCACTCGAACCGGACGTAGTTTGGCCCAAAAATTTCTGTCAAAGAGAGAGTTTTCAACGAGTTCAGCATGTCGCCAAAGGGCGAGTGCTGAAAGATGTTCGCGGCGGTAAACTCCGTTACCGAAGCCCAACCTGGCTCGACCGGCTCGGGAGTGCGCGGACCGGACTCGACATTCGGATACGAGTCCGGGGGTCCGAAGTCGTA
The DNA here is from genome assembly GCA_904067115.1 of Aegilops sharonensis. Classification (NCBI taxonomy): domain Eukaryota; kingdom Viridiplantae; phylum Streptophyta; class Magnoliopsida; order Poales; family Poaceae; genus Aegilops; species Aegilops sharonensis. Next base: position 777,472,406 of record LR880966.1, read on the forward strand.
GGCCACCACAGAAGTAAGGCCTGTGTTCGGCTCCACCGCCGATAATTGTGCGACCTGCGGGGCGGGGTCCAGCCCTCCGTCCTCAGGCAACGCATCCTGCTCCGGATTTAGGTCCGGGGCTACTGCGGGGGTGGTACCCCGAGCTTTGTCCGGTAGTAGGTCTAAGCCGTGCTCGTCGTGACTGTCTAGTACCGTGTTATTGACGGTGATTGAAGGAGCCATCGAGCCCCACAGCGACGACACAGAGGAACTCTCAATGAAAGCACCAATGTCGGTGTCAAAACCGGCGGATCTCGGGTAGGGGGTCCCGATCTGTGCGTCAAGGCTGATGGTAACAGGAAGCAAGGGACACATATGTTTACCGAGGTTCGGGCCCTCCCGATGGAGGAAAAACCCTACTTCCTGCTTGATTAATATTGATGATATGGGTAGTACAAGAGTAGATCTACCACGAGATCGTAGAGGCTAAACCCTAAGAGCTAGCCTATGATGGTATGATTGTAATTGTGATCGGCCTTATAAGGACCGACCTCTCCGGTTTATATAGACACCGGAGAGGGCTAGGGTTTACATGGAGTTGGTTACAAGGAAGGAAATATAATATCCGGATCGCCAAGCATGCCTTCCACGCCAAGGAAAGTCCCATCCGGACACGGGCCGAAGTCTTGAGTCTTGTATCTTCACGCTTCAATAGTCCGGACGGTGTACACAGTCCGGCTGTCCGGATACCCCCTAATCCAGGACTCCCTCAATGACACCGTATGAATTATGGTTTGGGAAGAAACCTAAGCTGTTGTTTCTAAAAGTTTGGGGATGCAATGCTTATGTCAAGAAACTGCAACCTGAAAAGCTCGAACCCAACTCGGAAAAATGTGTCTTCATAGGATACCCTAAGGAAACCATTGGGTATACCTTCTACCTCAGATCCGAAGGCAAGATCTTTTTGCCAAGAACGGGTCCTTTCTGGAGAAAGAGTTTATCTCGAAAGAAGTAAGTGGGAGGAAAGTAGAACTTGATGAAGTACTGCCTCTTGAAGAGGAAAGTAGCGCAGCTCAGGAAGATGTTCCTGTGGTGCCTGCACCAGCTAGAGAGGAGGTTAATGATGATGATCAAGGTACTTCGGATCAAGTTGCTACTGAACTTCGTAGGTCCACGAGGACACGTTCCACATCAGAATGGTATGGCAACCCCGTCCTGGAAATCATGTTGTTAGACAACGGTGAACCTTCGAACTATGATGAAGCGATGTCGGGCCTAGATTCCAAGAAATAGCTTGAAGCCATGCAATCCGATATAGGATCCATGTATGAAAACAAAGTATGGACTTTGACAGACTTGCCCGATGATCGGCAAGAAATAGAAAATAAATGGATCTTTAAGAAGAAGACGGACGCGGACGGTAATGTTACCATCTACAAAGCTCGACTTGTCGCTAAGGGTTATCGACAAGTTCAAGGGGTTGACTACGTTGAGACCTTCTCACCCGTAGCGAAGCTTAAGTCTGTCCGAATCATGTTAGCAATTGCCGCATTCTACGATTATGAGATATGGCAAATGGACGACAAAACGGCATTCCTTAATGGCTTTCTTAAGAATTATATATGATGCAGCTGGAAGGTTTTGTCAATCCTAAGAATGCTAACAAGGTATGCAAGCTCCAGCGCTCCATCTATGGGCTAGTGCAAGCATCTCGGAGTTGGAACATTTGCTTTGATGAAATGATCAAAGTGTTTGGGTTTATGCAGACTTATGGAGAAGCCTGCGTTTACAAGAAAGTGAGTGGGAGCTCTGTAGCATTTCTCATATTATATGTGGATGACATACTGTTGATGGGAAATGATATAGAACTCTTGTTGAGCATAAAGGCCTACTTGAATAAGTGTTTTTCAATGAAGGACCTTGGAGAAGCTGCTTACATATTAGGCAACAGGATCTATAGAGATAGATCGAGACGCCTCATAGGTCTTTCACAAAGCACATACCTTGATAAGATATTGAAGAAGTTCAATATGGATCAGTGCAAGAAGGGGTTCTTGCCTGTGTTGCAAGGTGTGAAATTGAGCTCGGCTTAATGTCCGACCACGGCAGAAGATAGAGAAAAGGTGAGTGTCGTCCCCTATGCCTCGGCCATAGGGTCTATTATGTATGCCATGCTGTGTACCAGACCTGATGTAAACCTTGCCGTAAGTTTGGTAGGAAGGTACCAAAGTAATCCCGGCATGGAACACTGGACAGCGGTCAAGAATATCCTGAAGTACCTGAAAAGGGCTAAGGATATGTTTCTCGTTTATGGAGGTGATGAAGAGCTCGTCGTAAAGGGTTACGTCGACGCTAGCTTCGACACAGATCTGGATGACTCTAAGTCACAAACAGGATACGTGTATATTTTGAATGGTGGGGCAGTAAGCTGGTGCAGTTGCAAGCAAAGCATCGTGACGGGATCTACATGTGAAGCGGAATACATGGCGACCTCGGAGGAAGCACATGAAGCAATCTGGATGAAGGAGTTCATTACCGACCTAGGAGTTATTTCCAATGCGTCGGGGCCGATGACTCTCTTCTGTAACAACACTGGAGCCATTGCCCTTGCCAAGGAGCCCAGGTTTCACAAGAAGACCAGGCACATCAAGCGTCGCTTCAACTCCATTCGTGAAACTGTTCAAGATGGAGACATAGATATTTGCAAAGTGCATACGGATCTGAATGTCACAGACCCATTGACTAAACCTCTTCCGCGAGCAAAACATGATCAACACCAGAACTCTATGGGTGTTCGATTCATCACAATGTAACTAGATTATTGACTCTAGTGCAAGTGGGAGACTGTTGGAAATATGCCCTAGATGCAATAATAAAATGATTATTATATTTCCTTGTTCATGATAATTGTCTATTGTTCATGCTATAATTGTGTTATCAGGAAATCGTAATACATGTGTGAATACATAGCCACAACATGTCCCTAGTAAGCCTCTAGTTGACTAGCTCGTTGATCAATAGATGGTTACGGTTTCCTGACCATGGACATTTGATGTCATTGATAACGGGATCACATCATTGGGAGAATGATGTGATGGACAAGACCCAATCCTAAGCATAGCACAAGATCGTGTAGTTTGTCTGCTAGAGCTTTTCTAATGTCAAGTATCATTTCCTTAGACCATGAGATCGTGCAAATCACGGATACCGTAGGAGTGCTTTGGGTGTACCAAACGTCACAACGTAACTGGGTGGCTATAAAGGTACACTACAGGTATCTCCGAAAGTGTCTGTTGGGTTGGCACGGATCGAGTGGGATTTGTCACTCCGTATGACGGAGAGGTATCTCTGGGCCCACTCGGTAATGCATCATCATAATGAGCTCAATGTGACTAAGTAGTTAGTCACGGGATCATGCATTACGTAACGAGTAAAGAGACTTGCTGGTAACGAGATTGAACGAGGTATTGGGTACCGACGATCAAATCTCGGGCAAGTAACGTACCGGTTGACAAAGGGAATTGTATACGGGATTACTTGAATCCTCGACATCGTGGTTTATCTGATGAGATCATCGTGGGACATGTGGGAGCCAACATGGGTATCCAGATCCCGCTGTTGGTTATTGGCCGGAGAGCTGTCTCGGTCATGTCTGCGTGATTGTCGAACCCGTAGGGTCTACACACTTAAGGTTCGATGACGCCAGGGTTATAAGGAAGATATGTATGTGATTACCGAATGTTGTTCGGAGTCCCGGGTGAGATCCCGGACGTCACGAGGAGTTCCGAAATGGTCCGAAGGTGAAGATTTATATATGGGAAGTTGTAATACGGTCACCGGAAAAGTTTGGGGGCATACCGGTATTGTACCGGGGCCACCGGAGGGGTTCCGGGGGTCCACCGGGAGGGGCCACCTCTCTCGGAGGGCCTTATGGGCCGTAGAGGGAAGGGAACCAGCCCCTAGGAGGGCTGGGCGCATCCCCCCTTGGGCCCATGTGCCTAGGGTTGGGGGGAACCCTAAAGGGGGGCTCCCTTACTTGGGGGGCAAGCCCCCTCCCCCTTGGCCGCCGCCCCCCTCTAGATCCCATCTAGAGGGGCCGGCCCCCCTTCCCCTTCTCCTATAAATAGAGGGGCGAGGGGAGGGCTGCAACACCACATCCAAGGCACAGCCCCTCCCCTCCCCAACACCTCTCATCCTCCGTTAAGAGCTTGGCGAAGCCCTGCCGGAGTACTGCCGCTCCATCACCACCACGCCGTCGTGCTGCTGTTGGAGCTCTCTTCCTCAACCTCTCCCTCATCCTTGCTGGATCAAGGCGCGGGAGACGTCTCCACTCTGTACGTGTGTTGAACGCGGAGGTGCCGTCCGTTCGGCGCTAGGATCATCGGTGATTTGGATCACGACGAGTACGACTCCATCAACCCCGTTCTCTTGAACGCTTCCGCTTGCGATCTACAAGGCTATGTAGCTGCACTCCTCTCTCTCTCGTTGCTAGATGACTCCATAGATTGATCTTGGTGATGCGTAGAAAATTTTAAATTTCTGCTACGATCCCCAACACAGCCTCCCCTCCTGCGGTGCCCTCCCCGCCAGCCCGCCCTGCGCTGGAGGCGGGCCTTTGCTCCGAGGTTTTCCGGGTCAGCCGCGCTGCTTCCCCTCCTGCGGATGGAAGATGGGAGCTGTCGCATTCCAGCAAGCGGCGGCTAGCTCGGGTCCGCCGTCGTCCCCGGCCCCGCCGCGCTGGCCAGCGACCACCGCCCTCCGACGAGTGCCCCAGGTGTCTGGATCCTGCCCCGGACCACCGCCCCTCCGAATGCCGCCGCGATGTCCGTTGCTGTCGATGCCGCTTCTTCGGGCACATCGCTCGGCACTGCGAGCTCCCACGCTCTCCCGCCTCATGCTCCGACGCCCCACCACCCAAGCGCCGTCGTGGCTCAGTGGCTGCGTGTTCCGGGCCTGCGTCTTTCAGGTCCGGCTCCACCACTCCGACGGCCTCTGGCGCCTCCACCCCCGCTGGATCCCACCGCTCCCTAACGGTAGCCCCGACTGCCTCTGAGTCTTTGCCGCCCTCCGCGCCCTCCCCTGCCGCTTCGGCTGCCTCGACCGCCTCCACGGCCTCTCCCGTCTCCTCGATGTCGGGCCACCCATCGCTGCGGCCCGCTGCTGCGGTTTGCTATCTACCGCGTTCTCCGGCGCTAGCGGCCGCGGAGCTGGCCCTGGAGCAGCGTGCCCTCGTGGCCACGATGGCGGGCGCGCGGACCGGCATCCTCGGCCCCGAGGTCTTGGCCTTCCTCCAGGAGCGCTTCTAGCTGGCGGACGGCGCGCTGTCTGTGCATCTGCACAGCGATGGAGAGTTCCTCCTCCGTTTCCGCTCCGCGAGTGACCGCACGCGGGTTGCAGCTGGAAACACGAGGGCTGGTCGCTTCCGCCTTCTGATCCATCCATGGAGCCGGCTGGCCGGTGGCGAGCCGGTGACGGCGCGTTTCCTCGTCAACATTGACATGGTGGGCATTCCAGACCACGCCTAGTGTCGCGCTTCCGCCGAGACGCTGCTCTCGCCATTCTGTGACATCATCGACATTGCGCCGGAGACGGAGACCATGGCGGACATGGCTGTCTTCCGCCTCTCCGCCTGGACCCTGAACCCTGACGCCATTCCTCGCCTCTCTGAGCTACTCCTGCCGGTGCCGGACGACACCCTGGTGAACGCCGACCCCACCATGGTGTTGCACTTTGGGCCCCCTCTCCTGCGCTTTCCAGTCTCCATTCATGTCTCCAGCTCGGAGGACTACCGCCTGCCGGTGGCGCCCTCTCCGTCCCCGCCCGGCGACGATGACGGCGTGTTCGAGCCCCCATCGCCGCCCGTTCCGCCCCCTTACCCGCGGCGTCATGAGTTCCCGCCACGCTCCGGGGCTGCTCCGGCCGGCCGCGGGGCCAGCGGCGGCGCCCACCGCTTTCGCTCTCGCCGTCACACCCGGACGCCTGCTCGCATCTGGGCTGGTCACCTCGGGCCCCATCCCTCCGCGCTTTCCAGATGGGCGGGCCCGCCTGTGTTCTGTCGGGTGACGTTCCCGCCCCTGGGGCTGCTGGCGCGTCGCAGGTTGTGGACCGGTCGCCTGCTTCCCCGTTGGCGGCTTCCCCCCTTGTGGCCCCGCCACAACGGTCACCCACCCCCCCTGCGGCAGCCGAGCTGTCCGTGGTGGCCCCTGTGTGCTCGCGCGAGCCCAGTAATTGGTGCATGCCTGCCTCAGATCCCCCATCGGCAGCCCCCACCTCTGGGACAAACGCCGTGGGGCCCCCAGCTGTCGCTTTGCCCACCTTATCCGCTGCCGCCCTGTAGCCCGTGCTGCCCCTCAGCGGGCAGAGATTCTCCCGACAATCTGCGCCTCGCCTGTCGCCCCCCGTCTGTCGCCCTCGTCCTGGGTCCAGGGTCGGCCTCGGCTCCCGCGGTCAACCAGGGGTGCCCCACCATCCCATCGCCTTGCGAGGCGGGCCCCTCCTGCAATCCTGGGCAGGATTCCTTGCCCGCTCCCTTTGCGACACGTGGCGGCCTGGATGCAGTTCGGCCCATGCAGCCCACCGCTCCCCCCCCCCCCTGCGACACTTGGCGGCTCGCAAGCGGTCAAGCCCATGCATGATGCTGCCCACGTACCGGATGTTGCCTGCGCTACCCCAGCCGCCACGTAGTGCGCTATCCAAGGATTCATCCAATCCGTCCAGTAGGGCGTGGCTCCCCTCCTCCACTCGACGCCCAGGCGCCGCCGTCGGGAGATCCCACCGAACTTCACCCCCGCAGGAGCGACCGCATCGCGAAGGCAGATCGAGGCCTAGACTCGGAGATGAAGACCAAGAGGGTTCTCCTGTTGTGCTTGGGGCTTCTGAAGCAGGACGAGCCAGTCGACGCCGTGGCCCTTCCTCGCTACGCCAGGCTATTCGGGGAGCCGCTCGCCCTGGATGTCATTCGCGCATTCGCGGAATTCTACGTCTGGGACGTGCCGCTTGCTGCCGGTGCCTTGGCCCCGCCCTCCTCGCCTACCGTCATGGCGGCCTAGGAAATTCCCTTCCGTGTGCTCTCTCCTCGCTCGGACCCCCTCCACTTTTATGGATTGTAAACCTAAGATATTGTTTTGGAATGTGCGCGGCCTCAACTCCGGCGCCAAACGCGCGGCCATCCATAGTGTTGTCTCCTCGGACTTGCCGGTCATCGCCTGCCTCCAGGAGACCAAGCTCGACGATGTCACTGCCCTCCTAGTCTCAGAAACGCTTGGCCCCTCCTTCGACGCCTTCTACTCCTTGCCCGCGATCGGATCCTGTGGCGGAATCCTTCTGGCTTGGCGCTCATCGGAGCTGGCCATCTCTAACCCGACCATTGGCGCGCACCACATTACCGTGGTGGTTTCTTCTCCTTCTGGCTAGCACCCATTCTGGCTCATGGGAGTGTACGGGCCGCGGAGCGAGGCCAACAAGATGGCCTTCCNCCGTCCAGTAGGGCGTGGCTCCCCTCCTCCACTCGACGCCCAGGCGCCGCCGTCGGGAGATCCCACCGAACTTCACCCCCGCAGGAGCGACCGCATCGCGAAGGCAGATCGAGGCCTAGACTCGGAGATGAAGACCAAGAGGGTTCTCCTGTTGTGCTTGGGGCTTCTGAAGCAGGACGAGCCAGTCGACGCCGTGGCCCTTCCTCGCTACGCCAGGCTATTCGGGGAGCCGCTCGCCCTGGATGTCATTCGCGCATTCGCGGAATTCTACGTCTGGGACGTGCCGCTTGCTGCCGGTGCCTTGGCCCCGCCCTCCTCGCCTACCGTCATGGCGGCCTAGGAAATTCCCTTCCGTGTGCTCTCTCCTCGCTCGGACCCCCTCCACTTTTATGGATTGTAAACCTAAGATATTGTTTTGGAATGTGCGCGGCCTCAACTCCGGCGCCAAACGCGCGGCCATCCATAGTGTTGTCTCCTCGGACTTGCCGGTCATCGCCTGCCTCCAGGAGACCAAGCTCGACGATGTCACTGCCCTCCTAGTCTCAGAAACGCTTGGCCCCTCCTTCGACGCCTTCTACTCCTTGCCCGCGATCGGATCCTGTGGCGGAATCCTTCTGGCTTGGCGCTCATCGGAGCTGGCCATCTCTAACCCGACCATTGGCGCGCACCACATTACCGTGGTGGTTTCTTCTCCTTCTGGCTAGCACCCATTCTGGCTCATGGGAGTGTACGGGCCGCGGAGCGAGGCCAACAAGATGGCCTTCCTGCAGGATCTGCAGGACATGCGTGCTTCGAATGCCGGCCATGGATCCTTGGTGGAGACTTTAACCTGATTGCCGCGGCCGCGGACAAAAACAACTCTCGTCTGAATCTGCGTCTCATTCGGCGCTTCCGCCGCTTCATGGCTGACTTGGAGCTCAGGGACATGTACATGCACGGTAGGCGGTACACCTGGTCCAATAAGCGCGAGAACCCTACGTTGGTCCGGATCGACAGAGTTCTTTGCACCACCTCCTGGGAGTCTGCCTTCCCGACCTGCCTTCTCCGCTGCTTGTCTTCCGCGGCCTCGGACCACTGCCCCCTCATGCTTGATTGGACCCCATGTTCTCCGGGTTCACGCCGCTTCCACTTCGAGAAGTTCTGGCCTCAGTTGCCTGGGTTCATGCAGGTGGTTTCCGACGCCTGGTCTAGCGCTCCGCCCGACCCCGACCCATTTCGACGAATCTCCGACCGCCTGCGGTTCATCGCTGGACGCTTACAGAGTTGGAGTGCCAGGACTATCGGCAACGTTTCCTTGCTGCTCATGGTCGCTCGCGAGCTCATTGCGCGGCTTGATGCGGCGCAGGACCGCAGGTCCCTTTCCAGTCAAGAATTTTGGCTGCGTCGGCGCCTCAAACAGGCGTACTTGGGCCTAGCATCCCTGGAACGGTCCATCCTGAAGCAGCGGGTGAGACTGGCCTGGTTGTGGGATGGCGAAGCTTCCTCCATCTTCTTGCGCGTACAAGCCTCCCATCGCAAGCAACGTACCTGCATCCTATCCCTTCGCCACGGCGACGCCACTATCTCTGGGGATCGGGACATGGCGGAGGCGGCCTTCCACCACTTTGCGGCGATCAGCGGCACCGTGGACGCGCGCGCGCACACGCTGGATCTTGACGCCATCGACCCTCGAGTCTTCGACCTCTCATCCCTAGACCAGCCCTTCACCGAGGATGAAGTCTGGAGCGCCGTCAAAAAACTGCCCACCGGCAAGTCTCCTGGCCCCGATGGCTTCATGGCCGAGTTCCTTCGCTCCTGCTGGGTGGTAGTGAAGGACGACTTCATGAACGCCTTTGCTAAGCTCTACCGCATGGACGGCCGAGGTTTCCAGTGCCTCAGCGAGGCGTTTGTCACGTTGTTCCCCAAGCGTGCGGACGCCACCTCTCTTGGCGACTATAGACCAATCAGCCTCATCCATCTTGTGGCCAAGCTCGTCGCGAAGGTCCTCTCCCTCCGGCTCGCCCCGCGGCTCAACGAGCTTGTCTCCCATTGCCAGAGCGCCTTCATCTCCTGCAGAAGCATTCACGACAACTTCATGCTCGTGCAGCAAACGGCGAGATACCTTCATCGATCGAAGGCTAGAAGGGTTCTCCTCAAGATCGACATCGCCCGCGCGTTTGATGCCGTCTCCTGGCCTTTCCTACTGGAGGTCATGCGCCACCTGGGCTTTGGTTGGCGCTGGTGCGAATGGATCTCCATCCTCTTGGCTACCGCTTCGACTCGCGTCCTCCTGAACGGCGTCCCGGGCCCTCACATCCACCACTAAAAGGGCTCCGGAAGGGCGACCCCGTGTCCCCCATGCTATTCACCCTCGTCATCGACGTGTTGAACTCGCTTATGCTTCATGCCATGACGACCGGGCTCCTCAGACGACTTAACACCAACCTCGCCGCCCCTAGCGTCTCTCTCTACGCTGACGACGTTGCCATCTTCTGCCAGCCGAGCATGGATCAACTGCTTGCTGTCCGTCAACGACGGCGGGGCACGAGTGGGACGAGATGGGGCACAACTTCCCTAACGACCCTGAGGCCTGCTCCATATTTCGCGCTTCCACATTTTGGCGCCTTGGAGATGGTCGCTCCTGTCTTTTCTGGGAAGATCGATGGCTCGACGGACAGCAAGCAGTTGATCATGCTCGGCTGGCAGAAGATGGCAACGTCGTCAGCGTAGAGAGAGACGCTAGGGGCGGGGAGGTTGGTGTTAAGTCGTCTGAGGAGCCCGGTCGTCATGGCATGAAGCATAAGCGAGTTCAACACGTCGATGACGAGGGTGAATAGCATGGCGGAGCTAGGCGCCCTTGCGGGTGAAGTTCTTCGCTTGGCTTGCCCTCCAAGACAGATGCTCGACGGCGGCTCGCCTGGCTAGGCATGGCCTCCCGCATCACGTCGCATGCCTTTTCTGCGACCAGGAGATGGAGACTATGGAGCACATCCTCGTTGGCTGCCCATTCTCGCGACAGGTCTGGCATGACTGCTTCTCTTGGTGCTACCCTCACGCCCTTGCCCCAGCTGCTAGCGTCCGCTTCTTGTACTGGTGGCATGATATGACATCCGCGGCTCCGGCTGCGCTTCGGAAAGGGATCGCCTCACTCATCATCCTGGTTGCATGGCTCATTTGGAAGCACCAGAACTCTTATGTCTTCGACGGCACCACCCCCTCCACCTCTCGACTGCTACATGACATCAAGGAGGAAGCGCGCTCCTGGGCCAAGGCGGGGGCCATTGGTCTCGCCACTATCTTACCGTAGCTGCGTGACGATGTTTTGGGGCTGAGCACACCCATCTTTCCCTCATGCTCGCACTAGGATCTTCGCCTATCTTGTGTACGTAGTATTCTAGTGCTCCTCACCCTAACTCTTTGTTGCTCTATTCTCCTCCCTTTTAATGAAAGATACGCAAGCTTTGCGTATTCGCGAAAAAAAAAGAAGAAATGGTTACTGGCTAGTTGCACATATATGCGTACACACCTTTGGACAGTTCTGAGCGCGCAGGTGTGCATGCTCTTTCTATCACGTGAAACTAAACCACGCGTAGACAAGTATCAAGAACAAGGAACTCCACTGGTTGGGTGTAAAGTGGAAAACGCCCTTCACGTCGAGCAGCTTGTTCTACATGTAAGGACAAGGGTGGGTGCGCAACAAAAATAATTATCCACACAAAATAAGCGCTGAGAACATATTTAGGTTTCCTTCTGGAAAAAATATACCCGCTATAACCTCCACAAAACAACCACTGAATCAAAATATTTACACATTTTTGGTGCTCTATTTGCATGATGAGCTTCAATAAGTGTACTTTGCACAAATATTTTCACGATCTTTGTTATCCAAACGTGTCATAGGTTGATGCATGCTTCATCTAGCGACGAAAGCAACGACAAGGCGGACGAGGCACAAGAAAAGTAGGCTTTTCATCAAGAATAGTTCGTGGAGTGAGAAATAATTGTTTTGCTCCGACTTAGTGTTACGGCTACCGACCGTAACCACAATGTGGCGTTTGGTAAATAAGTGAGTAGAGTGCCGATGCTAGGCACTCAAGAAGAATGAAATCAAACACTTTATTTTTGGAAGAAGATAAGGTAAGCCTACTGGACGGCTCTAACTAAGCAAAGGTATACGGTAATACCCATTTTTGTGTAACCGTCCGTAGACAAGTATCTGAAACAAGGAAGTATGACTGCTATGTAGTAGTCATTGTTTACCAAAAAAAGAGAGAGAGAGAAATAAATGTAGTAGCGGTTTGGCGTAAAGGGGAAAGCATGCAAGTACCAAAACTAGTGGAGAGACCCTGACGTTGTGTCTACCCAAGATGGTAAGATCAGCTTGTTGACCTAAGGACAATGGTGACCAAATGTAATGTCTCCCTGTGCAAATAGACGTCTACCAGAACTGAAAAGAATGCCGCGTCAGCTTCAACGTACCCTTTTCACTGTAATTATAGTGCGGGCTTTCGTCCCGGGCATGACATATATAGGTCGGCTGATCATGACCCAATGATCAAAGAAGGTGTAATATTCGTCCACAGAATAACTCTTTTAGCAAGAACGGTTGGGCTGCCGTCTACGCCTTTAGTGACAATTGAGCCAGAGAAAATGAATGAGACCCCACCATCGTGGTTATGAACTTAGGATCACCAAGGGGAGCAACTTGAGCGATGTTGGTGTTCTTGTTAGGCTTTGAGGTAAAGGTTTTGGGTGTGCAATGGATATTTGGGTCTAGGCCAATGTGTTAATCCGACGACGAAATTGGGCCAGTATGGTACAGCTGTGGCGCTACCATGAGAGGTGAGCTTTGTTCGAGAGGCAGGGGCGCCATTGATAAGAACAAGAAGATAATATTAAGACATGTTGACTGAGAAGATAATTACTCCGGTTGATATAGAACATATACTTAATAAATGAAACACTTTCAACTCAATTCACCCTATCCCGTGACAAAAAAGAAAAACATGTCCTATTCATTGCGACTGTCCATGGTGAGTACCCCTGCTAGCTCTCCGAGGACCAAAGTAAAGAGCCAACCCTGAACACCTACATGTATGTATCTACACCAAAAAAAGGATGGATTGACCAAGAAAATAACCATTTTTGCAATCAATCGAGCCAAGCAAAACAACAGAAGACCTAAACCGAAACTGGCATTGAATTAATAGGCTAATGCTGAAAAATAATAAAAATATATGCCAAAACTATGGAAAAATAATATGAAACAAACAAAAATTATAGATACATCTAGGACGTATCACTTCACCACCCTTCAGTCAATTTTTTTTGTCCTTTCATCAAATCGACGTTCCGTCATCCTTCTTTTTTTTCCGTCATCCTTCATGGATGAAGAGGAGAGATGGGTTGTGGCGTGGCATACGAGGTGGATTTTGGTTGGTCAGGCAGACGTCCGAACTCCTATAAATGTCCCGGCAACTTCGTGTCCGGTGTGTGGGATTTTGGACGTAGATATATGCATGCCACACCACGTTGGATGTCAAAAATAATCCACACGCCACGAGCCAAATGGTTTAGGGTCGATTTGACATACAATTCCGCTATCCCTAGCGCTAGCCATGACGAGTTCATTCGCCACACAAATCGGGCGTGGACCAAACTAAAGTCAACGTCGAGGCCACCAACGGGAAAGGCAGAGCACGAAAGGGGAAAAGCACAGGACACTGTAGCTTTTCCTGTGACGAAATAGATGGGGGAGTCAATAGGAATGGGCTAGGCCATCGTGATGGCTAATTTTCATGTTTTAACCTTTTTTTTAAGTTAGTCGAGATTTGATCCTATTTTGTAAAAATTTCGGGACCTGGCCCTTTTGCTACCGCCATAGTCAATGGCGATAGCAATTGGTCAACGTTACAACACCGTCTGCTAAGTACAGAACCCTCCCACCATAGGTGACGGCGGTAGCCTTAGCTACCCTCCCGCCTGACTTGATGGCGGTAGCCCCCATGCCATCGTTTAATCACTCTCGTTGTGGTTGATACAACATGCATGCTGCTCTTTGTTTATCGGCAGTACATGCACGCAAGCATGCATCTGTGGTATCTTCAATACACATGCATATGCATACTACATAGTTTAATATGCTTTCTAGCATAGTGCGGATGAGAAATGGGACCCACAGTCTTGTGAATTGCTATCTGAAGACTCTCTTTTCGAAGATCTTTGTATCTGTACACCCACTGGGTGTGTCAATTGAATTTTTGGATTGGTGGGGGCACGCTGAGTGCACCCACTGGGCGTAGTCCCCGAGACTATGATGGACTGCTGGCAGTCGACTGTAATCTTTGTATTTTGAATTTCTTCACTCTAACTTCTTCACTCGGTCTGGTCGGACCATGTCGAATGAAATCTTGGAACTAATGGGGGCACGCTGAGTGCACCCACTGGGTGTGGTCCCCTAGACCATGGTCGACTGCTGGCAGTCGACTAAGGTCTGAAGAACCTGTTTTTTTGGTAGATCATGATGAGACTGTGGCTGACTGCTGACTGTTAGCTATGATTTAGGATCATAACCTCTTTGTCCCTTTCGGTCGAATGATCGGACCAAGTCGGTAGAACCAGTGGGGGCACGCTGAGTGCACCCACTGGGTGTAGTACCTGAGACTACTGTTGAATATTTTGATTCGGCTGTAGTCTTAGAAATGTTACGATTTTTTCTCTTAGTCACTCGGAAGTAACCTATCTTTGATGTCTGTCGACTGACCCTTCGCAGAAATCCTGCGAGCTTGTGGCTCGCTATACTGAATTGGAAAACAAACAGATCCAGCTCAACCTTGACTTGAAGCTTGCTCAGGAGAACTTTCAGAAGGCAAAAGACAAAGCAAAAGGTATGGCTGGTGAGAACTTGACGACTGCCTTTATCTTTCTGCCCATTCTTGATTCTGATCTCATTGTCATTTTGCAGGCAAGGCAAAATGGAGGAGGCTCTGAAGAAGAAGGACCATGACCTTGCCGAGGCGCAGAAGGCGTCTTTGGATAAAACGAAGCTTGCGGAAGAAAAGCTGGCTTCAGTCGATAAACTTGAAGAGGAGAACGCCAATCTGAAAGCTGCTCTCGACGCGGCCAACAAGGAGGTCAGCCGTCTGAAGAATGATAAGATAGCTCTGAATGACAAGGCTAGTGAACTGGTGGGGAAGAAGAACGATCTGGAAGGGCTCGCCAAGAAGTTATTCATCATGCTTGAGGGTAATATCTCCTACCCGATTGACTTGTTATCATCGACTCATCGTCGAACTGCTGGTTTATCTTTGAATTGTGTTTACAGAATTCTGCCAAAACTTCGAGGAGGAGACCAGTCGAGTGGAGACAAGCTTGGACCCCATTAACTCTCTTGTGAAGGATGAAGCTGCTATGAACGTGCTCCGACTGGAGTCTCGTGTTGCTGGTGTGGTTGACCACCTTGCTCGACTGAAGGTTGCGGCGTCGCGAATCGACACGACGCTCTGGCCGGGAGCGACGCTTCAAAATGACCTCGAGTCCCTAATGGCTCGACTGAATGAAGTTCCAGGTCGAGTGCAAGAATGGAAGAAGTCTTCTGCCAGGTGCGGCGCTGACGTTGCTCTGTCCCTGGTCCGTGTTCACTGCAAGGATGCGCGAGAGGAAAAGCTGACGTCCATCAAAGTTGCCAATACCAAGAAGCCCGACTTCCAATCTTTCATGGAGACCTTCATTGCTGCTGCCACTCGGATCGCTGACGGAATTGACTTGGACCAGTTTGTCGCGCCGTCCAGTCCTCCACCTGAGGAGTAAGAAAAACTTCTATGCTTCGCCTTAAATCTGCCACGGAATGCCGAGTGGTTTTGTAACCGATAAAATTTTACAGGCTTGACGCCTGAGCACTTCTGAATCCGTAGGATGTTATCTGAACTTGGCTTATCGTTGAATATGCTTGCATTTGCCTTCGAGCGAACTTTGTTCTTCACTCGGAATATACTTTAGTGCTTGAGACGCAGCTCTGAGGTGGAAAATCCAGTCGACCTGCACTTCATCGTTGTTGCAGGTAGGGATGGAGCACAGATTGCAGTCGACCTGCGTCCTTGCAGATCGGGATGGAGCGCACGTTGTATTTGTGGCGCAGCTCTGAAGGAGAAGGTAGCAGTCGACCTGCACCTCGTCGTCCTTGCGCATTGGAATGGAGCGCACGTTGTATTTGTGGCGCAGCTCCGAAGGAGAAGGTAGCAGTCGACCTGCACCTCGTCGTCCTTGCGGATCGGAATGGAGTGCACGTTGTATTTGTGGTGCAGCTCTGAAGGAGAAGGTAGCAGTCGACCTGCACCTTGTCGTCCTTGCGGATCGGAATGGATTTCATACTTAGGCTAGTACTTGAACTGCAGCTAAGCCCCGAGTGGGAGGGTTTTAGGTGTGCAATGGATATTTGGGTCTAGGCCAATGTGTCAATCCGACAACGAAATTGGGCCAGTATGGTACAGCTGTGGCGCTACCATGAGAGGTGAGCTTTGTTCGAGAGGCAGGGGCGTCATTGATAAGAACAAGAAGATAATACTAGGACATGTTGACTGAGAAGATAATTACTCCGGTTGATATAAAACATATACTTAATAAATGAAACACTTTCAACTCAGTTCACCCTATCCCGTGACAAAAAAGAAAAACATGTCCTATTCATTGCGACTGTCCACGGTGAGTACCCCTGCTAGCTCTCCGAGGACCAAAGTAAAGAGCCAACCCTGAACACCTACATGTATGTATCTACACCCAAAAAAAGGGTGGATTGACCAAGAAAATAACCATTTTTGCAATCAATCGAGCCAAGCTCGTTTCCTACAGACACATTCAAAGCGTGAAGTGGCCTCCGCCTCCTTGTTTTTATTTTGTTCAAAAGTTTTAATAGGACATGTGTGTCAACACGTTGTAATCATTGTTAGCTAGCAAGCAGTATCCCTAGCTATGTTCGTCCAACTCCTCAAGCCGCCTACAGAAAAAGCAAAGCAGGAAAGGGCAGGAGAAAGCAGAGGACACTGTAGCTTGCCTGTGACAAACCGGAAGGTGGATGCCATCTACTACAGAAATAGGCTATCGTGGTAGCTTCACAACAGCATACCCTTGGGCCTTGGCTGACGATGGTACAATTAATCAGTTCACGTGGTGAAACTAAGAAGAGAGAAACAAACTGTAGGCCACAGTCGGATCACACGCCACACCTAGCTAGCATTCCCCATTTGCGTGGTCTGGTACACGTACGTGCACCACATCGACCTCGAACAGGGAAGGCGCCGGTCATGCGAACGCGATGAGATAAGGGGGCAGGGACCGACTCGTGCAACGCCATGGTGCGATCGAGCGCTGCCGTTCGTGCAGATCTACGCTGAGATGAGATCGACGACACGGTAGGCGAGACAGTACAGCTCATGCATGCGCAGACAATCACATAGGTTCTAAGGGCATCTCCAACGACGACCTGTAAACCGACCGCATCCGTTCGAACCATGCTGTCCGGACATGTTGTGTTATCCAACATGGACCTCTATTGATCTGCAGGCGCAATCCCCACTCATTTTCTCCTGCAAATTAGAGACAGAGTGGAGGAGCTTTGCGGGAGTCCGAACACCAGACACATAGGACTCCGACACCCCCCGCTCGTCTTCTAGACTTGGAACTTCGCATTGTATTTTTCCCAATTTTTTTCTAAAAATTTTGAAAAACAACAGAAGACAAAACCCGAAACTGGGCACTGAATTAATAGACTAATGCCGAAAAATAATAAAAATATATGTCAAAACTATGCAAAAATACTATGAAACAAACAAAAACTATAGATACATCTAGGACGTATCACTCCACCACCCTTCAGCCAAAAAATTTCTCCTTTCGTCAAATCGTCGTTCCGTGATCCTTCATGGATGAAGAGGAGAGATGGGTTGTGGCGTGGCATACGAGGTGGATTTTCGTTGGTCAGGGGGACGTTCGGACTCCCACAAATGTCCCTGCAACTTCGTGTCAGGTCTGTGAGATTTTGGACGCGGATATATGCATGCCACACCATGTTGGATGACAAAAATGATCCGCACGCCACGAGCCAAATGCTTTAGGGACGATTTGACGTACTATTCCCTTAGCTATCCCTAGCGCTAGCCATGACGAGTTCATTCGCCACACAAATCGGGCGCGGACCAAACTAAGGCCAACGCCGAGGCCGCCAATGGAAAAGGAAGAGCACGAAAGGGGAAAAGCACAGGACGTTGTAGCATTGCCTGTGACGAAATAGATGGGGGAGTCTATAGGAATGAGCTAGGCTATTGCCTGTGACGAAATAGATGGGGAAGTCGATAGGAATGGGCTAGGCTATCGTGGTGGCTAATTCTCGTGTTTTGACTCTTTATTAGAAGTTAATCGAAATCTGACCCTACTTTATAAAAATTTCAGGATCTGGCCCTTTTGCTAAAGGCAGAATTCATGGCGGTGGGATAAGACACGCTACCGTCATAGTACAGAGGCCTACCGCCATAGCTGACGGCGGTAGCCTTAGCTACCCTCCCGCCAAACTTGGTGGCGGTAGCCTCCATGCCATCGTTTAATCACTCTCGTTGTGGTTGATATAACATGCATGCTGCTCTTTGTTTATCGGTAGTACATGCATGCAAGCATGCATCCGTGGTGTCTTCAATACATATGCATGTGCATACTACATAGTTTAATACGTTGTCTAGCATAATACAGATGAGAAATGCGACCCACGATCTTTTGAATTGCAGCACACGCCAATCTTCTCCATAAACATGCATGGTACAATCACAATTGTTAAGAGCAACTCCAACGCGTCGACCCATTTCGTCGGGGCGTGTTCGTTTGGGTTGTCCTGAACAGAAAAATCGGCACAGCGCGCCGACCCAAACTGATGCACGTTCGCTTTTCGTCCGCTTGCCGACCCATCCCGGTCCAAATTTGAGTCTCATTTGCGTCCGCGCGGACAAGAAACGGATGCGCGCTTACTCCTCCCCACTACTAGGAAAAAGCCTAGAAGTAGCGCGAGTTTTAGGTGTATCGGTAGCGCGGGGACCCGCGCTACTGCTACGGTGCTACAGCTAAAGACTAGCAGTAGCATGGGTTCACCCACGCTACTGTTATACCTACTTAGTAGCAGCGCTTCGTGCAAAAAGCGCTGCTGATAGTTACTGGCAGCGCGCCTCTCTACCCGCACTACTACTATTATTATGTATTCTATTTCTATTTTATTTTATGTCATATTCATACACCATTATGCAAGTTTTCATACAGTAGCAATTTAGAGATTGTTTTTACATCATAATGAGTTATTACATCACTGAGTGAACCGTGGATTAGTTTCAAGTGTATGGATCCTAAGTGACCAAGTCACTAATCCGCGGCCAGCACGGGCTCATCAGTGTTTCCTCGGATGGTGCTGCCAGAGTTGCCGTGCGCGTCTGCGACACAACGGATTCCCATCTTCCACGTTTATCCGCAAGTCTCCCGCTTATTTTCGCTCGAAAATATACTTTTCACTAAGAAATAAATAATTAAACATAAATAAATACTTTTCACTTAGAAACAAATTTCTGGTGATTTCTATTATCAATAATAAGCTATATTTTAGTTTTTCCAAATGAATATACGACACACTTGTTTATTTCCAACAAAATTATCAAAGACCTATATAAACCACGTAGGAGTTGTTAAGAACGATTCATGCGTATATGCCTCTAGTTCTCACACATGCTACGCTAGAGAAGATATCATGCAATGTAAGGAGATGCATATGTGCTAATATGCCAAGGTGAGATATACTTCTGCTAAGTATGCCACGGTCCAGCGGGCGCTGCAAATCACTAGAGTGCTTAAAGAGTGCAAGAGAGGTTATGACCCAAATCGATGCAGCCACACTTGCATGCATGCACGACCAGAACTAAAATAAAAGATTGTCCGGAATAGTGGCTTGGAGGCTACCGCCACCAAGGTCTGGCGGTAAGGTAGCTTGGCCGTAGGCTTCTGTACCAAGCAAACGTTGTTTTAGTGTTGACCGATTGCTGCCGTCATTGACTGCGGTGGTAGCCTGTCTTAGCCTACCGTCAGAGACGATAGCGGTAGAAAAAAGGGTCAGATTCCGAATTTTTTCTGAACGGGGGCCAGATCTAGATAAACTTGCTCCAAAGGGTCAAAACACGAAATTTTGCCTATCATGGTCGCTCCAGAACAGCATACGCACGCACCCTTGCGGATTTGTGCTGCGGGACAGTACCCTATCAGCCTAGCTAGTTGCTGGTACACTGAACCAGCTATTGAGTTCACGAGTTGAAAGAAAAGAGAGAGAGAGAGAGAGAGAGAGAGAGAGAGAGAGACTAGACCACTGAGCATTCATGCATGCGATCGATCGGGTACGTAGGGCGTGTTTGGTTGCCTGCATCAAGTCCAACCAGACCCGCACGGGAAGAAAGATGCACGTCTGGTTGCCTGGTTTCACTATTGGGCCTGCATTGCACGCTTCTCAAAGCAGCCCGGAGCCTGGCTCGCTGGAAACGCTCGGATCGGCAGTTTCTCGCGAGCCAGGCTCAGTGCGGGGCGAGGTCGCACGGGCGGGTGCGA
>LR880966.1:777493087-777503503 GCA_904067115.1 Aegilops sharonensis
TCTGGTCGACCTTGTCTGTGCCATGGCTCCCCCTATGCCATCCTCGTCTCCGATGCCGGTAAGTAGCACCGCCTCCCCCTTTGTTAGGTCGGTGGTTAGGCCATTAGGAAAGGTGTAGGATTGATTGCCCACTGAACGAACCGTCGATGTCGACTAGGTTATGGACGCACGGATGAGGCTGATAATTCAGGCAGCAGCACTGATAAGTGTGATTCATTCATGGGTCATGTTCATGCACCAGAGAGCTGTTCGTCGTGCTGGGAGACCTTTGATCCACTATGGTCCATTGTTTATCCGTGAACAGGAGAGGGTCCAAAATCTGAACTACATCTACAACTGCAATGACGTCGAGACTCTATGGATGCTTGGAATGAAAAGACCACCATTTTCCAGGCTTGTCAAGACCTTCAGGAGCAGGGGGCTGCTACAAGATAACATCAACACCAGTGTGGAAGAGCAAGTGCATGTTCCTCCATGTTGTTGGCCATAACCAGAGGTTCAGGGTCATTCACAACACGTTCAGGAGATCAACGGAGACCATCTCTAGGTACTTCAAGCAGGTGTTTTTTGCTGTTGGGGAGCTTAGAGGAGAGATGATCAGGAGACCATCTGGCCAGACTCCACCCAAGATTCGCGGAAGCCCAAGATGCTATCCATACTTCAAGGTGAGCATTGACAATATACACTTTTCATGGCTTGATATGCTTGTATTGTTCAAGTTGAGCACTAACACAGGCTTGTGATGCCAATTTTAGGATTGCATTGGGGCAATAGATAGTACTCATGTCACTGCCAGAGTTCCTAGGTCACAATCAGAAGCATACAGGGGGAGGAAGCACTACACAAGCCAGAATGTGCTTGCTGCTGTTGACTTTGATCTGAAGTTCACATATGTGCTGGCTGGCTGGGAGGGGCCAGCGCATGATGCTAACATTCTCAGTGACACCATGAGTCGACCTGATTGGATCAACATCCCCGATGGCAAGTTCTACCTTGGAGATGCTGGCTATGCATGTCGGTCGGGTATTCTCCCACCCTTCAGAAAAACCAGGTACCATCTCAACGAGTTCTCTGGTAGGAACTATCCTAAGACTGCACAGGAGCTGCTTAATCTCAGACACTCCAGCCTTAGAGTAACTGTTGAGAGGGCCTTTGAAGCTCTGAAGAATAGGTTTAAGATCCTGGATCAGAAGTCATTCCACCCATACACCACTCAGGTTAAGCTTGTTCTTGCTTGTTGCATTCTGCATAACTGGATCCTTCAGTGGGGCTTTGATGAACATGTGCCTGAGGAGGAAGAGGTTGAGCCTAACGATGTTTTTAGCTCCGGCCATGGTGTGGAGGCATTTGACAATGACGCTTGGAAGAACAAAAGGTTGGAGTGGACAGAGGCAATGTGGCTTAACAGAGGTCAAAGAAGAAGAAGAAGAAGAAGAAGAAGAAGAAGCAGCAGCAGTAGAAGCAGAAGAAGAGGAAGATGAAGAGGAAGATCTGGTAGCAGCAACACCAATGAACTATCCCTTATTTAGCCAATGGCTCTTAATAATTTGAACTGTCATTTGATAGTAGTTAGGATGAACTGTCATTTGTTTAACTAGCTGGCACAACATGTTCAGATTGTGCGTGGTAAGTTCATCACTAGTTAGAAGTGGTGACAACGCCTTATGCAAGTTGCAACCAAACACCATGTCATATGTGCGCCTAAGAGCATCTCCATCAGCGACGCCAGCGGAGGCGGGAAACTAGCGCGCGCGGGAGAAAGCGGCAGCTCGCGCGCTAGATTTGGCGCACCGCTTCCGGCGCGCCTATAAATTGCGGCGCTCACCACGCGGGCTCCACACAGCCACGCGTGTTCTCCCCGCTCCCTCTGCCGCTTGCTCGCCCCACCACCACCGCGCCACCATGCCGCCGCGCCGCCGGGGATCGTCAGGCTACCGCGGCGTCCGCAAGCGCCCCGTCGGCACCTACTACGCGGTGATCCGGTCCGGCGACGTCCGCCTCGGCCTCGGCATGTTCGAGACCGCGCACGAGGCCGCCCGCGCGAACGACGCGGTGGCGTGGCTCCTAGAGAGGCCTCACGCGCAGATGAACTTCCATGACGTCTACACGCGTGAGCAAGCGCAGGCCATCGCCCCTCCGCCTCGTCTTATCACGGACCAGGACCGTGAGGAGCATCGTCGGAGGCAACACCGCCTCCTCATCACCGAGGAGGATGAGCGAGCCATTGCGGAGTGGCGCCGGCACCACCCGGAGGACGTCTCCAACGAGCGCGCCTTCTGGGCGAAGAGGGCGGCAAGGCACTGCGCGGAGCGGGCGAACAGGCGTCGGCAGAAGGCACTGGCCATATCGTAGTGCGATATCGTTGAAGCAGGTGGGGAGTTGTTGTTTGACTCAGACGATCCTCGTTGGGAGGACATTTGGCTCGATACCTCGGACAACACCAGCGAGGATGATGATGATGATGAGGACGAATCGGAGTAGGTTGTAGTTGCACCGTCGTTTTTATATGTAGTTGCACCGTAGTTTTATCTGTCTATGTAAAATATCTATATATCGTTTTATCTATGCTATGATGAACTATGTATCTTTTTATCTAAAAAATATCTATGCAACGTAGTCCAGAGTGTTCGCGCGAGAGCGCGTGCACGCGCTAAATTTACCGCTGCCACTGGAGCCAGCGCTCCCCGCCGCGTCAAAGCAGGCGATCGGCGCGCTGCAAACTCATTTTTAGCGCGCCGCGCGTTGGGCGGCTGTTGGAGATGCTCTAATGCAATGCGGGCAACCAAAAGCCGGGTCAAAAATGATTGTCTCATGCAAATAAGGTATATGCAGACAACCAAACTATGTGCATCTGTGGTCTTTTTAGCTGCATCCCCTCAAACCGGCTCACTAGAGCTAGGCTCGTCGGGCCAGACTCGATTGACAATCTAACCAAACACGCCGGTAGATACCGCTAGCTATTGTCCTCGTCGGGTAATTTGATCGTCATGATAATCCACTAATTAACTCAGCTAAAACCCGCTCGAAAGATCAGTGGACGCCGATGCCATCGACCTCATGATCGCCAACATCTGTGTTTCCGCTGTCAACTTGACCTGTAACTCTTTGTAAAAGGCCGGTGAGTGTAGCATTTTTAGAGATACTACTAGCACTGTGCAGCGTGTAGGGTTTTTCACCTGCTTGGTTGGGCGTGCAGCCACAGGAGCATGCATGTCTTTCACTTTGGTGCTTGCATGCCTAATTATTGCCAGATGCATGGCCTCTCCTGTGCTCGCCGCACTTGTCCATTCTCCGTTTCTTCATACTTTTGTATTTTTACTAAATTTTAGGTTTTTTCTGTGGAAATACTTAATTTTATGTTACTGAGGTGATACAATGATAAGAAGAAAAATGCAAAGTAAACCATAATTGGCACAATCAGCTGCAACGCCAAAACCAACCTCCTACTCCCTCCGTCCGGATTTTATTAGGCCCCCTTAGATTTTTGAGCCAAAATTCGACCATACATTTGCATAATAAAATATGAGTAATATGTAGAAAATGATATCGTTGAAAACTTCATTTGAAAATGAGTCTAACAATATAATTTTTTATGACAGGTGACTTATATTTTCCA
This sequence comes from Aegilops sharonensis, assembly GCA_904067115.1. Lineage (NCBI taxonomy): Eukaryota > Viridiplantae > Streptophyta > Magnoliopsida > Poales > Poaceae > Aegilops > Aegilops sharonensis. The sequence goes on from LR880966.1 coordinate 777,496,704, forward strand.
AATCAAATCTATGGTCAAATTTTAACGCAAAATATAATGGAGTCTAATAAAATCGGATGGAGAAAGTATATGTGTAAGCATAAGTCATATCCACGTACCCAACTACCAGTAAGTTAAACATGTCCATCAATCTCCGAATCACGGTTGATGCATGATCGCTATACAGCTCTATTCAAAGCTCACTATTTTGCCTAATTCCAACCTTTCCCGCTCCCCTGTGGGCATTCCAGTTCTTTCTCGAGTAGCCCAAGAAAGTGAAGGCTCGGTAATGGTACCTTTGGCATAGTGCGGGTGCAAGGACAGCTAGTGGTACACAAGGCCACACAACTACAAGAAGATTCCGTTGCATCTTCTGGTCGACAATGATCAGATCCATGGCGCATCAACTTTCTTTTCCATGGTTAGGGGTGGGCTGTCTCTCCATGGAGACGTACTTTTGGGTGCTCTTTGCTAGCTTAGGGTCTCATCTGTTGTAAGCCATCGATTTCATCAGTCTTGTGGTCAACTCTCTAGAGGCTTCTCTCTCCGACGCCCATGAAAAAGGATCGTAAAGATAAGACATGACTAGTCACTGATTAGCGTTCTTTTTCGGCGAGGTGCAATAGGTTAGCAAGCTTTCCCCTTCAAATTGCATTGCACTTATATTAAGAAAAAGACCACATATTTCATGCATTTGAGCGAGACTTGAGTGGCAGACACATCAGATCATCTACATGTGCCCCACACATATCGAACAACAAACAGGAAGTCCCTGAAAGAAAAGTTCATGGTTGTGGAAAATTAGCGATTGCCATTGCACATGATAGTACAAGCACTCAGTCGTAAAAGTGAATTAATATCAATGAGATGTGAACTTAGCTTTCACGCATTCTACAATTCCCTAAGTGGAATCTGATTAATTATCTGTCTGGCAGATACTTTTTGTGGTAGTATTCTCTGGTGCTTGTGAGAAGAGCATGCATGATAGTGCTATATATCGTACTTACTATTCTAACAGGGGAGCATGTTGCGCATGTGCATTAGCTTTGCCATACTGGTCATTAGGATTAGGTTAGTGGTCGCAAGAGCTGATTCAGAGATATGCTGTATATACTACTAGAAAAAGAGGATGGATGAATTGATCGATAACCACCAAAGGGCAACTCCTGGCCATGTGAACTGACGGTAGTTCCCAAAACACGTGGATAAAATTATATCATCAATCATATAAAATTATAAATTCTTGGTTAGATGATCTGGCGGACTACATAACAAATTTGCCATCGAGATTTCATGAACGTGCTTGAGAATGTAACCCGTGAACCGGATTGACTATTTTTTACTATGAGAGTCAAAATCGGCATTGATCTTTTTGTCGCATGCAAGCATGATAAACAAGGTTCCAAGGGTCACAACCCACTAGTAGAAAAAGGGGCTATCGTCTAGGGCAGTTTAGCCCATTAGTTCCGGTTCAATCCAGAACCGGGACCAATGGAGCTATTTGCCCCGGTTCGTGAGCCCAGGGGGCCGGCCGGGCCACGTGGGCCATTGGTCCCGGTTCGTCCGGACCTTTTGGTCCCGGTTGGTGGGACGAACCGGGACCAATGGTCCTGGCTCCTGGCCCACCACTATTGGTCCCGGTTGGTGGCATGAACCGGGACCAAAGGCTTCCCTTTAGTCCCGGCTCATGCCACCAACCGGGACTAATGGTGCTGCCTATATATACCCCCCTTGCTCGCCAGCAGAGCACTCCAGTGCTCTATTTTTCTCTTGCCGAGGGGGAGAGGGCTTGGTGGTGCTCTAGCTCACCTCCTATGCACACAAGGTGTTCGATGGAATGCCCGAGCCACACTACTTAAGCTTTCTCCTCTCCAACCTCGACCTCTAACCTCCATTTTCCTCAATATTTGTCTAGGTTTAGCGGTCCGTCACGCCCCGTTCCCGTCTTCACCGCCGTCGATCACCCGCGCCGATCTCATCGCCAGCACCACCGTGGTGAGCCTCTTGTTCTTATCTTCTTTCTGAAAGGAAAAAATATTCTTACTTGTATTATTTTCTTACTTTTATTATTGCATCTTATATAGTGCGATGGTTTTGGTATCCGCCCCCGTCGGCCCTCGTCCTGTCTATGATTCGGATGTGGTATATATTATCTTTTCATAACTATTGGTTCATTTATTGTTTATAAAAATTATGCCGACCAACGTGACATAGATTTTATTTATCTAGGAGGTTGTTGAACCGGAAATTCCAACCGACCCTATTGTCGAGAGGTTAAATTTAGTTGAAGAAGAAAACAATTTCTTGAAGGAAAAAATAAAAAAACTTGAGGAGGAGAAGANAGACTCGATTGACAATCTAACCAAACACGCCGGTAGATACCGCTAGCTATTGTCCTCGTCGGGTAATTTGATCGTCATGATAATCCACTAATTAACTCAGCTAAAACCCGCTCGAAAGATCAGTGGACGCCGATGCCATCGACCTCATGATCGCCAACATCTGTGTTTCCGCTGTCAACTTGACCTGTAACTCTTTGTAAAAGGCCGGTGAGTGTAGCATTTTTAGAGATACTACTAGCACTGTGCAGCGTGTAGGGTTTTTCACCTGCTTGGTTGGGCGTGCAGCCACAGGAGCATGCATGTCTTTCACTTTGGTGCTTGCGTGCCTAATTATTGCCAGATGCATGGCCTCTCCTGTGCTCGCCGCACTTGTCCATTCTCCGTTTCTTCATGCTTTTGTATTTTTACTAAATTTTAGGTTTTTTCTGCGGAAATACTTAATTTTATGTTACTGAGGTGATACAATGATAAGAAGAAAAATGCAAAGTAAACCATAATTGGCACAATCAGCTGCAACGCCAAAACCAACCTCCTACTCCCTCCGTCCGGATTTTATTAGGCCCCCTTAGATTTTTGAGCCAAAATTCGACCATACATTTGCATAATAAAATATGAGTAATATGTAGAAAATGATATCGTTGAAAACTTCATTTGAAAATGAGTCTAACAATATAATTTTTTATGACAGGTGACTTATATTTTCCAAATCAAATCTATGGTCAAATTTTAACGCAAAATATAATGGAGTCTAATAAAATCGGATGGAGAAAGTATATGTGTAAGCATAAGTCATATCCACGTACCCAACTACCAGTAAGTTAAACATGTCCATCAATCTCCGAATCACGGTTGATGCATGATCGCTATACAGCTCTATTCAAAGCTCACTATTTTGCCTAATTCCAACCTTTCCCGCTCCCCTGTGGGCATTCCAGTGCTTTCTCGAGTAGCCCAAGAAAGTGAAGGCTCGGTAATGGTACCTTTGGCACAGTGCGGGTGCAAGGACAGCTAGTGGTACACAAGGCCACACAACCACAAGAAGATTCCGTTGCATCTTCTGGTCGACAATGATCAGATCCATGCATGGCGCATCAACTTTCTTTTCCACGGTTAGGGGTGGGCTGTCTCTCCATGGAGACGTACTTTTGGGTGCTCTTTGCTAGCTTAGGGTCTCATCTGTTGTAAGCCATCGATTTCATCAGTCTTGTGGTCAACCCTCTAGAGGCTTCTTTCTCTCTCCGACGCCCATGAAAAAGGATCGTAAAGATAAGACATGACTAGTCACTGATTAGCGTTCTTTTTCGGCGAGGTGCAGTAGGTTAGCAAGCTTTCCCCTTCAAATTGCATTGCACTTAGATTTAGAAAAGAACACATATTTCATGCATTTGAGCGAGACTTGAGTGGGAGACACATCAGATCATCTACATGTGTGCCACACATATCGAACAACAAACAGGAAGTCCCTGAAGGAAAAGTTCATGGTTGTGGAAAATTAGCGACTGCCATTGCACATGATAGTACAAGCACTCAGTCGTAAAAGTGAATTAATATCATTGAGACGTGAACTTAGCTTTCACGCATTCTACAATTCCCTGAGTGGAATCTGATTAATTATCTGTCTGGCAGATACTTTTTGTGGTAGTATTCTCTGGTGCTTGTGAGAAGAGCATGCGTGATAGTGCTATATATCGTACTTACTATTCTAACAGGGGAGCATGTTACGCATGTGCATTAGCTTTGCTATACTGGTCATTAGGATTAGGTTAGTGGTCGCAAGAGCTGATTCAGAGATATGCGGTATATACTACTCCCTCCGTCCCAAAATACTTGTCGGAGAAATTGATAAAAATGGATGTATTTAAAACTAAAATATGTCTAGATACATTCATTTCTCCGACGAGTATTTCCGGACGGAGGGAGTACTAGAAAAGAGGTTGGATGAATTGATCGATAACCACCAAAGGGCAACTCCTGGCCATGTGAACTGACGGTAGTTCCCAAAACACGTGGATAAAATTATATCATCAATCATATAAAATTATAAATTCTTGGTTAGATGATCTGGCGGACTACATAATAAATTTGTCATCGAGATTTCATGAATGTGCTTGAGAATGTAACCCGTGAACCGGATTGACTATTTTTTACTATGAGAGTCAAAATCGGCATTGATCTTTTTGTCGCATGCAAGCATGATAAACAAGGTTCCAAGGGTCACAACCCAACGACACTATGTATTTTAACGGTTCCACAATACTCCACTACTTTTTTAGACAATGGAATTCTCTAGCAAGTTGCTCGACGAAAGCGATACTAGCAGTAAATAAATGGATTGATGATTAGACTGATGACTGTATATTGGAACGGAAAACACATCATAATATAAATCATTGTCCTACCGAAAGGAGTAAGTTACCACAACCAACATTCGCTAAATTGACGATGACCCAATCATATACTTACATGAAACTGGTCGTAGCTAAGAACAAGATATTCCTTTAAAAGAAGGGAAAAGTATATTTTTCGTCCCTCAATTTTCTTGATAGTATAGAAATGATCCCTCAACTCGAAAACAAGCAAATCTAGGTCCCTCAACTTCTCAAACCAGATAAGTTTAGTCCCTCATACTGCTTTTTGTGGTTTTCATCCTAGTGGACACGGTTTTGACAAGTCATTGGGGTTTGACTGCCACGTTACGGAGCTGCGATGGCACCCCACGCAGTGTAAGTGCTCGGCTGTGGTGGCACTACATGCAGGGCACGGTGGCCTGGCTAATCGGACGCTGGACTTTCGCCATGCTCACCGTTCAAGTCATGCGGCCGGCAGCGGCAGCGGCAGGGGTGCAGGCGCCGTGGCGGTTTTGGTTGACGTACACAGCAAACTGGCTTTGGATTCTCACGTGAAAAGCTAGCTAACTCATCTGGCTAGACACGCACGTACTTAGACGCTGTTCCCTTTGACTTGTACCGGCTAGAACACGCGAGTAATACACGTGTTCATGGTGCACGGAGTTGCGGTTGAGCCACGCTGGTGGCGACCCTCGACACGCTTGCTGAAGGAGTTAGAATGAAGGCCCCATGAGTCCGCACGGACTAGCGGTGAGAAGGCAACGAGCAGCAGCGAGAGCACGCGCAAATGGCGCTGCCGGTGCTTGCTCGGTCCTTCTTGCACACATAGAAGTGCAGCACGTGCACGACGGCTTGTGCCGTGCATGCAGGCGAGCGTCCGTGGCTCGGACTTCTGATCATCGGGGACAAGGTGTTCCACCATCCTGTGGCCGCTGCATAGGAACGCCTGCTTCTCCATGCGCGCGGTACACGGCGGCGAACATCGGCCGGATAATGGCGGTCCTGGTCATGCTCCACACGGGTCATGGCGGCATGGTGCTGAAGTGGAAAGTGATGTGGCAGTCAAACCTGGATGACATGTCAAATTTTTAGTCAAAACCGTGTCCACCTCGGATGGAAACCATCAAAAATGATATGAGGGCCTAAACTTATCTGGTTTGAGAAGTTGAGGGATCAAAGTTTACCGATTTTGAAGTTCAGGGACCATTTCTATACTTTGAAAAGAGTAGAGGAACAAAAATTATACTTACCCTTAAAAGAAAGGCCAACCCATTTCGGATAGTACTTCCTCCGTCCCATAATATAAGAACGTATTTGACACTTTTGTAGTGTCAAAAATATTCTTATATTATGGGACGGAGGTAGTACTTCTTTACACATACGTACGTTTCACCATGCAACTTACACCGCAAAAATTTACAAGTGAGAATGCCCATATGGGAAAACGAAAGGCTGGCTTGACAGCAGCGGTCATATGTATGTATGTACGTGGTTGTAAGTGATCAACGCGGAAGGGTTTGAAGAACGCAGGGCATGAAGCCTGTTTTGCGCAAGTCGTCGCCTGCAATATAAATATGAAATGACGAAACCATCAGTCGAGGTCACACAAAAACAAAGCCATGTTCTCTGATCAACCAGTTGTTCCCTTGTCTGATCGATCGATCATGGTATCATATCATGTGCTGATCCGCCCTTCTGCTTTCTGTTCTCGCAACGGTCGGTCGCCGGCAGATCACGCGGCGCGCGTCAAGGGTCTTTTAGTTTTGTCTAACCTCCCTGCCGTTGTACGACGCCAGTTAATCATTGAGGATGCATTTTCGTCGGAAATATAAAATGGTCAAGTGGCGCTCTGTGATAGGGCCCGGCCTATATTATTGCTTTGGAAAACGTCACCCTGCTTTTGGACACGGGAAATGGTATGACTCACGGAAGATTGGACTTTGACCTGCTATGGCTAGCTACATGTGTTCCGACGGAAAGTACAACCGACGCAAGTGGTGATGTTTGTTCCATCCATCGATCGGTCGGGGGTAACCAAATTTGTGATGACTGGCATTATCGTGGATCGGATCAACTTTGCAAATAATCGTTCCTAATAGTATGTCTATATCTCCAATGTGCACACGATTTT
>LR880966.1:777506370-777533854 GCA_904067115.1 Aegilops sharonensis
TGTGATAGGTGTAAAAAGAGAGGTCATCTGTCTCTTATCTGCAATGAGTTCTTCCCTTGGGATCACACGCCTGTGATGTGTGCCTTCCAGACCAAGGGTCAGGGTTTCTTTTACATACCTGATTACAGCGTGGATAGACAGAGTAGGGATAATATTTTCAACATTGTTGTCACCATTACTGATGGCTCTGCTCTGACTAAAGATATTGAGCACGAGTTGAGTGTGTACGTTGGTCAGGGATGGCGCTGCTCTGCGAGATTTTTTGCTCCACAAAAGTTTGTCATGAGGATGCCAAATCCTAGAGAGGTCGACAGAGCGCTTTTTGTTGAAAATATCAAGTTGAAAAAGTGTGGAGTTAGTGTCAAATTTTCCCCTTGGTCTGAGGACATTGATTCTGAGGGACTGTTAGAGATTGCCTGGGTTAAGATCGGGAAGATTCCACCAAACAAGAGGTGCGATAGAACTGTAGCCTATGTGGGAGGGCTAGTTGGGATTACCCTGGAAGTTGATATGTCAACCATAAATCGCCCATCCTCTGTCAGAGCTAAAATTGGCTGCAGATCGATAGCTCACCTCCCTGCCACTGCTGAAGGGGTGCTTGCTGGGCGCTTTTACAGGTTTACTTATGAGGTTGAGGAGGTTTTGGTTAAAAATCATGTGAATACAGAAAATGTTGATCCTATTCCTGATGAAAGGACCAAGCCAGACCAAACTCCTAAGAGGAAACGTACTGAACAAGAAAAAGGTGTGGCGCGGCCTGAATCTGCTGGGCATGGCAATGTTGGGGGTTCCTACCGTGGTGGCAAGGCCTGTCGCCTGCTATACGATGATATAGAGGGATCTCCTTCTTCTGAAAGTGATGGGGATAATGCTCTGTTTATTGAGACATTACAGAGAGAGATTGAGGAGAAAATGAAGGGTGGTGATGTTGCTTCTTCCAACTGGATTGTTCCCAGGAACCCTGTTGTCGTGAAGAAAACTACTCAAGATATTCAGGTGAAGAAAAACATTCCTAATAATTTTGCCTCACCCTGTGTGAATGCTTCTAACCCGTCTCAGATTGTGGAGGTGACTGGCGAGGTGGACCCTGGGGTTAAGACTACGAGCAGCTATGTGGTACAACTCCCATCCCCTGAATGCACTGAAGAGATCATTCTCACTCCTCCGCTAGCACCTGAAGCCCCACTGAGATTCAGCAAGCGTAACGTCTCTGGAATGCAGGACAAGGTGGAGGACAAGGCCAAAAGAATGGCTAGTAAGAGAAATCTGGAAGGTAATAATTCTCCTGCTTTCAAAAATTCATTCGGTGTGCTTTCTGATAATGAGTTGGTTAGTAGAGCTAATAAGATGGGGGTAGATATCCCCAATGATGATTTCGCTGTTGTAGACATTATTAGAGAGCTTGAACATGCCCGAATAGAATTAGAAGATAAAAAAGAAGATAATAATACTGATAAAGAACAGGATAACTTGACTGCGACTAATGGTTTGGGCAGGAATATCCCTGTGAATTTAGAATGGCTAGACCAGGAAGAACATATTTTGGAGTGTGTCTCTTCTGTTAAATCGAAGAGGAAAAAACATAGTAAATCCAACGTTAAGATTTCTAGGCCTGTGACTAGGAGTCAGAAAAGAAAAAATGCTGAGAAAGAACCATTATGTAACCCTGCTCCGTCTCCTGGCAGGGTTACTCGAGCTAAATTCCACAAAAAACGTTCCAAATGAGAGGCCTCATTTGGAACTGTCGAGGGGTAGGCAAGAAAGGGATGGCCACCTGCCTCTCAGACATGATCAGTGACCATGCCCTTGACTCCCTGGGTCTGCAAGAAACTATAAAGAAGGATTTCACACCTAAATGCTTGAGAAGAATTGACCCTTTTGACATTTTCCAGTGGAACTGGGTGCCCTCTTTGGGCAAGTCTGGGGGCATTTTATGTGGAGTGAGGAAAGATACTTTTGATATTATTTCCTGTGCTAAAGGCAGGTATGTTTTGCGACTAGTGCTTTATGACAAAAAGAAGGAAATTCAGTGGGGCCTGCTAGTGGTTTATGGTTCGGCACATGATGAATTCAAAAATGAATTCCTAATTGAGCTAGCATCCTTTTGTAGTGGCATGTCTGTACCCTACATTGTGGGGGGCGACTTTAATATCCTGAGACATTCAGGGGAGAAGAATAAGAAGATGGTGAACAATAAAGCCACTGAACTGTTCAACTCCATTATCAATACACTAGCTCTTAGGGAGATTCATATTAATGGTGGGAGATATACCTGGACTAATAACTAGACCCATCCCACGCTAGAAAAGCTTGACCGTATTCTTATGTCTGAATGTTGGGAAGATATTTTCCCACTGGTCTCTGTGAGGAAATTAGTTCGGAAGATTTCTGATCATAACCCGCTCCTTCTGTCCTCTGGGGAAGAGGGGCGTGAAACCCCGAAACCCCGCGAATTTCGCTTTAATTTGTCCTGGATCAATGATGACAAGTTCCTACCCACTGTGAGGAAAATTTGGACTAGGAATGTTGCCTCATCAGACCCTATTGATGTCCTGAATATCAAGCTGAAAAGATTCAAAACATACTTTAAAGGGTGGGGCTCGGATAAGTATGGTCATGATAAAAAAAGGAAAGAGGATTTACGAATAGAACTAGCTATGCTCGAGGAACTAGAAGAAGAAGATATGTTGCCTCCTGATCTATATAGTAGAAAAATGGATATTAATGCTGAGCTTTACGAGCTCCTGGTGAATGAGGAAATCTTCTGGCTTCAACAGTCTCGTGAGCGCTGGCTGCTCAAAGGAGACCTGAATACTGACTATTATCACAAAATTGCTAATGGGAGGAAACGTAAAAATACAATCCAATCACTTAAAATGGGCGAGACGCTGATTGAAGGCACGGACAATTTGATTGCACATGCTACTGAGTTCTACAAAAATCTGTTCGGGCCAGCTCCTGGCAACCGGATTCATCTTGATCCGGAAACTTGGTCTCCTGGGGAGAAATTAGACGAAAAAGATAATAAAGATCTTTGCCGAGAATTTACGGAACAAGAGATCAAAGAGGCCCTGTTTGACATGGCTCCCAATAGAGCCCCTGGACCCGATAATATTCCTGCTGAGTTTTATCAGGTGTGCTGGGATATTGTAAAAGATGACATTATGGCTCTTTTTAAAGCTTTTCATCAAGGGGCACTGGATGTCCAACGGCTTAATTACGGGGTTATTACACTGCTTCCTAAGGTTTCTGGGGCTGAGAAAATCCAACAGTACAGACCTATCTGCTTGTTGAGATGCCCATATAAGCTGATCACCAAAGTTCTTGATCGTAGAGTTGCTGTTTATGCAAATAAACTCATTAGTCCTACTCAGAACGCATTTGTAAAAGGGAGGAATATCATGGGCGGTGTTCTGTCCCTTCATGAAGTTCTTAATTATACGTATGTTAAAAAGAGAGTGGGAATCGTCCTTAAGTTGGACTTTGAGAAAGCCTATGATAGGGTAAATTGGGATTTTCTCCTTGAATGCCACAAGATGCGGGGTTTTGGCAAAACCTGGTGTGGTTGGATTGAACAAATACTGCGTAATGGGACAGTTAGCATCAAACTTAATGGTAGTGTTGGGCCGTATTTTCAAAGCAAAAAAGGGGTGAGGCAAGGGGACCCGCACTCTCCTTTCTTGTTCAATATAGCAGTGGAGTGCCTCACTAAAATGATCAAAAATGCCCAAAAAAACAAACTCATTGTAGGCCTGGCTGCAGACCTTATCCCTGATGGGGTGGCGGTTCTACAATATGCGGATGATACAATCATTTGTATCGAGGACGATATTGATAAAGCTGTCAACCTGAAGTTGCTGCTGTATATGTTTGAAATGATGTCTGGCCTGAAAGTTAACTTTCAGAAAAGTGAGATTCTCACTGTGGGTGGAGATGCATGTGTGGTGAATAAATATGCAGATATCTTTAACTGTGAGGTCGGCAGCTTCCCACTCAAGTACTTGGGGATGCCTGTGAGTTATGCTAACCTAAAATCTTCTGATTGGGAGTTCATTGTTGGTAAATACCTGAAGAGATTCGAGGCCTGGATCGGCAACGCTGCCTCAATGGGGGGGAGGCACACTCTGCTTGATTCTGTTGTTACACAGATATCTCTCTACCACATGTCTATGTGGCTCATGAATAAAACTTTCATCGAGAGACTGGATAAACACAGACGTAGGTTCTTCTGGCAAGGTTGTAACAAAAAGAGGAGATACTATCTTATTAAGTGGAGTAAGATATGTAGATCCAAAGATAAAGGGGGTTTGGGTATAAAAGATCTTAGAAAACAAAACATTAGTCTCATGGTTAAATGGTGGTGGAAGCTAGAGACACAAAGCGGATTGTGGCAGGATATTGTCCGGGCCAGGTATCTTCGCAACACCTCTGTTGCTGAAATTTCTCCTAAATTTTCCGATTCGCCCTGTTGGAAAGCTTTGCTCAAGATTAAAGATGTTTATATGATGGGCAGAAAGATTGAAACTGGTGATGGGAACTTGATTAGGCTGTGGAAAGATCCAATAAATGGGCTGATCCCATTTCAGGATCAATATCCACGTCTGTTTGAGATTTGCAATTACCCCACGAGCACCCTGGACAAAAGAGAGGGACTTAATGACGCCTCGATGTTCAGACGTAGGCTTACCCCTGATTTGTTCAAACAATGGGAAGATATGCGTGCTGTAGTTGATAAAATCCCCCTGGGTGAGAGGGGTGATCGTATCTTCTGGGGTCTCAACCAGAATGGTAAATTCACCACCAAGTCGGTGTATAAGATGCTGGAGAAACCTCTAAGTGGTTGCCATTACAGATGGATTTGGAAAGCCAAGATCCCTCTTAAAATCAAAAATTTTCTGTGGCAAATGTCGCAAGATGCAGTCCTTACTAGGCAAGTGATGAGGAAAAGGAAATGGCAAGGGAACCCCTGTTGCTCTTTCTGCAAGCAGGTGGAAACGGTGCAGCACCTGTTTTTTACTTGTCCCGTGGCCAGAATTATATGGCGATCTATTGGAGTAGCTCTTGGCACTGATAGGTGCCCGTCGAACTACTGGCAATATTTCGTGTGGTGCCACAAATTCCTTCCTGGGAAGCAAAAGTTTTATACGGTGGGCTTAGCTGCTGTATGTTGGGCCATTTGGTTGGCACGTAATCGGGCTACATTTGAAAAGAAACAAATTAAGACCCCTTTTGAGATCGTGTTTTCTCTATGTTCCTTTCTACTTTACTGGACAGGGCTTCAACAAGGAGAGGACGCCGTGGAGCTACGTGCTGGAGCCGAGATGATCAGGACTGGGACGATGCAGCTGATGAAGATGTGTGGCGCTGCCAAACAACCAATCCAAGGTGCCTGATGCTCTCTGGAGGTGCGCTGGATGTGGAGATATGGAGATAAACGGGCGCGCCAATACTGTTTCTTCCACTTAGCTCATGCGACTGTGTTTTCTTTTTTGATACTTGATCTGATCTTTTGAGATTGTAATAGGATAGTTGTTATGCCGTGCTATCCAGGTTTTCGCCCCATGATACTGGCTCGACGGCGAGCAAGTATGGTGGGTTTCCTGGTAGTGCTAGAACTCGCCTTACCTCTTTCCCTCCTCCTGTCCGCTCTGGTTTGAACTGGTTTGTATTTCCGTTCTTGGTAATGGAAAGGGGTGAAGGCCCGGTTCAAAAAAAAATATATATATATATATATATATATATGAAAATAAGTACATGCGTCGCTGTCGATGTTGCGTCCGACCGTGAACCTGTAGTTGGATGGTTAGAGGGACCGTGGCATCCCTAGCCCATCAAGGTTCAAATTCTGCTGCTCGCATTTATTTCTGAATTTATTTCAGAATTTCCGGTACGCGCATTCGGTGGGAAGAGACGTTCCCGTCAACGACAAGGTGTCTACGGTGGTTTCGTAAATTTCAAGATTTTATGTCGGTTCAGTCTTTCGGAGGTGTTTATAGGGGTAGGGTGTGCGTATGTTCGTTTATAGAGGTGAGTATATGCGCGTGTATATGAGCGTTTGCATCTGTACTGTGTTTTAGAAAAAAAATGTTGCATCCGACCCAAACCTTGGATCATGTAGACACAGCGCATAAAGAATCACACGGGTGAACCTGAATTACGTAGGTACCATTTCGATCCCAAGGTACGTACAACATGCTGCACGCACACTTTAACCGACCGACGTCCCAGTGCGTGTCAAGCTGTACATGTAGTAAACCTTTCTAGACAGCGAACCAACGCAGGCCCGGCGGCCAGGGGCTCATCCAGATGACTTGTTTTAGTGGATCCTGGGAAGAAGTCGGGCATGCTTGCTGGGCTCAGCTCACTCAAGTAGCCGGAGCGATACAGCGACAGGCGGAAAAGGTGGCAGCGACGGTGACACGAAAGAGACGGCTGCGTTCGGATCCGGAACGACCAATGCTATGGCTTCACTCCATTCACCCCACCTGCATGCGGTCCTCGTACACCACTCACTGGCCGTCCCAATAGCAAGCAACCCGCCGTGTACGTACGTGGCCTCGTGGGAGGGTGATAGGGATACATCCGCACTAGCAGCACGAAAGAAATTGACCGATCCCACGCCGGCCAGCCTCTGAAAACCCCGTACGAGACAAAACAGCGGGTTTCGCCGTAGAAACCGAACCGTGTCACCCACACAGAGGCTCTAGAGGAAGCTTGATCAGGGCATCTCCAACGCGGACCCTTAAGACACTATGACCGTTTGAACTGACCTAATTTACAATCCAACGCGCTACCCCATCGTTTGTGTTTGTGTGCGCTTGGGCTCGGCCAGGCATGACGGCGACGGCCACTGAGCGGTTAAACCCCCACAACTAGCTTTAGCTTTGCTGTACCTGATAAGGCCATTGCCCTTTAGAACAAAGCGGAAATGGTAAACTTGCGGGCAACAAATGGATAAATCATTTTTCTCTGAGTAACATATGGATTATTTTATTGATATAGTGATAGTAAGGCGCTCAAGAGAAACGAAAGGAAGGCCACTGTGTATTTGACAGCTCTGTAATGTGTGGCAATATGTCACAACCTAGAAAAATCATAGCTATTTTGCAGAAAAAAAGTTATATTTTCTTTTCCTAATTGAGAAAGAACAAAAAATGGTTATTGGCTAGTTGCACATATATGCATACACGCCTATGGACGGTTCTAAGCGCGGGGGTGTCCATGCATATCACGTTAAAGTAACCACGCGTAGACAAGTATCAAGAACAAGGAACGCTAGTGGTTGGGTGTAAAGCGGAAAACGCCGTTCACGTCGTGTCAACCAAAGATGGTAACGCCAGCAGCTTGTTGCCCATGTAAGGACAAGAATTCCATGGGTGCACCACAAAAATAGTTAGCGGCACAGAATAAGCGCCGGCAACATATATAAGCTTCCTCGTGCAAAATATATGTTCGTCATAATCTCCACAAAACAACGACTGAACCAAAACTTCTACTCTCTCCGATTCATATTACTTGTCATTCAAATGGATGTATTTCAGTGCTAGATGCATCCATTTGAACGACATGTAATTTGGATAGGACGGAGTACATGTTTTTTTCTGCTTGCATTATAAGCTTCGATATGTGTACTTTGCACAACTTTATCGTGATCTTATCCAAACTTGTCATAGGTTGATGCATGCTTCATCTAGCGGTGAAAGCCACGACAAGAGTGATGAGGCACGAGGAAAGTAGGCGTTTCATCGAGAATAGCCCGTGGAGTGATAAATGATTGTTTTGCTCCGACTTAGTGATACGGCTACCTTCCGTAACCACAATGTAGCGTCAGGTAAATAAGTGAGTAGAGTGCCAACGCTAGGAACTCAAGAAGAATGAAAGCAAACACTTTAAGCATACTGGACGGCTCTAACTAAGCAAGGTATACGGCAATACCCCTTTTTGTGTAACCGTCCGTAGACGGACAAGTATCTGAAACAAGGAAGTATGACTGCTAGAAGTCGTTGCTTGCCAAAAAAATTAGAAATAAATGTACTAGTGGTTTGGCGTAAAGGAGAAAGCATGCAAGTACCAAAACAAGTGGAGACACCGTGACGTTATGTCTGCCCAAGATGGTAAGATCACCTTGTTCATCTAAGGACAATGGTGACCAAATGTAATTTCTCCCTGTGCAAATATAAATACGGAAGCCCTCCTTTTTTAATGACATACCGGAATCGTCTTCACTAGCTAGGTGGATGGCTTTTCAGGTAAATAGCATACATAAATGGCTAATAAACGTGCCATGAAAATTATCGTTGGCAATAGACGTCTACCATAACCGAAAAGAATGCCCCGTCAGCTTCAATGTACCCTTTTCAATGTAATTATAGTGCGAGCTTTCGTCTGAGTATTATCCCGTAAAGAGAAAAACATGTCCTATTCATTGCGACTGTCCATGGTGATTGGTGAGTACCTTATATAGTGGCTCTCCAAGGACCAAANAGTGAGTAGAGTGCCAACGCTAGGAACTCAAGAAGAATGAAAGCAAACACTTTAAGCATACTGGACGGCTCTAACTAAGCAAGGTATACGGCAATACCCCTTTTTGTGTAACCGTCCGTAGACGGACAAGTATCTGAAACAAGGAAGTATGACTGCTAGAAGTCGTTGCTTGCCAAAAAAATTAGAAATAAATGTACTAGTGGTTTGGCGTAAAGGAGAAAGCATGCAAGTACCAAAACAAGTGGAGACACCGTGACGTTATGTCTGCCCAAGATGGTAAGATCACCTTGTTCATCTAAGGACAATGGTGACCAAATGTAATTTCTCCCTGGGCAAATATAAATACGGAAGCCCTCCTTTTTTAATGACATACCGGAATCGTCTTCACTAGCTAGGTGGATGGCTTTTCAGGTAAATAGCATACATAAATGGCTAATAAACGTGCCATGAAAATTATCGTTGGCAATAGACGTCTACCATAACCGAAAAGAATGCCCCGTCAGCTTCAATGTACCCTTTTCAATGTAATTATAGTGCGAGCTTTCGTCTGAGTATTATCCCGTAAAGAGAAAAACATGTCCTATTCATTGCGACTGTCCATGGTGATTGATGAGTACCTTATATAGTAGCTCTCCAAGGACCAAAGTAAAAAAGCCTACCCAAAGCCACTACGTGTACGTACACAAAAAAGGCAAAGCGCAATAAGGGAAAAGCAAGGGACGATGCTCTAGCTGCTGCTTGCGGTAGAAAAAAGGAAGGCGATGCCGTCAACAAATATACGCCGCCGACCCGCCGTGGTCGCCCCATAACGGCATCCTAGAGATCTTGTGCTGTAGCAGTTCACGAGCTCCTGTTCACGCAGATACGCTGAGGTCGACGGCACGGTAGGCGGCGAGAAAGCACGATGCATGCGGGCAAGCACGTACGGATATATGTATCGGGCATAGCTTCGTGGCTGAGAAACGAATGGAGTGATTAACGCTGGGTAAGTGAGTGAGTGCATGCATGCATGCATGCATGCCGATAGTGGCGGTTAGGCCGGCGCCTGAGAAGGACTGAAGCAAGGCGCTTCGTTTTTGAAAAAGAGAAAAGGTTAACCGGCATGGACGGTTCTCAGCGGAGCAGGTATGCCATGCCTGCGACCTGAAAGTAATTAACCCTCCGTCGATGTAAACACAACCTAATAAGGGTGACAATATAGGTTATATAGTGCACTAAAAACAGTCCATTGCGGAGGGTGGCTTTTCATAGAATTATATGGTAGAAATAGATAATAAACGTGTCATGCAATTCATCTATGGCGAGAACGTTTGCGATATAACCAGAAAAGGACGTTGTGTCAGCTTGAATGTACTTTTCACTGAGACTATACCGTGAGCTTTCTTGATATGTGGCATTTGCTCTTTCTTGTCCGCCCATTTCGACCCCATCGTGGCATAGCTGAACGATCATTTGTGAACATCGTGCCGTAAGTCGAACTCCACACCAAAGCCGTGTGCTATGCACCTGGTGACGATGGAAGTAGTGCGCAGAAGAGAGACATGGCCATGGAGGTTAGGGTTATGAGGAGGAATGAGCGGGGAGTTGACCCACCGACAAAATGAGAACAATGATGATATAACAGAGCCGTCGAAAAGGCGTGAGGCATCAATTGATGTGGGTAGAACTATGGAAACCTCACTTCAGTGGTTACGGTCGCTAGATGTAGATGTTGTCGGGGCCGGAGGTCCCGACTGAGGGTAGTGCTCACTGGAGCTCCCGGTAACGATTGACGCTTGATCCGATGGTGAAAGTCCTCGTAATGCGGATGTGGCCACACTGAGGAGGGAGGCGAGCTTTGATCGAGGGAAGGTGCAGTGTTAAGAGGAGGAAGAAGAACGAAAAGAAAGAAAGAACCACGGAACCCGAAGTAAAAGTCCGCAATGTTCACTGACCAAGAAATAATCGTTTTGCAATCGATCAGGCCATGCTCGTTTCCTAAAGATACATTCAAAGTGTGAAGTAGCCTTCACCTTGTTCTTTTTTTCAAAAGTTTTAACAGGACATGCATGTGTGTCTCAAGAAGTTGTAATGATTGTTAGCTAGCTAGTATCCCTAGCTATTTGGCTCCAGCTCGCCAAGCCGCCTACAACAAAAAAGGCAAAGCACGAAGGGGCAGGAGAAAGCACAGCATACTGTAGCTTGCCTGTGACAAAACGGAAGGTGGATGCCATCAATAGAAATGGGCTATCGTGGTCGCTCCACAACAACATACGCAGCCTAATTGTGATTTTTTAGTTTTTGCGGGAGTCCGGACGCGACCTCTCACTGTCTCCGTCATTGAACCGGCGCACTGGCCGAGGGCGTTGCCAGCGACGCGTCTCCGGTGTCTGTGCCTGTTCAATACCGGAGACACGTGACTGGACGGGATGGGACAAATATCTACCACGCCCGCTCAATGCCCGTCCGTCCGTATGGCGCTATTAAGCAGGCCCGCCGGCCAAGAAACCCACTCCGGCGCCGTGCATTGACGCACCCGGACGCCTCGTATCACCGGAATCCGCTATTTAAAGGCAGCCAAACTCGGCTAACTCAGAACCACAACACAAACCGCTCCTCATCCTTCTCCCTTGCAATGCATCCGCCATGACAATAGGCTGAGGAGGGAGGCAAGCTCCTGGTAAGGATTGGTTCTTGGTCCGACGATGAATGTCCCGACAATGCGGGTGACCACCCTGAGGAGGGAGGCGGGCTTTGGTCGAGAGAAGGCGCAGTGGTAGAAAGAGCAAGAAGAGCAAAAAGAAAAGGACCAAGTGTACCAGAAGTAAAGATCTCAAATGTTCATTGACCAAGAAAATAATCATTTTGCAATCGATCGAGCCATGCTCGTTTCCTGCAGACACATTCAAAGCGTGAAGTGGTCTCCACCTCCTATTCTTTTTTTCAAAAGTTTAAATAGGACATGTGTCTCAACACGTTGTAATCATTGTTAGCTAGCAAGCAGTATCCCTAGCTATGTTCGTCGAACTCGCCAAGCCGCCTACAACAAAAAGAGCAAAGCACGAGAGAGCCGGAGAAAGCAGAGGATGCTGTAGCTTGCCTGTGACGAAAACGGAAGGTGGATGCCATCAACAGCAATAGGCTATCGTGGTCGCTCCACAACAACATACCCGATACTATCCTATCCACCCCCGCGTCGCCTCTCTCTTGGCGGCACGGGGGAACCTCTCTGCCGCCGCCTTCTTCCCACCTCCCTCCAGCCCCTCACCTCGCCGCCGCCTGAGGAGGCCGCCGGCAAAGCCCGGTCAGGCTCCAGGGAGGGCGGCGGCGGGGCATCTCTCCACAAGGCGCAAGGGCGCATCTAGCGTGGCGGCCTTGGGCGGGCGGGCGAGCGTGGCTCCGGCGCGGGCTGACGTGGTCCGAGCGGAGGGGCGGCGCGTCGGTTGGCTCGTGGGGGCCTCAAGCAGCGCGGGATCTGGCTTTCAGGGACGCCATCAAGGGGTTCGTCGATCTGACGACGGCAGGAGCGTCGTGGTCACTCGAGGCCGCGGCGGAGGCGCCAGAGCGTGGTGCACGCAGACAGGGCCGGTCCTGAGATTTTCGGGCCCGGGGCGAAACAAAAACTCGGGGCCCTCTAATATAACAACAATAATCAGTGTTACCAATGAAGTTTTCTATCAGATAACGTTACACGTATTACCTTAAAATTTTCTTGTAATTCTCAATGCAAAGTCTCTTATGACAGGGTTGATGTTAGTTTCATACAATTTCTTTCTGAACTACCTGTATTACTCTTGAAAACTTTGTAAATAGCTTATCCCCGTGATTGTATCATAGTTAGTGGTAAAGCTAGAAATAAAACATGACTGACTTATAGCATGCAAAAAGTTATCTAATTGCAACAATAATGTTATAGTATAAATTATATATTTGGCACTAACATACTTATTATATAGTCCACTAGAGAACCAAAAATAGCCAAGGTTTAAGGTATGAAGGCAAATTCATAAATAAATACTATACCCGGATCTAGTTAAGTTGTCTGAATGGTTTTAGGTGATTTGAAACCGTGAAGCACGGCAAAATGATGTTTTCTTCATTCTTTGTAAAGATGACTCCCTTAATGCAATCAGGGGACGCTTTGGCATAACTACCATCCTAGATAATGACTGAATCATTAGAATACTAGTCATCTTGGTACATGCGCATTCATCCCAGGGTAGGAAAAGTAGAAACAACATACCTCTTCCGGGTAGATGGTGGCACGATCAACGGAAGCATGTGCAGGCTGGAGACAAGAGGAACAGCTGATTGTCGATCATAGCAGTGGAACGCAGATTGAGGGAAGCCGGATGGGGCATGTACTCGTGTGATTACAGCAGATCGATCGATGACCTTCATTGTGCGCAGGGCCGCGGGCACCATGTGAGATTGTTGGCGGCGTGCGATAGGAACCTTGGATTGGAAAATAGGGACTGAGGAGATTACACGATCTCTACATTCCCTACGTACAACTATGAGCGCAGTATACGCGGAGATACAGATACAATCTCAGCCGTGCGCTCGTGCGTCTAACTCTCAGGACAATCGATCGATCCGCTATGCCCTCGCGGCCTCGCCTGTACGAGCCTAGCACCAGGCTCGAGAAGCTCATGGGCTGGCCTGCGTACTACTTGTCGGGAGGGGGCCCCTCGATGTCGGGGGCCCGGGGCGGCCGCCCCCTCTGGCCCCCCACAGGGCCGGCCCTGCACGCAGATCTACAGAGGCTGCCGCGCGGATCGTGCGATGTGGCAAGGGGCGCAGGTGTGGCGAGGTCGCGCAGTGCGCATTGGCGGCGGCGCGGTTTCAGGCGCTCTGGCAGGGGCGCCGGTGAGGCGCGGTGCGGATGCGACAGGCGCGCGTTTTGGGCTGGCGGCTAGGGGCGGACTCCGTCGGCCTCTCTGCATCAGGTCCGGCCTGGTGGCGGCTCTAGGCAGCGACCTACAGACAAGGTATCTCTTCCTGATGTAGTGAAGAGGCTGCAGTTTTTGGCTGTCAAGGTGGAGGACGTGTGGAGATGCGGCGAGGGAAGGTGGGCTGCCGGTTTGGCTGTCGACCGGAGGATTACGAGGGCTGGGTGAAAACCCGTCTCTTGCCATGGCCGGAGCCTGTGACGGTGGCGTTTGTGGACGCCGTAACCTTCTTGAAGGCGTCGACAGGATGCTCTCTCTTCCTCTGCGAGGGACAGCTCCGGGGGAAACCCCAGACCTGGAGGGTCGGTCGTTGGCGGCGTGTTGGCGTCGTTTCCCTCTCAAGGGCATCGATTTTGGAGTTCAATCCGGTCAGAGGGACCAGCTGGTGTGTTGGGAGGTTGGTGGTATGCATTGGTGTGGCATCGAGGCTTCTGTGGCAACGACGACAGGGCAAGTGAAGTCGGAGACATTGCAGTGGTAGTCGGCTCTTCTTCGGCGTGTTCGTGGGATTACCTCGGTTTGGTTGTTGCGGTGAAGTCGGAGCTGCGGCGGCGGGGCCCCTGTGGCAACGATGACAGGCAGCACGTGGTCCGTTCGGTGGTCTTCCACGACGCCAGTCTTGCATAGTTCTCCTTTGGATCTTTGCTTCAGAGTCGGAGCTGCGTAGCCCTCGATGCGGGTGGTTGAGTTCTGGCATGGATCTGCATGTTTTCCTACACAGCCTCTGTGGTGAATGTTGGTTCGACGTTCGTCCACGGAGAAGTCGGAGTCGCTTGCTCGGGGATTAGGGATGGCGATGACGCCTGTTTGGGGAGAAGTGATGACGATGACGCTTGTGTGCTAGCTTGACGAGTCACTCTTGTAAAGGTGTGCGTGGGATATCTTGGTGTGCCGCTCAGTGGTTTGTGACGGTTTTCGTCCAGTTTTCCGTTGATTAACTGGGCAATTCTTGTCTGCTTAATTAATGGATGAGGCAAATCTTTTGCCTTCGTTTCGAAAAACAACAGCATACCCTTGGGCCTTGGCTGACAATACAATTAATCAGTTCACGGGGTGAAACAAACTGTAGGCCACAGTCGGATCACACGCCACACCTAGCGTTCCCCATTTGCGTGGTCTGGTACAGGTACGTGCACCACACATCGACCTCGCTCGCTCGAACTGGGAAGGCGCCGGTCACGCGGACGCGATGAGATATGGGGGCAGGGACCGACTCGTGCAATGGCATGACGCGATCGAGCGCTGCCGTCCGTGCAGATAAGCTGAGAGGAGATCGTCGACACGGCAGGCGAGACAGTGCAGCTCATGCATGCGCAGAGAATTACATACGGATGTATATAGACATATTTTAGAGTGTAGATTCACTTATTTTACTCTGTATGTAGTCACCATTTAAAACCTCTAGAGAAACAAATATTTAGGAACGGAGGGAGTAGTAGGTTTTAACAGGCAACGTGCATGGTGAGCGATCTTCAATCATTGTTAAAAAATAAAACCTACTTAATGGGTTCAACAGACAACAAAAGGAACTTCAAACACATCGACATGAAGGATGGATGCAGATAGAAGTTAGGAAACATCACTTCAGTGGTTAGTATAGCGGAAGTTTGCAGGGGCACTCTCCTGCCAGGCTCTGTCGTCCGCTCGATTTGCCTCACGATTCGCAAAGTAGTTGAATCCCGCACGAGGGCACAGTAAAAAAGAAAATCTCTCAAAAAGTTTTAAGTTTCAATGATGAAACTTATGGCTTTTGCATATAAAAATACCAAGTTTCAACAAGTTTCAGAGACATAATTTTATGCAATTTTTTGGTCGGTCGTAGACACAAAATAATTTATTTTCATTTGTTGCTTGTAATAAGTTTTGACATCAAAACTTTATTTACATGTTTTTTAGAAGTCATCAAAATATATGACCGAATGATGTCTTTTTCTTGAAACTTCTAGACTTGAAACTTCATGTTGTCTTTTCTCCCCATTTTTTTCCTTCGAAAGATTTTTTTCTAAAGAGTTTAAAAACAACAGAAAACAAAAACTGAAACTGGGCAATGAATTAATAATTTAATGTACAAAATAAAAATATGCCAAAACTATGCAAAAAAATGATATAAATATTGCATGAAACAAACTAAAATTATAGATACATCTAGGACGTATCACTCCACCATCCTTCAGTCAAAATTATTCTCCTTTCGTCAAATCGACGTTCCGCCATCCTCGGCGGATGGAGAGGAGAGATGGGTTGTGGCGTGGCGTATGTGGGGATTTTGGTCGGTCAGGCGAACGTCCAAACTCCCGCAAATGTCCCCGCAACTTTGTGTCAGGTCTGTTGGATTTTAGACGCGGATGTATGCATGGCACACCACCTTGATGACATAAATGATCCGGACACCACGAGCCAAATGTTTAGGGATAATTTGATGTACGATTCCCTTAGCTATCCCTAGCGCTAGCCATGACGAGTTCATTCACCACACAAATCGGGCGCGGACCAAACTAAAGCCAACGCCGAGGCCGCCGACGAAAAAGGCAGAGCACGAAAGGGGAAAAGCACGGGACACTGTAGCTAGCTTTGCCTGTGACGAAATGGATATTGGGATTTGGGAGTCGATAGAAATGGGCTATGCTATCGTGGTCGCTCCAGCATACGCACCCTTGTGGAATTGTGGTACGCAGCAGCAGTACCCTATCGGCCTAGCTAGTTGCTGATACAATGAACTAGCGAGTTCACGAGTTGAAAGAAGAGAGAGAGGGAGACTAGACCCCTGACCACGTACGTGCACGGCACATCGGCCTCGAACGGGCAAGCGCCGGTCACACGGACGGGATGAGATACGGCGGCAGAGACCGGCCCGTGAAATGCGATGGTGTGACGCGCCGCTGCTGTTCATGCAGATATGCTGAGATCGACGGCGTGGTAGGCGAGACAGCTCATGCATGAGCATGCATGCATGCTATCGATGGATCGGGTACGTAGATACCGCGCGCTAGCTAGTTTCCTCATCATGCATGCAGGTATGCTGACAGCATGGTAGGCCGCTACTTTCCTGATCGATCGGGTGATCGTTGATCCTCATGATATATCATACACTAATTAACTCAGCTAGAACCCTCATGATCGCCAACATCTGTGCCTCCCCTCCCCGCTGTCAACCTGACGAGACGCACCCCTACTCCTTCTGCCACCCTGCCTAGTTAGTAGTGTCTTTTGTGATTTGTCCGTGTGCTTGGACTTCGTGTCTGAGCTCTCCTTTAAAAGTTAAATAAAACTACTTAAGGGCATCAGCAACCCACAAAAAACCTTCCATATCCGTCCGCGGAAAGGGGACCTGTCCAAGAACATGGTTGCGGGAGGCTGCATCCGACGCCCGCATACATTTTCATAACAACTCAAACCGACCGAACGAAATTCATGCAAACAAGTGCGGATTTCATATAAACGCGACCTGATTTTATATAAAATGCCGGATTTCATATAAACATGATGGATTTCATTAGAAATACATGAAAGCGGTCCTAGGCGGGCTAATCTAAATGATCGTTGGCGTCCGGTCCCGTCTCCGGCCATGAACCAAGAGAACGGAAGCTTCACCTTTTCCAGCTCCGCCTCCGAAGCCCCGGGAACGGAAGATGTCAGTCTCCACGTCACCGCTAAGCGACTAATTAGTCGAAGATTTTGAGCCCACCAAGCTTGGCGTCGAGGGAGGGTAGGAGCGGTGGCCTTCCTGGGACACGAGCGCCGGCGACCTACTGTGCACTAGTCTTCCTCGATGCACTGCTAGGAAAACCTCTATAGGTAGACATTTAGTAGCAGCGTGGGTTATTTGGCCCGCGCGGCAGAAAAAACGGCGTTAGCCCGTCCCCGAGAGTTTGGCCGCGGAGGGATCCATGGCAAGGAGTGGTGTGGATAGGGATGAGTGTGGCTATGGCCGGGGCACCGGGGCAGCGGTTTATATATCACCGGTGGGTAGCAGACGGACGGACGGGTGTGCCTGAGGAGACGCCTCGGCAACCGTCTGCCAACAATACGGGCGGCAAATGGAAGGATGGGTGGCCGTCATGCCATTTGAATGTGCGGCGGTCGTCCGCACCGGAAAGCAGCTCGTGCGGTGCTCTCCCGGCCGATGCACCGCTTCAATGCGGCGCCAGTGAGCGGCTGCTTCCACTCTGGGCGGGCATGAATGCGGACGCTGACGCTCTAAATCGGCGCTGGCAAAAACGCGCGGGAGGTGTGTGGGGTTTTTGATGGGCCAGGGCGGTCAGAAACGGGTTTAGGATCGGTCTTCACTCTCGCAAACCTCCTCCACTTTTGTCTCTGGTTTGCATGAGAAAATCGTGTCTAAACCACTCCGGACCGATATAGGACCGCGTTAGATGGCTTCTGCGGTCCGGACAGCCCGGTTCGAACGGTTGTAGGAGGTTTACGGGTCGGTATTAGAGAGTCGCTAAGTGCATGTATTTAGCCTGGTTATGCCTTTGAATTTGGCTTAGTATGCTACAGGTCGTTTGTTGGATGACGTTGCCGTTTTGACTTTGTTTATAATAAAGTCGGGTAAACTGCCTTTTCTCTGAAAAAAGGTCTTCCCATACGGTTATATAAAAAAAAAATAGTTTGAGCACACGATCGAATGATAGCTATGTATGTGAAAGTGAAACTATGTACGGAGAGTGATTATATGCGAATATTTAAAAAACCAAGAGTTGTAAATTTAGGATACATCGTGTTGGTGTAACTTGTAGACCAGAATAACTTAGTGTGAAAAAAACGAAGTTTTCAAGTTTGTCGCAGCAGTAACTTGCCGACCAGAATACACGCGAAGTTTGGTAAAATAATTCTGTTATTTACAAAGCAAAGAAAAACTCACCAACTGCCAGCTCAAAAAAGAAACTCTCCAACTGCGAAGGCACCATATATACGTACACATCAAGTTGGTGTAGCTTGTAAACCACAACAACTTAGTGCGAAAAAAAGGAAGTTTTCAACTTGTGGCAGCAGTAACTTGTACACCAGAACTGACCGTCCGTTCCTAAACTTAATATGCGCGTGTTTCTACTTGTCCTCTACACTTATAAATTTGTAGGTGTCTGTTTTAGCCAAGTTACAAATATCGTGGTCATGTCATATCGCTGGCATACTTAAAGCATCTCCAACAGACCCCGTGTTCCACTCACATTTGTCATCACGCCGAAAACCATATAACACTTCAAACTTTCAAGAGAAGATACAATATGATATAATCTTTTGTGTATAATCTCTAGGATATTGATGGTCACCCTATTAATGCATAATATTCAAAAGATATATTCAAAAGATATACTACTTTATCAATGGATGAAATCTCATGCGGCCCGACGAGAGTGAGATGAACCGCTCCCTCCACACTTGGCATGCACTGCCCCAACACCGAGAGCACGTGCATGGCTGCAGCACAAAATCAATGGCATGGTATTCAGGAGATGTACGAAGAAGATATGCTCCATTAATCGATGAAATCTCCAGCAGTCCGCCGGGAGCAAGTGAGACAACCCGCCCGCTCCGCCCGCACTTATTACCAGCATACCGAAAACACGTGTGACGGCTGAAATTCAGAAGAGAAGAGACAAGAAGATATATATTTCTGAGTATATCTCCAGGATATTGACGGTCGGCGCTGCTTCTCCTTGGTAAAAAAGATCTCATATTAATGTGCAATATTCAAGAGATATATGAAAAAGATATACTTTATTAATGGATGAGATCTCCAGCCGTCCATTGGGAGTGAGCGAGACGATTTGCTCCCCCCACACTTGTCAATATATATGTGAGGCGTTGGCCAACCCTAGCCGCTACGAACAGATCACATTTCCTTCACGCGCACCGTCCCCGTCGTTCCCTTTGCTGCTGCCGCCAGCGGCGACTCCATTTCGTCCACCGCGTACACGGTTGACGGGAGGACACGCCTCAGAAACCCCGCCTCTTCGGATCCTGTACGGGAGAGGGGCGATTAAGCTTTTGGGAAGTGACACGCGACTGCTCACCTTCGATCGACTACTTCCTCTACATCTGCGTCGCCTTTGTCGTCACCATGTCGAGCGATGACGAACGTGCCGCCGCCGAGAGGCTCGAAGCCGAGAAGAAGGCCACCGAGGACGCCGCCATGGCCTCTGCCGGGCCTACTGGAGGGTATAACTCGTTTGTCCCGCTCTTATTGATTCCTGTTTCAGCCATGCTAGCGTTATACGTAGATGGATCTACTATTAGCGTAGTATGTGCTTGCACAATCGAATATCAGCATGTGCTTTTTTTTTCTGTTAATGCCATGCTAGTAATTTATTCATGGATTAATTTAGTCAAAAAGTCGAAAAACTGCCTACTTACTCGGCAAAGACAAGGAGTATATCTTCTGTGTATATCTCCGGGACATATAAAATGTATACAGCAATAATGAAATACTCCGTATACGAACAAGATATACTCCATCAATCGAAGATATACACAACATCTTGTTTCAAAAAAAAAAGATATACACAACATTAATCGAAGATATACATGAAGAAAGATATACTCGGTGAAATCTCGAGCGGCCCGGCCCGGCCAGTTGGAAGCACGCACACTTGTCACGCACCGCCCCCCGCGGCGAGCACACGTGTGCGGCCGCGGCACAGAAACAAACGGCGGAGGAAACACAAGGGGACAAAGGCGAGAGAGGTGGTGGTGAGTGGTGACGGCGAGGGAGGGAGGCCGGAGGGAGGCGCCTACAAAAGGGGCAGCCCCGTCGCGGCAACTCACCACCATCATTTCCTTCTCTCGCTTCAGCCTTGAGGTCAGGTCACGCCTGTTCCCCTTGGACTAATCAATCCAGTGAGTGATCCCCCCTCCCACCCCCGCCCGCGGTCGTGGTCCGTCCGTCGGCCCTGCTTGCGGTTGGTTGGTTGGTCCGGGCGCCGGTCCCTCCCTCCCCTCCCCCCCTCCGTCCTCCTCGTCGTCGTCGCCTAGTGGAGGTGGAGCCAGCAACCCACCTGCAGACCTGCTCCTCCCTCGTCGCCTTCCTCCCCTCCCCTCCCCTTCCCCCAGAAGACCGAAGCCCGGCCGGCGGCGGCGGCAGAGGTCGCTTTCCCCCCGCGCCCCACCCCACGGATCACCACCACCGGTCAGTCACTCATCCCCCCTCTCCTCCCCTCCCTGCTCTCGGTCCGAGTTTGGATTTTGATTGGGGGCCGCTCTGCTCTGTTCCTCGAGTAGGAGGCGTCTGCTCTTCTTGGTTTCTGCCGGCCTGGCTCTGTTCTCTTGTCTTTCGCCGGCCGGCCGGGGATATACTGCTCCGTAAAGTCGCCCCAATTTGATTTTGTTCCGCCCGGCGCGGGGTAAAAAATACTGCTTCATTGATACGCTCGCTCTCCGCGAATATACTTCTTCTTCTGCTCCTAAAGGGGGCTAGATTTCGGTTTTGATTTCATTTTCTTGGGACGAACTCGCCATGCTTTCCGAAATCGACCTCCTCGTCCTCGTCTTGACCGCCGAAGCAGATGATTCTTCTTGGACCTCCTTCACCCAACACCAGGAATCGTCCGTGCCGCGTCTTGTCTTTCCGGCCTTCTAGAAGCTCCACACCCCAAAAAATCTCCCCCGAGTCCGGTCAACGAGCCACCGGAACCTCACACACAGTCCCCGCGTCCACTGTCGAATGTCGCTCCCTCCGATTCGCGCTCCCACGGTCACCATGCTCCGCGTGCGATCCGTACTATATTCTCTGCTCTCCTGCTCCGCTCCGGTTCGCTCAGGCTGCAGCGGCAGCAGCTTTCCATCAGTTCCCACTCCGGCGGCCTGTTCCTACTCCGGCGAGCTCGTGGTCGTCGGCACCTGGAGCAAACACATTCTTATCCTGGGCATCATCTGGCCATGTCCGCGCACTTGGCCTGTCGATTTGCCTCCCTTTTCGGGGCTGCTACTAGGTCAGTTAGTCAGGTCGTGTCACATTTACTCCCCTCTTTCGCCGCTCGCCCGTTCCTGTCTAGTCCGTTTCGTGCGCCAACTCCATCCATCCATGCCTCCGCCCATGCCTATCTTCCTTTCTTTCTTTGTTCTTGACTCGCGAGCTCTGTTTTCCTCTGTCGGCGCCGAGGTCCATCCCTACCTGAACAACATCAGTAGGCATTTCTTTTTTGTTTCGTAGGATTCCACTGTATGGATGTATGGATGATTCGTCGAATATTTCACCAAAAAAGAAGCGTTTCTATATGAATGCTAGCACTATTGTCCAGAGACGTGCATAGAAGTAGAATTGCTGCTAGGGAGGGATACCGCTGCTAGAGCGAGTGGTGGACACAACTGTTACTTTCCTATTCTGTCCACTCGCCGATGCTAGAACGGTAGGCACACTGCTTTTACCACAAAAGGAATCATACTGCATATATCTGGGAGGGGTATGAAAAATGCCAATGATGCTGCTGCGATGTTCCTTTTCTTTTATGGAAGGGGCATGTTTCTCAGTTTGCATCGCCAAATTTTGCGAGAATCCTACCGCATCCTGGACGGTTCTTGATTTCTCGCTGTTATGAGAAATGCCGATGGCGGTGCGCTGTTTCTATCTTTGATTGATTGCTGAAGGGGACTGTTTCCTAGTTTCTGTTGCAAGATTTTGCGTTGTGGATCGATCAGTTGTAGCAAGACTGTCATCAGAGTTAAGCCAAGCAACCTGCTGCCTGGCGTGGCGTTTCCTGTCTTTACATGCTTTAGCTTTGCTAGGTAGATTGTCTTTATGTTGCAATCCTTGGGTTTGTTAGTGGTATCTCTGCTGCAAAAGGCGAGCATCGATGCCCCTCCCTTTGCTGGGATTCAGATTTGGTATTTTCATTAGTAAACGCTGCGTGGGAAAGTAAAATCTCGGGCTTGTCGATGTTTCCAAAGATGGCATGCAAAGTGGCCATGGTTTTCCATGGTTGCTGGTCAGTGTTCTTTGGTAGGTGTACTGTGGGGAATACTGGTGTTCTGTTTTTTTCTCGGTCTCCCCGGCCGGCCACTTTCCGTATCCGGTTATTATATTTTGTCAGAGTGGATTCGTCGCTCGTACGTGCAATCTTATGTTGTTTGTTGGAAGATTACTGTGTTTCTAGTCGGATATTCATATTCTGTCGGTGATAAAGTTTGAAGTTCTTCAAGAATGTCTTAACATTCTGATGCCTCTCTCTTTAGACTCGCAAACTGTCGGTTCTTGGTTTCCAGCTCGGTTTGTGGTTACAGTCTGCAAAATCTTTTGACTCGCCGTTCTCTTTGAATTCACTGCCACTTGATTTGAATTTGCAGCACCGCAATGCCTTCAGCTCTTCTCCTATAACTGGCCTCACAGATTTGCTTGCTCACTCACACACATTTCCTCTCTTTTATCCTTCAGTGATAGAGCCAGGATTCTGCCAGCACGAATGACGATCTGTAGCTGCGAGGAGACCATCAATGAGTTCGAGATGTTGACGCGCGATGCTGCGCGCGTGCAGCTGGATACGCTGAAGAAGATCCTTGAGGCGAATGCCGGTGCTGAATACCTGAGGCAGTTTGGCCTCGACGGGAGGACCGATGCCGCTAGCTACAAATCTTGCATCCCGTTGTGTGTGCACAGCGACGTTGAACCGTTCATCCAGAGGGTTGCTGACGGTGATAGCGCACCAGTGGTGACCGGGAAGCCCATCACCTCCCTCTCCCTCAGGTACTCATCGCCTTGGAATGTGTTGTCTTGTTGCCCTATGGAAGTAGATTTCCGTAACCTGTTTTCCTATTTTTATGCAGTTCTGGCACGACGCAGGGAAAGCCCAAGTTCCTGCCATTTAATGATGAACTGCTTGAGAACACACTTCAAATATTCCGTACTTCGTACGCATTCAGGAACCGGTAAGGATCTCCGTTTTGTTATTGCGCTCAAGAACAACCGCAGCTTCTGATTTTCAAACTAATCTTGCTGGTCAAGTTCGGCAGAAACTTTTGCTGTTTATACATTATTACTGTGACGCGTGTGATTAAGTGTAGCTTGGGTTGGGTTCTGAATTTCTTCCACGCATCCGAAAATTTTAGAATAATATTGTGTTTTGTTATTACAGTGAATACCCTATCAGCGAAGGAAAAGCCTTGCAGTTTGTTTATGGTAGCAAGCAAGTCTTGACGCCTGGTGGCATCCTTGCTACAACTGCAACAACAAACCTGTACCGGAGTCAGCGCTACAAGGAAGGGATGAAGGATATCCAGTCTCAGGGCTGCAGCCCCGACGAAGTCATCTTTGGCCCTGACTTCAACCAGTCCTTGTACTGTCACTTGCTCTGTGGGTTGATATACTCGGACGAGGTCCATTCCGTGTTCTCGACGTTTGCTCACAGCCTAGTGCATGCATTTCAAACATTGGAGGAGGTCTGGGAGGAGCTATGTGCTGATATAAGAGATGGTGTTCTTTCAGAGAAAATCACAGTACCATCAATTCGCGAGGCTGTTTCAAAGATTCTGAAGCCCAACCCCGAGCTTGCTGACTCGATCCACAACAAGTGTGCGGGCTTGAGCAACTGGTACGGTGTGATCCCGGCGCTGTGGCCCAAGGCAAAGTACGTGTATGGCATCATGACAGGGTCCATGGAGCCGTATCTGAAGAAACTGCGGCATTATGCTGGGCACTTGCCGCTGATCAGTGCCGACTACGGCGCGTCTGAAGGATGGGTTGGCTCTAACATCGACCCCACGGTGCCGCCTGAGCAGGTGACTTATGCCGTTCTGCCGCAGACTGGTTATTTTGAGTTCATTCCTTTGGAGAAGCCAACAGGGGAGGAGACGGAGAACAGTGCAGCTATTCATTACATAGAGTCGGAGCCGGTTGGCTTAACTGAAGTTGAGGTTGGCAAAATCTATGAAGTTGTGCTCACTACCTTTGCAGGTGCATTCTTTCTCTTGGCTATTTGTTCTGAAACTTAGATTAATGTTCTGAATTTCCATCACGCGTTCTCCTTTCGCGCTTGTCACCTGAGTTGGATATCTTATCTCCTAAAGATTATTAGAAGCACCTAATCTAGTGGTTCTTGTGGTGTGTAGCTTTCAGTGTAAATTCAGACTTCTTAGCCATGTCCCTGCAAATTTGGAACACAGCTGCTCTGTATGCATCAAGGTTGTGGATTAAGCACGTGGGCGAGTAATTATCGCTAACGGTTCTTGTCCACTCATTGCTGCATTCATTAGGGGTAGCATCAAACAGCATGAGCCAGCCAGTGCGTCCTAATCTTGGTCTATATCAGCTTTACCAGACTCAACAATCACATCGCGTCATTAATTAATTCAGCTAGTGCATATCTGTCAAGAGCAACTTTGGACATGCCTTGCTCAGGATATAGTGAACTTTAGGTGTAGAACTTTGATCCTTCTCTTTTGTGGCATATGATTTTAATTCTGATCTCTGAATACTACCATTAGTCTATTTACAATCCCTTATCTGCTCTGTTGCTGCAGGCCTGTATCGCTACAGACTAGGAGACGTGGTGAAGATAGCGCGCTTCCACAACTCGACGCCGGAGCTCCAGTTCATCTGCCGCAGGAGCCTGGTGCTGAGCATCAACATCGACAAGAACACCGAGAAGGACCTGCAGCTGGCCGTCGAGGAGGCGGCGAAGCTGCTGGAAGGGGAGAAGCTGGAGATCGTGGACTTCACGAGCTACGTGGAGAAGTCGAGCGACCCGGGCCGGTACGTGATCTTCTGGGAGCTGAGCTCCGAGGCCACAGACGATGTCCTGAGCGGGTGCGCCAACGCCCTGGACCTGGCATTCCTTGACGCGGGCTACATGGGGTCGAGGAAGATCAAGACCATCGGGCCGCTCGAGCTCCGGGTGCTGAGGAAGGGCACATTCAGGGAGATCCTGCTCCACTTCCTGACCCTGGGCGGCGCGGTGAGCCAGTTCAAGACGCCCCGGTTCGTGAGCCCGGCCAACGGCAAGGTGCTGCAGATCCTGAACCGGAACGTCGCCAAGAGCTACTTCAGCACCGCGTATGGGCTATGACAGAAGCGAGAATAATTGCCTGATGCTAGATTTAGCAGGGGCGTGTAATTACCTTCCTTTTTTCTGTTCTTTTTCTTTTTTTTGCTGGTACCTTTCAGTAGTCTCCTCAAGAAGGAGCCGTTTGTTTTAGTCTGTTGGAATAATGTTTTCTTTCTTATGATCAATCTGGTGCCAGGGCTACTGAGCTAGAATCTATGTAAATTGCCGCAGTTGTAGCGAAAGGTATGAAATGAGGAAAAAGAAAGAAAACTGGTGTTGTTAATTTGCCTGACTTGTGATGCTGTTTCCAGAGTAAATTCAGCAATATATGTTTCCAGAGCTGGTCATATACTGTTTGTGAACATCCTCCTGAAATACTCAGTCTAGTTTGTGAACATCCCCCAGACATGTAATCCTACAGAAACCATCTCATTCAACATTGAACTGTACTAGAGGCTAACCTGCAGAAACCATTTCATTCACCAATGAGCTGTACTAGAGAGCTAACGCGCGCTTCGCCGTGCCATTATTCATTCATGAGACTAACTCTTTTTTTCTCTAGCAGTCGGTTGTTTCATTTTGGTTTTATCTATGTTGGCTTGGATTTTAATTATGTTATGCTGGTGTTTCTTCCGTTCGTATATCGCGTTGGGCTGTTGTTGGAAACTGTATTTATTCTAAGAGAAGGGTGGAGTTGTTCGATGCATGGTTGTGGTGTCCTTACATGTTTCGGCGTCGGTGTCTGCCGATGATGGTTAGTGAGCCCCTTGGGAGCTCTTATTACACGCTCAAACCATAAAATTGTTGCTATAACGCTCACATGGCCCGGCTATTGTATTCGCAGTATTCCCCGCTCGCTCACTTCGGCTCCCTGCTCTGCTCGCTTGACTAGATCAAGGAAATCTGGCTATCGTATGTTTTATTTGAAAAAGTTCATTAAATAAAGAGATGTTCATGGAGTTTAAAAAAATCTTGGACTTTAAGAAATATTCGGAAAATTTTGATAAATTTCAGGAATTATTTTTTTGTAAATTTCAAACAATGTTCATGCATTTGAAAAAAGTTGTCAGATTTAAAAATATTTACACACTATAAAAGTGCACATGAATTTTCTAAATATTCAAGAACTAAAAAAAGTCCATGAATTTGAAAATGTTTGTGGATTTTAAAGAATATTCATGTTTTTTAAATGTTCATGTATTTTAATAAATATTCATGAATTAGAATGTGAAAAGTAAAATGAAAAAAGGAAAAACACACACAAGAATATAAAAAACAAAAAAACTATTGAAAATAGTAAAAAACACCGAAAATAAAGAAAAACATAAAAAATCAGGCAATACCTTGTCAAAACCGACCGGCCCATTACAGCTAGATGTGCTTTTATTTTAACCAATGATACACATCCTCACAGACGGGTCCATATAAACCCTTACAGCCCTGATGGACGAGGAGGCTCCAAATCTATGAAGCTTATTCATGAATTAAATGAAAACAAAATAAAAATATAAGGAGAAGAAAAAATAGAAGATAGAAAATATTAAAATATTTAAAACTGTAAAAATGGGGAAAAAGAAGATATTTGACCTGAAACTATAGGAATTTCTTCCGATATTTTTTTAAAAAATTCAAATAAATGTGTTATGTACAAAAAGAAGGGAAGGGAAATAAATATACAGCAATAGGCCAGGCTAAATGTCTAGGCGAATCGACGAGCATGGGGACAAAAAAGGAAGATAAAAGTGAGGCAATACATTCCCAAAATAAAAAAAACCTGTATGTTCCATTATGGTTAGTGTGACGACCGGATAATTAAGCTACAGTAATCCCACGCTAATGATGTCACGTCACTACAATCACTGTTGTTAACCTCGCGATGATTCGAAACCGTTTCAAAATTCAAATTCAAATTACAGTCAACAATAAAAGTTTTCAAAAGTTAAAACAAAAATTGTTCGGGAGGTGCCATAATTTGCATATGTAAATATGGTGCAACAAACACATTTTTATAAAGTGCCTAGATATTTTATAATGGATGGGAACCAGAAAATCAATTAGTTAAAAAGAGAAGCAGAACCTAACTAAACAAAAAAA
>LR880966.1:777534576-777546150 GCA_904067115.1 Aegilops sharonensis
GACGCTGTCCCTGGAGCCACCGCGCCGCCACCTCGCCGGACGCCATCGCCTACGTCCACCCCGCCGCCGGAACCTCACCGCCGGCCTGCTTCCCCGCCGCCTGTCGTCCCCGTCCTCCTCCTCGTCGGCCCACCCCAAGCCGCCTCGAGCCCACTGCCCCCTCCCCACAACTTCGCGGTGAGCCGCCGCGCCGATTGCGCCTCCCCTCTCCTCCCCCTCTCTGCTCTCGTACTCCGCCGTGCGCACCGCACGACCCGGCCACGCCGGATGGACACACCCGCGCCGGCCTCGTCCTGCCCCGGACGGCGTCGCCCTCCGCTCGGGGCGTCGCCTTGCGTTGCCTCGCCGTGATCCCTGCGCCCGTCCCGCGGTCGCCACGCCCTACCTCCCGAACCGCGCGCCCACGCGCCGGCCTGGGCTCCCTACGCCCTGCTGCCGCTTGTGCGGTGGCCGGCGGCGCCCCGCCAGCCTCGCCCCGCTCTGCGCCTCGCCGGCGCCCCCCCCTCGGGCGCCCTGTTGGGGCCGGTCCCCACGCCCGCAAGCCGGAGCCCGTTGCCCGCAACCGCGCCCGTTACGCCCGAACCCGCTATGGCCATAGGCCACTGACACGGGAACCCCACCCCCAGAACGTTTTTATTAAAAAAACGAATTAAATATATATATATATTAAATAAATAAATAAATAATAATTAAAATAATTAAAATATTAATTAATTAAATAAATAATTAAGTTAATTAATCCTGATTAGATTAACCTAATCACTAATTAAACTAATTAATCTGTTTTAGTTAATCTTAGTCAATGACAGTGGGACCCACACGTCAGGTTGACCAGGTCAATGGTCAACGTTGACTGCTGACATCACTCTGATGTCATGCTAACGTCATCATTTACTATTCTGGATAATGTTGGATTTAAATAAATAATTAAATAAAATCAGAAAATGATTAAATCTTTAGAAAATCATATCTTTTAATCCGTAACTCGGATTAAAATATTTTCAACATGAAAGTTGCTTAGAACGACGAGACGATTCCGGATGCGCAAACCGTTCGTCCGCCACACCCCCTAACCTATCGAACTCGCAACTTTCCCCCGCCGGCTCCTCTGCCCGAAAACGCAAAACACCGGGAATACTTCCCGGATGTTTCCCCCCTTAACCGGTACCACCTCATACCACGTTAGGGCACACCTAGCACCGCTCATTGTCACGTCACGCATCGTCGTGTTTATGTTTGCATTGTATTCATTGTTTCTTCCCCCTCTTATCTCCTGTAGACTACGAGACCGACGCTGCTGCTGCCCAGTTCGACTACGGAGTTGACGACCCCTTCTCTTGCCAGAGCAACCAGGCAAGCCCCCCCCCCCCTTTGATCACCAGATATCGCCTACTCTTCTCTATACTGCTTGCATTAGAGTAGTGTAGCATGTTACTGTTTTCAGTTAATCCTATACTGCTGCATAGCCTGTCCTTGCTACTACTGTTGTTACCTTTACCTGCTATCCTACTGCTTAGTATAGGATGCTAGTGTTCCATCAGTGGACCTACACTCTTGTCCGTCTGCCATGCTATACTACTGGGCTGTGATCACTTCGGGAGGTGATCACGGGCAAATACTATATACTTTACACTGTTACATTATCTGTGATACTGTTCGGAGATGAGGGCTGAAAGGACAGGTGGCTCCATCCCGGTAGAGGTGGGCCTGGGTTCCCGACGGCCCCCGACTGTTACTTGTGGCGGAGCGGCAGGGCAGGTTGAGACTACCTGGATGAGAGGTGGGCCTGGCCCTGGTCGGCGTTCGCGGATACTTAACACGCTTAACGAGATCTTGGTATTTGATCTGAGTCTGGCCATTTGGTCTATACGCACTAACCATCTACGTGGGAGTAGTTATGGGTATCCCGACGTCGTGGTATCAGCCGAAGCACTTCGTGACGCCAGCGACTGAGCGGCGCGCGCCGGATTAGAACGTAGGCCTGCTCTTGTATTAAGGGGGCTAGTTCTGCTTTCGGCCGCCCTCGCAACGTGCAGGTGTGTATTGGGCGATGGGCCCAGACCCCTGTGCGCTTAGGTTTAGACCGGCGTGCTGGCCTCTCTGTTGTGCCTAGGTGGGGCTGCGACGTGTTGATCTTCCGCGGCCGGGCATGACCCAGAAAAGTGTGTCCGGCCAAATGGGATCAAGCGTGTTGGGTTATGTGGTGCACCCCTGCAGGGAAGTTAATCTATTCGAATAGCCGTGATCTTTGGTAACAGGACGACTTGGAGTTGTACCTTGACCTTATGACAACTAGAACCGGATACTTAATAAAACACACCCTTCCAAGTGCCAGATATAACCCGGTGGTCGCTCTCTCTCAGGGTTACGAGGAGGGGATCGCCGGGTAGGCTTATGCTATACGATGCTACTTGGAGGACTTCAGTGTACTCTCTTCTACATGCTGCAAGACGGAGGCTGCCAGAAGCGTAGTCTTCGACAGGATTAGCTATCCCCCTCTTATTCTGGCATTCTGCAGTTCAGTCCACTGATATGGCCCTTTACACATATATCCATGCATATGTAGTGTAGCTCCTTGCTTGCGAGTACTTTGGATGAGTACTCACGGTTGCCTTGTTCCCCCTTTTCCCCCTTTCTTTACCCGGTTGATGCGACCAGACGATGGAGCCCAGGA
Organism: Aegilops sharonensis; assembly: GCA_904067115.1. Taxonomy (NCBI): domain Eukaryota; kingdom Viridiplantae; phylum Streptophyta; class Magnoliopsida; order Poales; family Poaceae; genus Aegilops; species Aegilops sharonensis. Next base: position 777,537,251 of record LR880966.1, read on the forward strand.
GCCAGACGTCACCGTCGTTGACGACTACTACACTGGAGGTGCCTACTACTACGTGCAGCCCGCGGACGACGACTAGGAGTAGTTAGGAGGATCCCAGGCAGGAGGCCTGCGCCTCTTTCGATCTGTATCCCAGTTTGTGCTAGCCTTCTTAAGGCAAACTTGTTTAACTTATGTCTGTACTCAGATATTGTTGCTTCCGCTGACTCGTCTATGATCGAGCACTTGTATTCGAGCCCTCGAGGCCCCTGGCTTGTATTATGATGCTTGTATGACTTATTTTATTTTTAGAGTTGTGTTGTGATATCTTCCCGTGAGTCCTTGATCTTGATCGTACACGTTTGCGTGTATGATTAGTGTACGATTGAATCGGGGGCGTCACAGTTAGATGCGAGTTACTCTGAACCAGCGACACATACACTTATATGGGGGGGTCCATAACAACCCCCACGACGCACCATGACGCTCAAAATATAGAGATCTTAGTATCTTAGAAGATGTGGACTTTGTATCCAAATTTATATGTAGAAGTGGTTTGAGCTAAACAGAAAAATAAACCATGCCACACGGAGCACTTGGTCTCGGGTTTAGGATCATCTAAAGATGGTTGCGATGTTGCTCATAGAAGAAGATAGAAACACCAGCACTTATTGAAAAATGGACAAGGATTCGGGACAAACTAAATAATCTGCGAGTGACCTATACATATGGCAATAGGAAATAAAGGTGGTGAATCATCTTCCTTACTTGCCTATCAACGGTAGCACGCACACACTAGATGATCCTTGGGCCGTCATTTGACCTCCCCGCTCTCCTCCTATCACAAGTCGTTGCCCCCCTATGATACGTTGTAATGTATCAATAAGTTTAGTTGCACATTTTCCTGTTATATAATTAATGAACTAGTCATTATTTTGAGGACTAACTTATTGTTTCTCGCCATAAAGCCTTTTTGCAATGTTTACGCTTTCAGGATTTTCTCAAAAGACATGGAAAAAAATCTGGAAGATAATGAAACCTTGCCATAGGTAACCTGGGGAGGCACACAAGGGGTGCGCAGACCCCTCCTAAGGTTCCAACCGCCCTTTGGTCACAACCCTTCAATATATAAGTTAGGCCTGCCCTAATTTCTTTCACACATTATTGCGTCGCTGCTGCCCAAGATGTTTGCTGGAACACAAGAGAAGAGTTTCTAGATTGCTTCTCCGACACCCTGCTACATGGAGAATTCACCGTTGTTATTGATGAAGATCATCTCTGAGTTACTATGCGATGAGTTGTCAGTAGTACACCTCTGGGACTACAGGATTATGGTAGTAGCTATGTAGTAGTTTATCTTATTGTTCTACAAGTCTACAGATCGTATGCACAGTCTATCATAATTATGATCTCTATGTAAATTTTTATGGTGGATCTTTTGCTATGGGATTAAACTTCATTATTCTATTGTTATCATGGTTGTAAGATTATTTATATATGTATGTCAGATCTTCGTTCAATTAGTCCATCTTTGGCAAGTTTGGATGAAGGAAAATATTGGGAATAGTGTGTATTAGATGTTGTAGATCACAATTTGTGAATTGTTCTTGGTGATAAAAAAAGGAATAAGAAATGTTCTCACAGGTTTGCGACACTTTGTACAAAAAGGGGGTTGCACATCTATACAACTGATGATGTGCAGGGTAGGTGGAATATATTCTCAATGGTATGCCATCGTGCTCTATGCAATGCTATATAGTTACTACTTAATTCTTAGGTGTTGCGAGGGTTTGGGGCACTTAAATTTAGTATTAGCCAATTCATACAAGTGATTTTGATAGTTTGGATTTTCATGCGTACCACCTATATGACTTTACAACAACCATGCATATGAGTATTTGTGATTATTTGGTTTGATCAATTCACATTCATATACTCTTCTGTGCCACTATGTTGATGGTACTAGTAAACCCATGAAATCTCGATGCGGTTTTCCATATAAGAAAGCAGTCTAAAAGTGTTTTTGATGTATTTATTTTTAGTTATTATTATTGTGCAAAAATATAAAATGTTTCTATCATTATCTACTCACGTGTTATGGGAACTAAGAAAACTAGTGTGATTGACACCCTAATGGAGTCAAATCCAGTAGATATCGGGTAGGGGGTTCCGAGCCGGTAGTCTTGGAACAATGGTAACAAGGACACAGGAGTTTACCCTGGTTCGGGCCCTCTCGAAGAGGTAATACCCTACGTCCTACTTTGACTGTATTGATTTCAAGAGGGTACAGAGTACAGGTGATCTACCATAATATCGTGTGTGTGTGTGTGTGTGTGTGTGTGTGTGTCTGTGTGTGTCTGTGTGTGTGAGTTGTCCTCTATGGCCCTTACCCCTCGGTTTATATAGATACCGGGGGTGCCTAGGGTTTACATAGTTCATTTTTACATCTAAGGGCAAACGTGGCGAAGAGGACCTCTAAATCTTGGAGTATGTGCGAAGTCTTCAAAATCTTTCATCTTGGCTCTCCTGGGCTCAACAAATGAAACCCACTTGGTTAATAATCTTTGGGGGTCCTCGGCCCAATGTTGGGAAATGTTGCATGGAAAACAAAAAATTCTACGCACACACAAGATCTATCCATGGTGATGCATATCAACAGAGGGGAGAGTGTGTCTACGTATCCTCGTAGACCGTAAGCGGAAGCGTTTAGTAACGCGGTTGATGTAGTCGAACTTCTTCGCGCTTCAACCGATCAAGTACTGAACGTACGACACCTCTGTGTTCAGCACACATTCAGCTTGGTGACGTCCTCCGCCTTCTTGATCCAGCAAGACGGCGAGGTAGTGAATGAGCTCTGGCAGCACGACGGTGTGGTGACGGTGATGGTGAAGTAATCTCCGCAGGGCTTCGCCTAAGCACTACGAAAATATGACCGATGGTGTAAACGGTGGAGGGGGGCGCCACACACGGCTAAGACAATGTTGTGTCTTGTGCTAGGTGCCCCTCCCATACATACATATATAGGTGGGCGGGAGGAGCAGCCAAGGGGGCGCCCCAAGTATGGGGAATCCTACTTTGGGTCTCTCGCAAGCTGCACCCCCCTTTCCTTTTTAGGTGAGCGGGGAAAGGCAGGGGAGGGAGCCCCCCTTTCCTTTATCCCATGAGAAGGGGAAGGCAGGAGGGGCTAGTGTCGGTGTCAAAACCGGTGGATCTCGGGTAGGGGGTCCCGAACTGTGCGTCTAAGGTCGATGGTAACAGGAGACAGGGGGCACGATGTTTACCCAGGTTCGAGCCCTCTCTATGGAGGTAATACCCTACTTCCTTCTTGATTGATCTTGATGAATATGAGCATTACAAGTGTTGATCTGCCACGAGATCGTAATGGCTAAACCCTAGAAGTCTAGCCTATATGATTATGATTGTCCCAATGGACTAAACCCTCCGGTTGATATAGACACCAGAGGGGACTAGGGTGTACAAAGTCGGTTACAGAGAAAGGAATCTTCATATCCGAACGCCCACCTTGCCTTCCACGCCAAGGAGAGTCCCATCCGGACACGGGTGAGAGTCTTCGGTCTTGTATCTTCACAGCCCATCAGTCCGGCCCACGTCCAACAGGCCGGACGCCCGAGGACACCTTAGTCCAGGACTCCCTCAGTAGCCCCTGAACAAGGCTTCAAGGACGAGGTGTTCGGCGCGCAGATCGTCTTCGGCATTGCAAGGCGGGTTCCTCCTCCGAATACTCCAAAACAGACTTCGAACACAAAGAACGTGTCCGGCTCTACAAAACAAGTACCACACACAACCGCAGAGAGTATAATATTTTACGAGTCCAATCTACTGACAACTTTTTGTAGCGGGACTCCACATCATCACCCGGTCATTATTTCGAACCGTTTTTTGGCCTACCGCTCCACGTTTTGAGATGCGGTGTCATTGGCACGTCTTGTTGAAGTAGAGATCGTGTCCCCTTATTACGGGATTCTCATCAATACGGGCATGGATAATCCAACCGTCCCGTCGGCATGATTCCTTGGAAATAGGCAAGTTTTAAGGCCTGTGAGGAGGCGTTTGATATTCACTACCTTTATAAGGGGGTATAGACCCGTCTTTCTCCTCTACGCCTACCTCTTCCTCGACCTTTCCAAAACCTTGAGTTCCAGTACCCAGGTTTCAACTTAATGGCTACGAGCCTCCCAGTCATGTCCGGACCCAGCCCTCAAGGCCGGTGGGTGGCCTCTTCTGTCACAGAGGAGGATATTGCGAAGCTCCGAGCAGCAAGATACCTGACCGTGGAAATCCCCCACAGGCTCCCTGCTAAAGGGCAGGTTATTCCTACCCCAGATCCGGCGAGAGGGTCGTATTCATCTCGCACTTCCTTCGGGGGCTAGGGTTCGCTCTCCACCCCGTCGTCCGTGGGCTCATGTTCTATTACGGGCTAGATTTTCACGATCTAGCTCCGGACTCTTTTCTTCACATCTCGGCATTCATCGTCATGTGTGAGGCCTTTCTTCGTATTCCCCCACACTTCGGCTTATGGCTCAAGACCTTTAATGTGAAGCCGAAGATGATCGAGGGAAGCAAGCGGAATGTGGTGGTGCCACGGTGAGCAAGCTTACCAATGCTCTTTGGCCAAAAGGCTCTTTAACGGAATCCTCTGACTTATGGCAGCGGGAGTGGTTTTACATCACTGAACCCCGTGGCACCAAGTGGGCAGCTACACCGGCATTCCGATCTGGCCCTCCAATACAGCTCGCATCATGGATCGACAAGGGGTTGGACTGGGGATCAATTGACGAAGCGCAGACTCTACAGAGCCGCATCCGGAGTCTCCTTGAGAAGGACACCGATCTCATCAACGTGATTCAAGTAATGCTAGTCCGCCAGGTCCTGCCGTGCCAGCGACGGCCCCTACGCAAGTGGGAGTTCAATCCGGAAGGACCAAGGACCCTTCAGCACTTCTTTGGCACGACGCACAAAGGAATGTGGAAGTTATTCTTCGGGAAACGAAAGCAGTGGCCGGATACCACCGAGGACATCGGCTTTGACTGCAACCATCCGGATACCACGGTAAGCACTCGACTCCTGAACACAGCTTAGTTAAATATCCCGTAATAAGGTACTGAGAAAAAACCGTCTTCTTCCAGGGCTGGATAAAGAAGGCGGAGCGAATTAGGTGTCCAGCCCCTCTTCCCGAAGACTCAGTTGATCCTGTGCTAACAAGGATGCTGGCTCTGGCGCCATACCAAGTGCCGGTGAGGGAGGACAAGGAGGAGAGCAGGAAGGCCAAAGGCGGCCTCCATTCTGAAGGTACACTAGGCACTATGTCCGGGGAGATTAGGACTCCCTCTTCCGAAGACGAGAGAGAAGGAGAAACTGACATCCCTTCTCCTCATGGGAAGAAAAGAAACGCCTCCGAAGATTGGGAGGTAAAGGCTCCAAAGCGAGGGAAGATGCCCCTGTCAGGCGGTTCGGGCTCGGAAGACGACGTTTGTCGCACAATTCCTCCGCAAGGACAAGCCTTTAGCCGAATCGTAAGTGAACAAGGGTGTCTATAAACATATCCCGTTCTTTTCCTGTTACAAGGGTAACATCTAGAATATGTGTTTGCAGTCCGGCACGCAGCCCTCCTCAACAGTCTTCCTCCTTGGGGGATCTTCTTCCGGAGTAGATGGAAAGCGAGACGCCCCCACAGACCTTCTCTCCCAATAGGGCGGACGACTTCGAGGTGTCATCTCGGAGGATCTCTCCTGATCAACAAGTGGTGCGGGGGACAATGAAGACAACGTCCGAAGGTGAAACTTCAGTCGCCCAGGGTCCGGGGTGTGCGGCCCCTACGGGGACGAACAATAAAGGCCCGGTCTATCTGGTTTACAGCCAGAGACAACTCTAGGGTCGAGTAAGCATATCCCTTCAAAGGGAGTCCGTACTCCTGCAGCCATTTCCAGGAATCTGGGGGTGCCGAATACATTGATGGAAGTGTTACAACATATGCGTCCATCTCAGAGGAACATCGTACCTTAATGGGTACGGTAGTTGAAAGGATTCTGTCCGCGACAAGTGGATTGAATGAAGCCTTCACGGGCCTGCTAAGAGGTTTCGAGGTACATAATGTAATATTTTAAATTGCACTGTTGATGCAAAATGCACCTGTGTATAAATAGTAGCCCCTGAGACTCTGGTTGGCGTCCAAAGGGAGGCGATCAGAGGATCAAAAAAGATATGCCCAGGAAATGACCCGATTAATTGGAACACAGGCTGTTACATCCATGGTGACTGCCCCTGCTACAAAGGTTGCATATCTGAAGCAGAAACTTGATGTGGCAGATGACGACATTACAGGCGGCTCGACGAGGCGCAAGGTATGTTTTGGGATCTAAAGGATGCCGCTGGCAAATGCCAAGCACTTGAAGAGGAGAACAAGGCCAAAATAGCCGAACTCAAGAAGGCCTTACAAGAGGCGAGAGAAGCACGATCCGAGTCTAGAGCGGCTCGGGAGGAGATCCGGCAAGCCGGGAAGGTAGCGGCCGGTATGCCCTTTCTGTTACAGAATAAATTCGGCGATCCGAAGTATGCCCCACTTAATCAAATGTGGAGCTCTCCAGACGCATTCTTGGACTTGCCGAAGAGTTTCTCCGATGCGGCGCAGTTTTTCCAAGCGCAAGAATGGCAAGCAACAGAGAAGCTTTTCTGGTCACAATTCAGCGCGTCGAAGCGTCCGCTGTTGCTGAACGAACAGATGGCCCAGTGGGCCGAGCTTCACAAGATATCCGGATCTGCCATGAAGGACGTCGTGGTCCGGCTGTGGCCGACTGAGCCAATTCCGAATAGTTATTTCGGTTTGGTGCAGCGACTTGTTGATGTGGTGCCGCGTATCAACGCCGTGAAGTGATCACCGTGCATTGAAGGTGCACGGATGGCCTTTGCCCTTGTCAAGACGTATTGGGCGAAGATGAAGGCCACCGATATTGCAGCGAAGAGTCCGCCCGGGGGCAAGGACAAACACACGTAGGAGCATTATTTTGAAGATGTCCTGGAGGGCGCCCGCTTGATAAAGGGTCAGTGCTCAAAGGATATGACCTTCAAGTGAACATACCGAAATTGTAAAAACAATATTATGATATATTAAGGCTATGTTTTTATACTTTTGCCTAAAAGTTTTGGTTCCTCCTGTGCGGCCGTTTTTGTATAATCTGAAAGTTTTCCAGTTGTCGGCTTCAGTCCCCTCGCATAAAATACGGGGGTGTTCGGAAAAGCACTTGATCACTCTTGAACCAATGTCTTGGTCCATGAAGGAGGTGTCAATGTGGCGAACTAGGCAATCGGACTATAGGGCTTTAACACTTTCACTTAGCCATAGGAGTTTGACGGTGGGTTTACGATATAGCCCCTGGTATGTACGCGGTTATCCCAATACGGTGCGTTACATAGGTGACCTCAAGAACGGTCCTTCGTGTAATACGGAAGGAATCGTGAAAGATTCTGATAAGTCATCGAGTGGTTGACCAGCTCTCGCCACATCATGACAGTCAGTTTTCGGCTTTCTCTACTGAGGTACTTGACCAGATGAACCAGAAACACGGTCGCAGTAGTTCTCCCTTTACTACCCTAGCCGATAGAGCGGAACGTAAGGTAGTAAGCACAAGAGCCGGGCAACCCAACTATTGACCAAAGACATGATTCAGAGCTGATGCATATAAGGCCAAACTCGTGATGCCGAAGTGTGCTATAAAGCTATTCGTACTTGTTGGCAACTCATTTATTCCCATATCGAGCCCCTGACAATTTGTGCCGAGGTGCGTGTGTGAAACAATCGAAGAAGCAAAATTCAGTTCTTTAGAAAAAGCGAATACTGAATACGGATGATGTTCATTGGAACCTGAATGATATGCCAATTGCCATCTTATAGATAATAACACCGCAACCCGGGCTATTTGACATGCCGGGGGTCGAAGGCTGAGGGAAAAGGCACTTTACAGGCTCGAAATAGAGAGTGCGGTCTACAAAAAAAATACTTGGACCTCCTGTCGCACGTCTGCGCCGCCTTGCCTCGGAGAAAGGACTCCTTAACAGGAATAGCCTTTGAGTAAGTGTATGATGCCGAACTCCGAAAGAGTCCGTGAGATGACCAGCTGCTACCTCTTGAGCTTGCGTTGGATTTCCCCAAAGAGGAGAGGATAATGCAGCAGAGTGGCGTAAGTATTTCCCTCAGTTTTTGAGAACCAAGGTATCAATCCAGTAGGAGGCCACGCGCAAGTCCCTTGTACCTACACAAAACAAATAGCTCAACGCAACCTACGCGATTAGGGGTTGTCAATCCCTTCACGGTCACTTACGAGAGTGAGATCTGATAGAGATGATAGATAATATTTTTGGTATTTTTGGTATAAAGATGCAGAGTAAAATAAAAAGCAAAGTAAAAAAGCAAAGCAATAATAAAGTGATGGAAGATTGATATGATAGAGAATGGACCCGGGGGCCATAGATTTCACTAGTGGCTTCTCTCAAGAGCATAAGTATTTTACGGTGGGTGAACGAATTACTGTTGAGCAATTGACAGAATTGAGCATAGTTATGAGAGTATCTAGGTATGATCATGTATATATATAGGCATCACGTCCGAGACAAGTAGACCGACTCCTGCCTGCATCTACTACTATTACTCCACTCATCGACCGCTATCCAGCATGCATCTAGAGTATTGAGTTAATGAAAACTGAGTAACGCCTTAAGCAAGATGACATGATGTAGAGGGATAAATTCATGCAATATGATAAAAACCCCATCTTGTTATCCTCGATGGCAACAATACAATACGTGCCTTGCTGCCCCTTCTGTCACTGGGAAAGGACGCCGCAAGATTGAACCCAAAGCTAAGCACTTCTCCCATTGCAAGAAAGATCAATCTAGTAGGCCAAACCAAA
>LR880966.1:777573104-777584443 GCA_904067115.1 Aegilops sharonensis
GGTAGTTGAGGGTTTTGGAGCATATCACTAAGCACTTTGAGCAAGCAAGCCATTAAGCAACACCTCATCCCCTCTTGATAGTATTGGCTTTTCTTATAGACTCAATGTGATCTTGGATCACTAAAATAGAAAATGTAGAGTCTTGATCTTGAAGCTTGAGCCAATCCTTTGTCCTTAGCATCTTGAAGGGGTTCCACATCCTCTAGTCCATGCCACTCCATTGTTGAACTTGTCTGAAACATACTAGATAAAAGTGTTAGTCCAACAAGAGATATGTTGACATTAATTACCAAAACCACCCAGGGAGCACTTGTGCTTTCAATCTCCCCCTTTTTGGCAATTGATGACAACATACATCAAAGCTTTAGTTAAAGATATAAAGAATAGCAAGTAAATCATTGGAAAGACATGTAACAAGCATAGGCTCCCCCTACATGTATGCAATCATGTGAATATGGAAATTAGAAGCATGTGAGAGCATAACCATGACAGAGAAGGCAATGTGTTACATGTATCTTGGCTATATGCATCAGAGCAAATGATGTGAATATGGGAAATGTACCTTCATGCTCATGAGTCCTTCTTGCAAACAATATATACATCAGCAAGAATTTCTCATACACATGATTGTGATGCATATACTTACCTTGTGGTCGTGAGTTGGCTTAGGATGGAATGAATCTGCGTAAACAAGGTTAGACAACACAGATACACCTGTTGGCCAGAGCAAACAAAAAGAAACCACAAGAGTACCAAGACTGGGATGACATGTAGAGAGTGAGTACTAAGTACCACATTTAACATAGACATGTCCCCAAAGGTAAAGATGTGCAATGAATTTAAAGAATTTCTTTCCCTTAGATGTCTTGCTCCCCCTGAATCTAGCATGGGATACTGGGAGAAGATAGGGAATAGAAAATCAGAGCAAAATGCAAAATCAAAGCTCAAGGAAGCAAATGAATAGAGCTAATGCAAATAAGCACATATGAACATGTCTTTCCCCTCAAGAAGACATGTGGCATCTCTCCTCTTTGAACACCAAGCATCTGGGATTCTTGAAGATTACTCTCTCCTTGAGTATTCTCTCCCCCTAGAGATATCTCTCTCCCCCTGTTGAAGTGATAAGCTTTGATGTGATCTCTCTCTCTCCCCCCTTTGACATCAATTTCCAAGAAGGGCCTTCCGGAATTTGTCATGGATGGGTTTGGTCCTTGAGTCACAGCACAAAGCACTGATAAAAATGTGAGGCTTGTACATGACAAGATTTATTAAGTGGAGCTGGATCAAGAGTAGTGCAGGAATAAATGGAAAAATGTTTTTCCTGTTGCGAAATCGGTGGCACCGAGTGGTATGCTTCGGATGCACCGAAAGGATTCGGTTGGACCGAAAGCAAGAAATCAGTGTGACCGAGTTCATCACAGAGAAAACACTTGTCACCTCAGCTCACTAGACACGTAAAATCTCACAAGGATTTGCAATGAATTGGATGCAGGGAATGCAGAACAAAAGAAAAGAAAAGAAAAAGGAAAGGAAGGAAATCTAGATGAAGTTTTTTTTTGAAAGGGGAAACAAATATGCATGAGACAAATGCAAAATGAAACACAAGAGAACTTCATCTAGAATTGGGCGGTGACAAGGTCACCTATGTTAGAGTATATTGACTTAGGAGTCAAGTGAGATCACTTGATCATGGGCCATACTCATTGTTTAAGCTCAAAATGGGGTTACAATTTTTGTTTAATCATCTTGATGTATTCACATCTTGTCGAGTTGCTTTGACTCATGACTTGGAGTAAAGCTTCTCTAAGATGGAATAACATACCTTGGGTGGTGGTGTTGATCGTGATCATGTAGTTGAACTTGTGTGGGTTGCTCAAGGTTGATGTAGCTCATCAAGAGTTGGGAGCACCACTTGGAATTTGAGTTCATCTACCTACATGGGTTAGTTCTTGCAAGGAAGAGCACTTGTGTATCCAAAATGACAATCATGAAACTCAACATAGAATTTGCCAAAGGATATGTTCGAATGGTTTCGTGCTTCCTTGTCTTCAACCACCATTGTGTAGAGACTTGGTGATGTAGAGATTGCTCAAGATGTGAGTGAGTTGCAATCTCATAGACTTACATTCATCCAAGTACCTACATGGGTTAGATAACATGCAAGATGCAAATGTATCCAAGACATAAGGTTATCATCATAAGAGAAATATCAAGGATTAGTCATAAGCTCAAGTCTTGCATGTATCCAATGGAGTTCCTACTCCAAGTTTGAAGCATCAATGATGTTCAATTCTCCTCTTAACCTGCAAAACACTTTCTCATCAAGTGTTTTAGTGAATATATCCACTAGTTGCTTTTCGGTGCGAACATGCTTAAGATTAATGTCACCATTAGCAACATGATCTCAAATGAAATGATGACGAACTTGAATATGCTTAGTTCGAGAGTGTTGCACGGGATTGTGAGCAATCTTGATAGCACTCTCATTGTCACAAAGTAATGGAACATGTTTCACATATATCCCATAATCTTTAAGACTTTGGGTCATCCGAAATAATTGAGCACAACATGAACCAGCGGCAATGTATTCCGCTTCGGCGGTGGATAAGGATACCGAGTTTTGTTTCTTGGAAGACCAAGACACAAGAGATCTACCAAGAAATTGACAAGTACCCGAAGTGGACTTTCTATCAACCTTGTCACCGGCATAGTCCGAGTCGGAGTAGCCAACAAGATCGAAAGAAGCCCTCTTTGGATACCAAATGCCAAAGTTTGGTGTATGGATTAAGTATCTCACTATCCTTTTCATGGCCTTAAGATGACATTCTTTAGGAGCAGCTTGATATCGTGCACACATGCACACACTTAGCATGATATCGGGACGTGAAGAACATAGATATAACAATGAACCAATCATAGAGCGAGAAACTTTTTGATCAACCGGTTCACCATCTTTGGTCAAATCAAGATTTCCACTAGTAGGCATGGGTGTAGTCATACCTTTGCATTCTTGCATATTGAACTTCTTGAGTAAGTCCTTGGTGTACTTCGTTTGAGAGACAAAGGTACCTTCCTTAGTTTGCTTGATTTGCAAACCAAGAAAGAATTTGAGTTCACTCATCATAGACATCTCAAACTTCTCCGACATTAGCTTCCCAAACTTTTCACTAAAATGAGGGTTAGTAGATCCAAATATAATATCATCAACATAAATTTGGCATACAAATAGTTCCCCATTAACCCTTTTTGTAAAAAGAGTAGAATCTATTTTTCCAATTTCAAAGCCTTTTTCAATAAGGAACTTGGTCAAGCATTTATACCACGCTCTAGGAGCTTGTTTAAGACCATAAAGAGCTTTGTGAAGTTTGTAGACATGATCAGGTTTCTTAGGATTGACAAAGCCGGGATGTTGCTTAACATAAACTTCCTCCTCAATTTCACCATTTAGAAAAGCACTTTTAATGTCCATTTGGTACAATGTGATATCATGGTGATTAGCATAAGCAAGTAAGATGCGAATGGACTCAAGTCTAGCAACGGGAGCATATGTCTCACCATAGTCCATACCTTCGATTTGTGTGTAGCCTTGGGCGACGAGACGTGCTTTGTTGCGAACTACTTGTCCATCTTCATCTTGCTTGTTGCGAAACACCCATTTGGTACCGATGATGTTGTGGTTGTTGTCAGGCTTCTCAACCAATGTCCAAACTTGATTTCTCCCAAAGTTGTGTAGCTCTTCGTGCATAGCGTTTATCCAATGCGGATCTTCCAATGCTTCTTCAACCTTCATAGGTTCAATGCTAGAGATGAATGAATAGTGTTCACAAAAGTTAGCTAAACGAGTTTTAGAGCGAGTGATTCTCCCGGTTTGGATATCATTGTAGATTTGCTCGACGGCATGATCTTTAGCAATTCTTGCTCGAACTCGTGAAAGCTTTTGCTTGGGTCTTGGTTGAACATCTTGTTCTTCTTCTTGGCCTTCTTCATTGTTGGCGTTGTCGTTCTCCTGTCGTGGTGGAGAAAGAGGTTGTTGACATTCGTCTTGGTGTACTTCCTCGTTTTCTTCATCTTGGTGTGTCCCACTCGTGGATGCTTCCATATCAACTCTTGGTTCACCTTGTCGTGAGGTAGAAGCTTCCACTTGGACGGACGAGGTACTCTCCTTCACCTCCGTTGGATGAATCTTGCCAATAGACAAGTCTTGAATTGCTTCCGAGGGGTCTTTGTCTCCTACATTAATTGGCAATTGCTCTACTTGCGAGCCGTTAGATTCATCAAACTTCACATCTACCGTTTCTTCACCTTTCGGGTGAAATTGTTGTAGACACGGTATGTGTGAGAGTTTGAGCCATAACCAAGTAGGAAACCTTCATGAGACTTAGCAGCAAATTTAGAACGACGATGCTTATCAATAATGTAGCACTTTGAGCCGAATACTCAAAAGTATCCAACTTGGGGTTTGTTACCGGTGAGAAGCTCGTATGCCGTCTTGCCGAGTAGCTTGTGAAGATACAAGCGATTTGTTGCATGACAAGCTGTCTCAACCGCTTCCGCCCAAAAGTGCTTCGGCGTCTTGTACTCATCAAGCATCCTTCTCGCCATTTCGATGAGCGTCCGGTTCTTCCTCTCAACAACTCCATTTTGTTGAGGTGTGTACGTAGCCGAGAACTCATGTGAAATCCCTTCTTCGTCAAGAAAGGTGTCCACATTTGCGTTCCTGAACTCCGTTCCGTTGTCGCTGCGGACCTTCTTCATCTTCACTTCAAATTGATTTTGGGCCTTCCTAGCGAAGTTTTTGAAGATCTTTTGAACCTGCGATTTATCATTGAGAAAGAACACCCACGTAAATCTTGAAAAATCATCAACTATAACTAGACCAAAAGAATTTCCACCGAGACTTTTGTAGGCATTGGGACCAAAGAGATCCATGTGAAGTAGCTCGAGTGGCCTCCTTGTGGTCATGATGTTCTTCACGGGATGCCTCCCTCCAACCTGTTTACCTGCCTGACAAGCGCTGCAAAGTCTATCCTTATCAAATATGACATCGCTAACGCCAAGGATATGATTTCCTTTAATAAGCTTGTCAAGGTTTCGCATACCAACATGACCTAATCGTTATGCCATAACCAACCTTTAGAAGATTTAGCAATAAAGCAAGTTCTAGGTTGAGCCTTTTTAGTGAAATCAACAATGTATAGATCACCTCTACGTACACCGGTAAAGACCATTTTATGATTATCTCTACGAAACACTTGGCAATCTACTTCAGTAAATAGGACATTGAAACCGAAATCAGCAAGTTTAGATACTGAAAGTAAGTTGTAGCCAAGAGATTCAATGAGCATGACATTTTGTATGGAGCTATCATGTGAGATGGCCACCTTACCAAGGCCAACCACCTTACCCTTTGAATTATCACCAAAAGTGACATATTTTTTAGGGCCGTCATTTTCAGCAAGCTCACGGAACATGTCTTTATCTCCGGTCATATGATCAGTACATCCACTATCAAGGACCCATTCCTTTCCTCCAGCAATGTAGTCGCGAAGATTTGCCATAAGACCAAAGTGTCTCATTGCATCGTCAAGATCATATTCACTATCATCATCCTCATCATAGTATCCATGTTCAACATCATCTTGTGATTGATCAATTCCTAAAGAGGGTAATTCATTAGACAAATGATCATTTCTATGATTGTCTTTATGGATTCTAATAGCTTCGGAAATAATATTGCTAATGATTCCAACATCTCCTATGGCACGCATGAGATTTGAAAGCTCAAATAGACAATTACCAAACATGGGATCACTAGAATTCATCTTACTCAAGGCAATAGACTTATGGATAATTTCATCTAAATCTTTCAAGGAATAATCTGGAAATCGTTCCTCAAGAAATTTCCATATAGTATAGGCACAATCAAGAGTAGGCAAACTAGCAATCAAATTTTTGGGCAATCCTCTTATGATAAGATTGATGGTTCTAAGATTGCGAATCATGTCAAGATCCTCTTTGGGTGTGGGATGCAAGGTATCAATATGAGGTGCACAAGGGCTAGCAATGTACTTGTTCAAATGATATTCATTGAAAATCACAAGCATCTCATTTTTCCACTCATGAAAATATTCCCCATCAAGAATAGGCACTCTATTCTAAGACTCCCTAAAGTAGACACATCCATCTTCCTCCAAAGGTGTTTAAACCAAGGCAATGGAGTCCAAAGCTCTGATACCAATTGAAAGGATCGAGAAGAGGAGTCTAGAGGGGGGTGATTAGACACTAAGTTCCTAAAGTTGCAGTTTTTTAACTCTTTAAGTTCAAGTGGAGTTTTGGCACAAGTTTAACAATCACAATACATAATTCAAGCAAGCATGCAAAGAGTGTAAGAGCAGCGGAAAGTAAAGCATGCAACTTGCAAGAATGTAAAGGGAAGGGTTTGGAGAATTCAAACGCAATTGGAGACACGGATGTTTTTGTCGTGGTTCCGATAGGCGGTGCTATCGTACATCCACGTTGATGGAGACTTCAACCCACGAAGGGTAACGGTTGCGCGAGTCCACGGAGGGCTCCACCCATGAAGGGTCCACGAAGAAGCAACCTTGTCTATCCCACCATGGCCGTCGCCCACGAAGGACTTGCCTCACTAGCGGTAGATCTTCACGAAGTAGGCAATCTCCTTGCCCTTACAAACTCATTGGTTCAACTCCACAATCTTGTCAGAGGCTCCCAAGTGACACCTAGCCAATCTAGGAGACACCACTCTCCAAGAAGTAACAAATGGTGTGTTGATGATGAACTCCTTGCTCTTGTGCTTCAAATGATAGTCTCCCCAACACTCAACTCTCTCTCACAGGATTTGGATTTGGTGGAACGAAGATTTGAGTGGAAAGCAACTTGGGAAGGCTAGAGATCAAGATTCATATGGTAGGAATGGAATATCTTGGCCTCAACACAAGAGTAGGTGGTTCTATCTCAGAAACAGCAAGTTGGAAGTGTAGGTTCGTTCTGATGGCTCTCTCCACGAATGAAGAGGGGGTGGAGGGGTATATATAGCCTCCACACAAAATCTAACCATTACACACAACTTGCCAAACTCGGTGGGACCGAATTGTTAAACTCGGTCGGACCGATTCAGCAAATCTAGTGATCGTTAGGATTTTCGGTGGGACCGACATGCAACTCGGTAGGACCGATATGGTTAGGGTTAGGGCTTAACGTAATCTCGGTGATACCGATTACACAAAGTCGGTGGGACCCATTTTGGTAATAAGCTAACCAGAGAGTTGGTCAGGCAAACTTGCTGAGACCGATTACACAAACTCGGTTGGACCGATTTTGGTAATAAGCTAACCAGAGAGTTTGCATTGTAATCTCGGTAGTACCGATTACTTAAACTCAGCGAGACCGATTTTGGTAATGGACATACACAGAGAGATTACAATCCCATCTCGGTGAGACCGAGATCCCTATCGGTGAGACCGATTTGCCTAGGGTTTGTGGCAGTGGCTAAGACATCTGAACTCGGTGGCGCCGGATAGAAAGAATCGGTGGGGCCGAGTTAGACTTTGGGTTTAGGACATATGTGGATGTGGGAAAGTAGTTGAGGGCTTTAGAGCATATCACTAAGCACTTTGAGCAAGCAAGCCATTAAGCAACACCTCATCCCCTCTTGATAGTATTGGCTTTTCCTATAGACTCAATGTGATCTTGGATCACTAAAATAGAAAATGTAGAGTCTTGATGTTGAAGCTTGAGCCAATCCTTTGTCCTTAGCATCTTGAAGGGGTTCCACATCCTCTAGTCCATGCCACTCCATTGTTGAACTTGTCTGAAACATACTAGATAAAAGTGTTAGTCCAACAAGAGATATGTTGACATTAATTACCAAAACCACACAGGGAACACTTGTGCTTTCAGGTGTGTGTCACGTATACCATGTTTACTGTTTTTACTTCGGGGGGAAATTGCTTCTGACCCCCGGTGTTTGGTTGGCGAGTCTCTTCGTCATTGTTGTCACTGGGCAGCCCCTTCCCCTTGTGTTCGGCATTAAGCTTGCCGGCTTGTTTGAAGACCCAACAACTTCTGTTGGTATGATTGGCTGGTTTATCGGGGGTGCCATGAATCTGGCAGGGCCGATCCAGTATCTTGTCTAAATTGGATGGCCCATCTCTGTTTGCCTTGAATGGCTTTTTCCGTTGACCGGGTTTGGAGCCGCTGAATCCGGCGTTGACCGTCATGTCTTGCGTTCCTTCATTATTATTGTGACACTTGTGTTTATTGCGTCGTGGCTTGCCGTTGCCATCTCGGACTTCGGAAGTGCCCGGATCGCTGGCGCTGTTGCTTCTATGAGCGAGCCAGCTGTCTTCTCCCGTGCAAAAGCGGGTCATCAGAGCGGTAAGGGCTGCCATGGATTTTAGTTTTTCTTGACCGAGGTGGCGGGCGAGCCACTCATCCCAGACGCTGTGTTTGAAGGCCGCGAGGGCTTGTGCGTCTGAACAATCGATAATTTGATTCTTTTTAATTAAGAACCTAGTCCAGAGCTTCATGGCTGACTCTTCGGGCTGCTGGATGATGTGACTTAAGTCATCGGCATCTGGTGGTCGGACATATGTACCTTGGGAGTTATCACGGAAGGCGTCCTCCAGGTCCTCCCAGCTGCCAATGGAGTTCTGAGGAAGGCTGTTTAGCCAGTGCCGCACTGGTCCCTTTAGTTTTAGTGGGAGGTGTTTAATGGCGTGGAGATCATCACCGCAGGCCATGTGGATATGGAGAGAAAATCCTCAATCCATACCTTGGGATCTGTTGTTCCATCGTATGATTCGATATTCATGGGTTTAAACCCTTCTAGGAATTCATGTTCCATTACATCATCGGTGAAGCAAAGGGGGTGTGCGGCGCCTCTATATCGGGCCACGTCGCGACGTAGCTCGGATAGAGTCGGTCTGCGGTTTTCGGCCCGGGCATAATTATGCTTGTCGCATCCGGCCAGGTAGCCGTCATCACATGTCGGGGCACGCCTCCGCGATCTGTAGATCGATCTGGTCTGTCCTGCTCTATTGTCCAGGTTCTGCCGCAGGTCATATGTATATCCCCGAGTTGTTTTATCTCTGCCTATACGACGAGGTAGTGTGGGCTGGTGTTCGGCATGAGTTGCCGCTTTGTCCCGGCCACGTGGTGGTCGGTCAGCCGCATTACACGCTGGCGGTACAGGCTCCAGCGCCTCGTCGTTCAATTGAGGTAACAATTTGCGCTTCGGATAACTTTTGGTTGGGCGCTCGAGGCCGTGTTCCTCGACTGCTAGGACCTGAGTCCATCTGTCGTTGAGTGTATCCTGTTCGGCTTGAAGCCGTTGCTGCTTTCTTTTCAGGCTCCTCACGGTTGTGATGAGTTGTTGCTTAAAGCGTTCCTGCTCGAGGGGTTCTTCTAGCACAATGAAGTCTTCGTTGCCGAGGCTTATTTCGTCTTCGGAGGGTGGCATATAGTTGTTGTCCTCCAAGTCGTTCCCAACTAGCTCGTCGACGTTGCTCTGCCCTTCCTCCTTACCTTCCTATTCGGAACCTGGTTCGATGAGGGCGCTTGGGTCTTCGGCATTCTTTGGAGTATTATTTTCTCCGGTCCCGGTATTGCTGTCTTTTCTGTGGCGTGGCTTAGAGCTGCGCCGCTGACGTTGGTGCTTTGGCTGTGTCTCAGGAGATTTATCCTCGACTGGATCTTCTTTGTCATCGCCGCTGTTATCTTTGGGTGTATCAACCATGTACACGTCATACGAAGAGGTGGTCGTCCAGTGTCCGGTAAACGGCGGGTTTTGGGCCTGCTCTTCTCCGGCATCGTCGTCCATACCGTCGATGTCTTCGGAGCCGTAATCGAGCATGTCGGTTAAGTCCTCGACAGTGGCTATAAAGTGGGTGGTGGGTGGGACGCAAAATTCCCTGCTCTCAGCCCCTAGTCCGGAATGGGCATAGTTCGGACGTTGCTCCTCTGTAATCACAAGGGATCACATTAAGTCCAGAGCCTCGCTTAAAGGAGAGGTTTGGGCCGAGAGAGGAGAGCCCGTGGAGTATGGAGAGAGGGAAACTTCTTGGCCGAACCCACACGAGGCTGACTCCGAGGATTCGGAGCCAGTGTCCGGAGAAGGGTCCGACTCCATGATGGCTGCCAGCGACACTACTTCCCCCGACTCTCCCACAATGGGCCTAATGGCCGCAGATAGTCCGGCGAGCTCAGGGAGCCTGTCTTCGGACCTGGCGATACGCTCCGGATCTAAGGCCAGAGCGGAGGTTGGGGGCGCGAATCCTTGGAAGATCGAATCTCCTCGGATATCAGTGACATAGTCCAGGTTTCCAAAACTAATCTGGTGACCTGGGGCGTAGCTGTCAATCTGCTCTAGATGGCCAAGCGAGTTGGCCCGCAATGCGAAGCCACCGAACGCAAAGATCTGGCCGGGGAGGAAAACCACCCCCAAGGTAGCGTTGTTGTAGATGATTGACGGAGCCATCGAACCTCTTGGCGACGATGCAGCGGAACTCTCAATGAAAGCACCAATGTCGGTGTCAAAACCGGCGGATCTCGGGTAGGGGGTCCCGAACTATGCGTCTAAGGTCGATGGTAACAGGAGACAGGGGACACGATGTTTACCCAGGTTCGGGCCCTCTCTATGGAGGTAATTGAAGGAAATATGCCCTAGAGGCAATAATAAAGTTATTATTTATTTCCTTATATCATGATAAATGTTTATTATTCATGCTAGAATTGTATTAACCGGAAACATAATACATGTGTGAATACATAGACAAACAGAGTGTCACTAGTATGCCTCTACTTGACTAGCTCGTTAATCGAAGATGGTTATGTTTCCTAACCATAGACATGAGTTGTCATTTGATTAACGGGATCAAATCATTAGGAGAATGATCTGATTGACATGACCCATTCCGTTAGCCTAGCACTTGATCGTTTAGTATGTTGCTATTGCTTTCTTCATGACTTATACAAAGTTCATGCAACTATGAGATTATGCAACTCCCGTTTACCGAAGGAACACTTTGTGTGCTACCAAACGTCACAACGTAAATGGGTGATTATAAAGGTACTCTACAGGTGTCTCCAAAAGTATATGTTGAGTTGGCATGAATCGAGATTAGGTTTTGTCACTCCGATTGTCGGAGAGGTATCTCTGGGCCTTCTCGGTAATACACATCATATAAGCCTTGCAAGCATTGCAACTAATAAGTTAGTTGCGAGATGATGTATTACGGAACGAGTAAAGAGACTTGCCGGTAACGAGATTGAACTAGGTATTGGATACCGACGATCGAATCTCGGGCAAGTAACATACC
>LR880966.1:777588810-777601463 GCA_904067115.1 Aegilops sharonensis
TATACCGATGTATGCAATCCAATGAGTGTTGATGCTCGTGGCAAGTATCGTTATTTTTCTGACCTTCACAAGATGATTTGAGTAGATATGGGTATATCTACTTGATGAAACATAAGTCTGAAATAGTTGAAAGGTTCAAAGAATTTCAGAGTGAAGTGGAAAATCATCGCAACAAGAAAATAAAGTTTCTGCGATCTGATCGTGGAGATGAATATTTGAGTTACGAGTTTGGTATTTAATTAAAACAATGTGGAATAGTTTCACAACTCACGCCACCTGGAACACCACAACGTTATGGTGTGTCCGAACGTCGTAACCGTACTTTATTTTGATATGGTGCGATCAATGATGTCTCTTACCGATTTACCAATATCGTTTTGGGGTTATGCATTAGAGACAGTTGCATTCACGTTTAAAAGGGCACCATCTAAATCCGTTGAGACGACACCGTATGAACTATGGTTTAACAGTAAACCTAAGCTGTCGTTTCTTAAAAGTTTGGAGTTGTGATGCTTATGTGAAAAAGTTTTCACCTGATAAGCTCGAACCCAAATCGGAGAAGTGCGTATTCATAGAATACCCAAAGGTAACTATTGGGTACACCTTCTATCACAGATCCGAAGGCAAGTTATTCGTTGCTAAGATGGATCCTTTCTAGAGAAGATGTTTCTCTCGAAAGAAGTGAGTGGGAGGAAAGTAGAACTTGATAAGGTAATTGTACCTTCTGCCAAATTGGAAAGTTGTTCATCACAGAAGTCAGTTCCAGTGATTCCTACACCAATTAGTGAGGAAGTTAATGATGATGATCATGAAACTTCAGATCAAGTTGCTACCGACCCTCATAGGTCTTCCAGAGTAAGATCCGCACCAGAGTGGTACGGTAATCGTGTTCTAGAAGTCATGTTACTAGACCATGATGAACCTACGGACTATGAGGAAGCGATGATGAGCCCAGATTCCGCGAAATGGTTTGAGACCATGAAATCTGAGATGGGATCCATGTATGAGAACAAAGTGTGGACTTTGATTGATTTGCCCGATGATCGGCAAGTCATAGAGAATAAATGGATCTTCAAGAGGAAGACGGACGTTGATAGTAGTGTTACTATCTACAAAGCCCTACTTGTTGCAAAAGGTTTTCGACAAGTTCAAGGTGTTGAATACGATGAGAATTTCTCACCCGTAGCGATGCTTAAGTCTGTCCGAATCATGTTAGCAATTGCCACATTTTATGAAATCTGGCAAATAGATGTCAAAACTACATTCTTTAATGGATTTATTAAAGAAGAGTTGTATATGATGCAACCAGAAGGTTTTGTCAATCCTAAAGGAGCTAACAAAATGTGCAAGCTCCAGCGATCCATCTATGGACTGGTGCAAGCATCTCGGAGTTGGAATAAACGCTTTGATAGTGTGATCAAAGCATATGGTTTCATACAGACTTTTGGAGAAGCCTGTATTTACAAGAAAGTGAGTGGGAGCACTACAACATTTCTGATAAGTATATGTGAATGACATATTGTTGATCGGAAAAAATGTAGAATTATTCTGCAAAGCATAAAGGAGTATTTGAAAGGAGTTTTTCAAAGAAAGACCTCGGTGAAGCTGCTTACATGTTGAGCATCAAGATCTATTGAGATAGATCAAGACACTTGATAAGTTTTTTCAATAAGCACATACCTTGTCAAGATTTTGAAGTAGTTCAAAATGGAACAGTCAAAGAAAAGTTCTTGCCTGTGTTACAAGGTGTGAGATTGAGTAAGACTCAAAACCCGACCACGGCAGAAGATAGAAAGAGAATGAAAGTCATTCCCTATGCATCAGCCATAGGTTCTATAAAGTATGTCATGCTGTGTACCAGATCTATTGCATACCCTACCACTAAGCTTGGCAAGGGAGTGCAATAGTGATCTAGGAGTAGATCAATGGACAGCGGTCAAAATTATCCTTAGTAGAATAAGGATATGTTTCTCGATTATGGAAGTGAAAAAAGGTTCGTCGTAAAGGGTTACGTCGATGCAAGTTTTAACACTAATCTAGATGACTCTGAGTCTCAATCTGGATACATATTGAAAGTGGGAGCAATTAGCTAGAGTAGCTCTGTGCAGAGCATTGTAGACATAGAAATTTGCAAAATACTTACGGCTCTGAATGTGACAGACCCGTTGACTAAAATTATCTCACAAGCAAAACATGATCACACCTTAGTACTCTTTGGGTGTTAATAACATAGCGATGTGAACTAGATTACTGACTCTAGTAAACCCTTTGGGTGTTGGTCACATGTCGATGTGAACTATGGGTGTTAACCACATATAGATGTGAACTATTGATGTTAAATCACATGGCGATGTGAACTAGATTATTGACTCTAGTGCAAGTGGGAGACTGAAGGAAATATGCCCTAGAGGCAATAATAAAGTTATTATTTATTTCCTTATATCATGATAAATGTTTATTATTCATGCTAGAATTGTATTAACCGGAAACATAATACATGTGTGAATACATAGACAAACAGAGTGTCACTAGTATGCCTCTACTTGACTAGCTCGTTAATCGAAGATGGTTATGTTTCCTAACCATAGACATGAGTTGTCATTTGATTAACGGGATCACATCATTAGGAGAATGATCTGATTGACATGACCCATTCCGTTAGCCTAGCACTTGATCGTTTAGTATGTTGCTATTGCTTTCTTCATGACGTATACAAAGTTCCTGCAACTATGAGATTATGCAACTCCCGTTTACCGAAGGAACACTTTGTGTGCTACCAAACGTCACAACGTAAATGGGTGATTATAAAGGTACTCTACAGGTGTCTCCAAAAGTATATGTTGAGTTGGCATGAATCGAGATTAGGTTTTGTCACTCCGATTGTCGGAGAGGTATCTCTGGGCCTTCTCGGTAATACACATCATATAAGCCTTGCAAGCATTGCAACTAATAAGTTAGTTGCGAGATGATGTATTACGGAACGAGTAAAGAGACTTGCCGGTAACGAGATTGAACTAGGTATTGGATACCGACGATCGAATCTCGGGCAAGTAACATACCGATGACAAAGGGAACAAAGTATGTTGTTATGCGGTTTGACCGATAAAGATCTTCGTAGAATATGTAGGAGCCAATATGGGCATCCAGGTTCCGCTATTGGTTATTGACCAAGAATAGTTCTAGGTCATGTCTACATAGTTCTCGAACCCGTAGGGTCCGCACGCTTAAGGTTTCGATGACAGTTATATTATGAGTTTATGAGTTTTGATGTACCGAAGGAGTTCGGAGTCCCGGATGAGATTGGGGACATGACGAGGAGTCTCGAAATGGTCGAGACGTAAAGATCGATATATTGGACGACTA
Organism: Aegilops sharonensis; assembly: GCA_904067115.1. Taxonomy (NCBI): domain Eukaryota; kingdom Viridiplantae; phylum Streptophyta; class Magnoliopsida; order Poales; family Poaceae; genus Aegilops; species Aegilops sharonensis. Next base: position 777,592,174 of record LR880966.1, read on the forward strand.
TATTCGGAGTTCGGAAAGGTTCCGAATGATTCGGGTATTTTTCGGAGTACCGGAGAGTTACGGGAATTCGCCGGGGAGAAGTATTGGGCCTTATTGGGCCCTGCGGGAAAGAGAGAGGGGCTGCCTAGGGCAGGCCGCGCGCCCCCCCAAGGCCTAGTCCGAATTGGACTAGGGGGAGGGGCCGCACCCCTTCCTCCCTTCCCCCTCCTTCTCTCCTACTCCTACTAGGAAAGGAGGAGTCCTACTCCCGGTGGGAGTAGGACTCCCCCCTTTGTGCGCCCCTCCTAGGCCGGCCACCTCCTCCCTTGCTCCTTTATATACGGGGGCAGGGGGGCACCCCATGACACACAAGTTGATCTACGTGATCGTTCCTTAGCCGTGTGCGGTGCCCCCCCTCCACCATATTCCACTTCGGTCATATCGTCGCGGAGCTTAGGCGAAGCCCTGCGCCGGTGAAGTCATATCGTCGCAGAGCTTAGGCGAAGCCCTGCGTCGGTGGAGCATCATCATCGTCACCACCCGTCGTGCTGACGGAACTCATCCCCGACGCTTTGCTGGATCGGAGCCTGGGGATCGTCATCGAGCTAAACGTGTGCTGAACTCGGAGGTGCCGTACGTTCGGTACTTGGATCGGTCGGATCGTGAAGACGTACGACTACATCAACCGCGTTGTTATAACGCTTCCGCTTTCGGTCTACGAGGGTACGTGGACAGACACTCTCCCCTCTCGTTGCTATGCCATCACCATGGTCTTGCGTGTGCGTAGGAATTTTTTTGAAATTACTACGTTCCCCAACAGTAATACCCTACTTCGTGCTTGATTGATCTTGATGAATATGAGTATTACAAGAGTTGATCTACCACGAGATCGTAATGGCTAAACCCTAGAAGTCTAGCCTGTATGATTATGATTGTCCCTATGGACTAAACCCTCCGGTTTATATAGACACCGGAGGGGGCTAGGGTTGTACAAAGTCGGTTACAGAGAAAGGAATCTTCATATCCGAATGCCCAGCTTGCCTTCCACGCCAAGGAGAGTCCCATCCGGAAACGAGTGAGAGTCTTCGGTCTTGTATCTTCACAGCCCATCAGTCCGTCCCACGTCCAACAGGCCGGACGCCCGAGGACCCCTTAGTCCAGGACTCCCTCAGCTAGCCCTCCCCCTTTTCCTTCCCTAGGGCCGGCCGGGCAGGGAGAGGGGCACCAGCCCCCTGTGGGCTGGTCTCCCCCCCCCCCCTTAGCCCATTAGGCCCATACACCTACCGGGGGTGTCCGGAACCCCTTCCGGCGACCCGATGACTACTCGGTGCACTCCGAAACTCTTCCGTTGTCCAAATACCATCGTCCTATACATCAATCTTTACCTCTCGACCATTTCAAGACTCCTCCTCATGTCCGTGATCTCATCCAACACTCCAAACAACATTCGGTCACCAAATCATATAACTCATATAACACTATATCGTCAATGAATGTTAAGCGTGCGGACCCTACGGGTTCGAGAACTATGTAGACATGACCGAGACACCTCTCCGGTCAATAAACAATAGCGGAACCTAGATGCCCATAATTTTTCCTACATATTCTACGAAGATCTTTATCGGTCGAACCATTATGACAACATACATAATCCCCTTTGTCTGTCGGTATGTTACTTGCCCGAGAATCGATCGTCAATATCTCTATACCATAAGAACGGAGTAACGCTTTAAGCAAGATGACATGATGCATAGGGATAAACTCATTCAATATGATATAAACCCCATCTTGTTATCCTCGATGGCAACAATACAATACGTGCCTTGCTACCCCTACTGCACTGGGAAAGGACACCGCAAGATTGAACCCAAAGCTAAGCACTTCTCCCATTGCAAGAAAGATCAATCTAGTAGGCCAAACCAAACTGATAATTCGAAGAGACTTGCAAAGATAACCAATCATACATAAAAGAATTCAGAGAAGATTCAAATATTGTTCATAGATAAACTTGATCATAAACCCACAATTCATCGGTCCCGAAAAACACACCGCAAAAGAAGATTACATCGAATAGATCTCCACGAGAATCGTGGAGAACTTTGTATTGAGATCCAAAGAGAGAGAAGAAGCCATCTAGCTAATAACTATGGACCCGATGGTCTGAGGTAAACTACTCACACATCATCCGAGAGGCTATGGTGTTGATGTAGAAGCCCTCCGTGATCAATGCCCCCTCCAGCAGGACGCCAGAAAAGGCCCCAAGATGGGATCTCACGGGTACAGAAGGTTGCGGCGGTGGAATTAGGTTTTCGTGGATGCCTCTGTTGGTTTGGGGGTACGTAGGTATATATAGGAGGAAGAAGTGCGTCAGTGGAGCAACGTGGGCCCCATGAGGGTGGAGGGCGCGCCCAGGGGGGTAGGCGCCCCCCCTGCCTCGTGCTCTCCTGGTTAATTTCTTGACGTGGACTCCAAGTCCTCTGGATCACGTTTGTTCCGAGAATCACGTTCCTGAAGGTTTCATTCCGTTTGGACTCCGTTTGATATTCTTTTTCTGCGAGACACTGAAATAAGCAAAAAACAGCAGTTTGGGTTGGGCCTCCGGTTAATAGGTTAGTCCCAAAAATAATATAGAAGTGTATAATAAAGCCCGTTAAACATCCAAAACAGAATATAATATCGCATGGAACAATAAAAATTATAGATACATTGGAGACGTATCAAGCATCCCCAAGCTTAATTCCTGCTCGTCCTCGAGTAGGTAAATGATAAAAATAGAATTTTTGATGCGGAATGCTACTTGGCATAATTTTCACTGTAATTCTCTTAATTTTGGCATGAATGTTCAGATCCGAAAGATTCAAGACAAAAGTTTAATCTTGACATAAAAATAATAATACTTCAAGCATACTAACTAAGCAATTATGTCTTTTCAAAATAACATGGCCAAAGAAAGTTATCCCTACAAAATCATATAGTCTGGCTATGCTCTATCTTCATCACACAAAGTATTTAATCATGCACAACCCCGATGACAAGCCAAGCAATTGTTTCATACTTTTGGTGTTCTCAAACTCTTTCAATCTTCACGCAATACATGAGCGTGAGCCATGGACATATCACTATATGTGGAATAGAATGGTGGTTGTGGAGAAGACAAAAAGGGAGAAGATAGTCTCACATCAACTAGGCGTATCAATGGGCTGTGGAGATGCCCATCAATAGATATCAATGTGAGTGAGTAGGGATTGCCATGCAACGGATGCACTAGAGCTATAAGTATATGAAAGCTCAACAAAAGAAACTAAGTGGGTGTGCATCCAACTCGCTTGCTCACGAAGACCTAAGGAATTTTGAGGAAGCCCATCATTGGAATATACAAGCCAAGTTCTATAATGAAAATTTCCCACTAGTATATGAAAGTGACAACATAAGAGACTCTCTATCATGAAGATCATGGTGCTACTTTGGAGCACAAGTGTGGTAAAAGGATAGTAGCATTGTCCCTTCTCTCTTTTTCTCTCATTTTTTTATATATGGCCTTTCTCCTTTTTTATGGCCTTTATTTTTTTATTTAGTCCGGAGTCTCATCCCTACTTATGGGGGAATCATAGTCTCCATCATCCTTTCCTCACTTTGGACAATGCTCTAATAATGATGATCATCACACTTTTATTTTCTTACAACTCAAGAATTACAACTCGATACTTAGAACAAAATATGACTCCATATGAATGCCTCCGGCAGTGTACCGGGATGTGCAATGAATCAAGAGTGACATGTATGAAAGAATTATGAACGGTGGCTTTGCCACAAATACAATGTCAACTACATGATCATGCAAAGCAATATGACAATGATGGAGCATGTCATAATAAACGGAATGGTGGTAAGTTGCATGGCAATATATCTCGGAATGGCTATGGAAATGCCATGATAGGTAGGTATGGTGGCTGTTTTGAGGAAGGTATATGGTGGGTGTATGATACCGGCGAAAAGTGTGCGATATTAGAGAGACTAGCAATGGTGGAAGGATGAGAGTGCGTATAATCCATGGACTCAACATTAGTCATAAAGAACTCATATACTTGTTGCAAAAATCTATTAGTTATCGAAACAAAGTATTATGTGCATGCTCCTAGGGGGATAGATTGGTAGGACAAGACCATCGCTCGTCCTCGACCACCACTCATAAGGAAGACAATAAATAAATAAATCATGCTCCGACTTCATCACATAACAGTTCACCATACGTGCATGCTACGGGAATCACAAACTTTAACACAAGTATTTCTCAAATTCAAAACTACTCAACTAGCATGACTCTAATATTACCATCTTCATATCTCAAAACAATTATCAAGCATCAAACTTCTCATAGCATTCAACACACTCATAAGAAAAAAAATTACTAATCTTGAATGCCTATCATAATTAAAGCAAATTACCACGCTGTTTTGTAGGACTCTCAAAATAATCTAAGTGAAGCATGAGAGAACAATAGTTTCTATAAAAAAAATCCACCACCATGCTCTAAAAGATATAAGTGAAGCACTAGAGCAAAAACTATATAGCTCAAAAGATATAAGTGAAGCACATAGGGTATTCTAAAAAATTCCGAATCAAGTGTGTCTATCTCAAAAGGTGTGTACATCAAGGATGATTGTGGCAAACTAACAAACAAAGACTCAAATAATACAATACACTCCAAGCAAAACAAATATCATGTGGTGAATAAAAATATAGCTCCAAGTAAATTTACCGATGGATGAGGACGAAAGAGGGGATGCCTTCCGGGGCATCCCCGAGATTTGGATTTTATGTGTCCTTAGATTATCTTGGGGTGACATGGGAATACCCAAGCTTAGGCTCTTGCCACTCCTTGTTCCATACTCCATCAAATCTTTACCCAAAACTTGAAAACTTCACAACACAAAACTTAACAGAAAATCTCGTGAGCTCCGTTAGCGAAAGAAAACAAAACACCACTTCAAGGTAATGTATTGAACTCATTCTTTATTTATATTGGTCTTAAACCTACTGTATTCCAACTTATCTATGGTTTATAAACTATTTTACTAGCCATAGATTCATCAAAATAAGCAAACAACACACGAAAAAACAGAATCTGTCAAAAACAGAATAGTCTGTAGTAATCTGTAACTAACGCAAACTTCTGGAACTCCGAAAAATCTACCAAAATAGGAAGACCTAGAAAATTTGTTTATTGATCTACTGCAATTGGAATCAGTATTTTATCACGTTCTGGTGAGTTTTAACAATTGTTTTCGTGAACCAAAAGTTTTTGGAATTTTCAGCAAGATCAAATAACTATCATCCAAGAAGATCCTATAGGTTTAACTTGGCACAAACACTAATTAAAACATAAAAACAAATCTAATCAGAGGCTAGATCAAATATTTATTCCTAAACAGAAGTAAAAAGCAAAAAAATAAAAATAAAATTGGGTTAACTCCCAAGAAGCGCTATCGTTTAACGCCCCTAGCTAGGCATAAAAACACGGATAGATATAGGTATTGCCATCTTTGGTAGGCAATCCATAAGTGGCTCTCATAATAGATTCATAAGGTCATTTTATTTTCTTTCTAGGGAAGTGTTCCATGCCTTTCCTTAACGGAAATTGGAATCTAATATTCCCTTCCTTCATCTCAATGATTGCACCAATCGTTCTAAGGAAAGGTCTACCAAGAATAATAGGACATGAAGGATTGCAATCTATATCAAGAACAATAAAATCTACGGACACATAATTCCTATTTGCAACAATAAGAACATCATTAATTCTTCCCATAGGTTTTATAATAGTGGAATCCGCAAGATGTAAGTTTAAAGAGCAATCATCAAATTCGCAGAAACCTAACAAATCACACAAAGTTTTTGGAATCGTGGAAACACTAGCACCCAAATCACACAAAGCATAGCATTCATGATCTTTAATTTTAATTTTAATAGTAGGTTCCCATTCATCATAAAGTTTTCTAGGTATATAAACTTCCAACTCAAGTTTTTCTTCATAAGATTGCATCAAAGCATCAACGATATGTTTGGTAAAATCTTTATGTTGACTATAAGCAAGAGGAGAATTTAGCACGGATTGCAACAAGGAAATACAATCTATTAAAGAGCAATCATCATAATTAAATTCCTTGAAATCCAAAATAGTGGGTTCATTGCTATCTAAAGTTTTAGCTTCTTCAATCCCACTTTTACCAATTTTAACATCAAGATCTAAAAACTCCGAATTTTTAGAACGCCTTCTAGGTAAAGGTAGATCATATTCAGTCCCATCATTATCAAGATTCATATTGCAAAACAAAGATTTAATAGGGGACACATCAATAACTTTTAGATCTTCATCTTTATTCTCATAAAAACTAGAAGCACACGCTTTCACAAAGCAATCTTTCTTAGCACGCATCCTAGCGGTTCTTTCTTTGCACTCATCAATGAAAATTCTCATAGCTTTGAGAGACTCATTGATATCATGCTTAGGGAATATATCTAAGTTTCAAAGAATCAACATCAAGAGAAATTCTATCAACGTTCCTAGCCAATTCATCAATCTTAGGCAGTTTTTCTTCAAGCAAAGCATTGAAATTCTTTTGTGAATTCATAAACTCCTTAACACTAGTCTCAAATTCAGAGGGCATCTTATTAAAATTCCCATAAATGTTGTTGTAGGAATTACCATAATTATTAGAGGAGTTACTAGGGTACGGCCTAGGATTAAAGTTTCCTCTATACGTGTTGTTACCAAAATTATTCCTACCAACAAAATTCACATCCATAGATTCATTATTATTCTCAATAAAAGTGGACAAAGGCATATCATTAGGATCAGAAGAAACACTCTTAGTAGCAAATAATTTCATAAGTTCATCCATCTTTCCACTCAAAACATTTTTTTCTTCTATCGCATGCACTTTTTTACTAGTAGTTCTTCGGGTGTGCCATTGAGAATAATTAACCATAATATTATCTAGGAGTTTCGTAGCTTCTCCTAAAGTGATTTCCATAAAAGTGCCTCCCGTGGCCGAATCTAAAAGATTTCTAGAAGCAAAATTCAATCCGGCATAAATTTTTTGTATAATCATCCACAAATTCAAACCATGAGTAGGGCAATTACGTATCATTAATTTCATTCTCTCCCAAGATTGTGCAACATCATGATCAAGTTGCTTAAAATTCATAATATCGTTTCTAAGAGAGATGATCTTAGTGGGAGGAAAATACTTAGAGATAAAAGCTTCTTTGCACTTATTCCATGAATCAATACTATTTTTAGGCAAAGACGAAAACCAAGCTTTAGCACAATCTCTAAGCGAAAAAGGAAATAGTTTCAATTTAACAATATCATTGTCCACATCTTTCTTCTTTTGCATATCACACAAATCAACGAAGCTATTTAGATGGGTAGCGGCATCTTCACTAGGAAGGAGGGCGAATTGATATTTCATGACAAGATTCAACAAAGCAGTATTAATTTCACAAGACTCAGTGCGGTAAGAGGAGCAATCGAGTGCTAAGAAAATCATTGTTGTTGGTATTGGTTGATAACCCACAAGTGTAGGGGATGGCAACAGCTTTCGAGGGTAGAGTATTCAACCCAAATTTATTGATTCGACACAAGGGGAGCGAAAGAATATTCTCAAGTATTAGCAGTTGAGTTGTCAATTCAACCACACCTGGATAACTTAATATCTATAGCAAAGTATTTAGTAGCAAAGTAATATGATAGTAGTGGTAACGGTAACAAAAGATTAATGAAAGCAAAAGTAATATTTTTTGGTGTTTTGTAGTGATTGTAACAATAGCAGCGGGAAAGTAAATAAGCGTAAATCAGTAGATGGAAAACTCGTAGGAATTGGATCGGTGATGGATAATTATGCCGGATGCGGTTCATCATGTAACAGTCATAACATAGGGTGACACAGAACTAGCTCCAATTCATCAATGTAATGTAGGCATGTATTCCGAATATAGTCATACGTGCTTATGGAAAAGAACTTGCATGACATGTTTTGTCCTACCCTCCCGTGGCAGCGGGGTCCTAACGGAAACTAAGGGATATTAAGGCCTCCTTTTAATAGAGTACCGGACCAAAGCATTAACACATAGTGAATACATGAACTCCTCAAACTATGGTCATCATCGGGAGTGGTCCCGATTATTGTCACTTCGGGGTTGCCGGATCATAACACATAGTAGGTGACATAGACTTGCAAGATACGATCAAGAACACACATATATTCATGAAAACATAATATGTTCAGATCTAAAATCATGGCACTCGGGCCCTAGTGACAAGCATTAAGCATAGCAAAGTCATAGCAACATCAATCTCAGAACATAGTGGATACTAGGGATCAAACCCTAACAAAACTAACTCGATTACATGATAGATCTCATCCAACCCATCACCGCCCAGCAAGCCTACGATGGAATTACTCGTGCACGGCGGTGAGCATCATGAAATTGGTGATGGAGGATGGTTGATGATGACGACGGCGACGAATCCCCCTCTCCGGAGCCCCGAACGGACTCCAGATCAGCCCTCCCGAGAGGTTTTAGGGCTTGGCGGCGGCTCCGTATCGTAAAACGTGATGATTTCTTCTTCTCAATTTTTTTCTCCCCGAAAGAAAATATATAGAGTTGTAGTTGGCGTCGGAGGAGCTCCAGGGGGCCCACGAAGTAGGGGGGCACGCCCTAGGGGGAGGGCGCACCCCCCACCCTCGTGGACAGGGTGTGGGCCCCCTGGTCTTCATCGTTGGCAAGGATTTTTTATTATTTCTGAAAAGTTGTTCCATGGAGTTTCAGGTCATTCCGAGAATGTTTGTTTCTGCACATAAATAACACCATGGCAATTCTGCTGAAAACAACGTCAGTCCGGGTTAGTTCTATTCAAAACATGCAAGTTAGAGTCCAAAACAAGGGCAAAAGTGTTTGGAAAAGTAGATACGACGGAGACGTATCAACTCCCCCAAGCTTAAACCTTTGCTTGTCCTCAAGAAATTCAGTTGATAAACTGAAAGAGATAAAGAAAAACTTTTACAAACTCTGTTTGCTCTTGTTGTTGTAAATATGTAAAGCCAGCATTCAGGTTTTCAGCAAAGATTATAACTAACCACATTTGCAATAATTCTCAGGTCTCATATTTACTCATATCAATGGCATAATCAACTAGCGAGTCATAATAATAAATCTCGGATGACAACACTTTCTCAAAACAATCATAATATGATATAACAAGATGGTATCTCGCTAGCCCTTTCTGAGACCGCAAAACATAAATG
>LR880966.1:777607845-777624211 GCA_904067115.1 Aegilops sharonensis
TAGAGAGAATTTACCTTTACTACCTGTGTCGGGTTATCAAGACCATGAGTTTCTTCAATAGGTAATGAATTAAGATCATATGTTTCTTCAACAGGCGGTAAATTAAGACCATGTATTTCTTCAATAGGAGGTAAATTCTTAACATCTTCAGCTTTAATACATTTTTCTTTCATAGATTTCTTTGCCTCTTGCATATCTTTAGGACTGAGAAATAGAACTCCTCTCTTCTTCGGAGTTGGTTTAGGAATAGGCTCAGGGATTGGCTCAGGAGCTGGCTCAGGAAGTGCCCAATTATTTTCATTGGTCAACATATTATTCAATAGGATTTCAGCTTCATCTGGTGTTCTTTCCCTGAAAACAGAACCAGCACAACTATCCAGGTAATCTCTGGAAGCATAGGTTAGTCCATTATAAAAGATATCAAGTATTTCATTTTTCTTAAGAGGATGATCAGGCAAAGCATTAAGTAACTTGAGAAGCCTCCCCCAAGCTTGTGGGAGACTCTCTTCTTCAATTTGCACAAAGTTGTATATTTCCCTTAAAGCAGCTTGTTTCTTATGAGCAGGGAAATATTTAGCAGAGAAGTAATAAATCATATCCTGGGGACTACGCACACAACCAGGATCAAGAGAATTAAACCATATCTTAGAAACACCCTTTAATGAGAACGGGAATATTTTAAGGATATAAAAGTAGCGAGATCTCTCATCATTAGTGAACAGGGTGGCTATATCATTTAATTTAGTAAGATGTGCCACAACAGTTTCAGATTCATAGTAATGAAAAGGATTAGATTCAACCAAAGTAATTATATCAGGATCAACAGAGAATTCATAATCCTTATCGGCAACACAAATAGGTGAAGTAGCAAAAGCAGGGTCAGGTTTCATTCTATATCTAAGAGATTCCTTACTCCATTTAGCTAATAACCTTCTAAGCTCATTGTTATCTTTGCAAGCAAAAATAGCAGCAGAAGCTTCTTTATCAAAAGCATAACCCTCAGGAATAGCAGGCATATCTTCATCATCACTTTCATCAACACAATCAGTTTCAATAATTTCTGTCTCTCTAGCCTTAGCAATTTGTTCATCAAGAAGTTCACTATGGGGCACAGTAGTATCAAGCATAGAAGTAGTTTCATCATAAGTATCATGCATAGCAGAAGTGGCATCATCAATAACATGCGACATATCAGAACGAATACAGAAGCAGGTTTAGGTGTCGCAAGCTTACTCAAAACAGAAGGTGAATCAAGTGCAGAGCTAGATGGCAGTTCCTTACCTCCCTTCGTAGTTGAGGGATAAATTGTTGTCTTAGCGTCTTTCAAGTTCTTCATAGTGACCAGCAGATATAAATCCCAAGTGACTCAAAGAATAGAGCTATGCTCCCTGGCAACGGCGCCAGAAATTAGTCTTGATAACCCACAAGTGTAGGGGATCGCAACAGCTTTCGAGGGTAGAGTATTCAACCCAAATTTATTGATTCAACACAAGGGGAGCCAAAGAATATTCTCAAGTATTAGCAGTTGAGTTGTCAATTCAACCACACCTGGATAACTTAATATCTGCAACAAAGTATTTAGTAGCAAAGTAATATGATAGTAGTGGTAACGTAACAAAAGAGTAATGAAAGCAAAAGTAATATTTTTCGTGTTTTGTAGTGATTGTAACAATAGCAGCGGGAAAGTAAATAAGCGTAAACCAGTAGATGGAAAACTCGTAGGCATTGGATCGGTGATGGATAATTATGCCGGATGCGGATCATCATGAGTCATAACATAGGGTGACACAAAACTAGCTCCAATTCATCAATGTAATGTATGCATGTATTCCGAATATAGTCATACATGCTTATGGAAAAGAACTTGCATGACATATTTTGTCCTACCCTCCCGTGGCAGCGGGGTCCTAACGGAAACTAAGGGATATTAAGGCCTCCTTTTAATAGAGTACCGGACCAAAGCATTAACACATAGTGAATACATGAACTCCTCAAACTATGGTCATCACCGGGAGTGGTCCCGGTTATTGTCACTTCGGGGTTGCTGGATCATAACACATAGTAGGTGACTATAGACTTGCAAGATAGGATCAAGAACACACATATATTCATGAAAACATAATATGTTCATATCTGAAATCATGGCACTCAGGCCCTAGTGACAAGCATTAAGCATAGCAAAGTCATAGCAACATCAATCTCAGAACATAGTGGATACTAGGGATCAAACCCTAACAAAACTAACTCGATTACATGATAGATCCCATCCAACCCATCACCGTCCAGCAAGCCTACGATGGAATTACTCACGCACGGCGGTGAGCATCATGAAATTTGTGATGGAGGATGGTTGATGATGACGACGGCGATGAATCCCCCTCTCCGGAGCCCCGAATGGACTCCAGATCAGCCCTCCCGAGAGGTTTTAGGGCTTGGCGGCGGCTCCGTATCGTAAAACGCGATGACTTCTTCTTCTCGATTTTTTTCTCCCCGAAAGCAAATATATACAGTTGGAGTTGACATCGGAGGAGCTCCAGGGGGCCCACGAGGTAGGGGGCGCGCCCTAGGGGGGAGGGCGCGCCCCCACCCTCGTGGACAGGGTGTGGGCCCCCTGGTCTTCATCTTTGCCAAGGATTTTTTATTATTTCCGAAAAGTTGTTTCGTGGAGTTTCAGGTCATTCCGAGAATGTTTGTTTCTGTACATAAATAACACCATGGCAATTCCGCTGAAAACATCGTCATTCCAGGTTAGTTCTATTCAAATCATGCAAGTTAGAGTCCAAAACAAGGGCAAAAGTGTTTGGAAAAGTAGATACAACGTAGACGTATCATTGGTAAAGTCACACAATTTAGTATTGTCTTGAGCCATAGTGACAAGTAAGCAATCCAACACATGAGCAAACAAGAAGCAAGCGAAAAAGAGGTGAACAGAAAAGAGAGGGCGAATAAAACGGGATGGGTGAAGTGGGGGAAAGGAAAACGAGAGGCAAATGGCAAATAATGTAATGCGAGGGATAAGAGTTTATGATGGGTACTTGGTATGTCTTGACTTGGGCGTAGACTCGGCAACGTCGCCAAAAATGGCTTGTTGTTGGGAGTCAAATCTTGACTTGACTTGGCGTACACCTCCCCAACAACGGCGCCAGAAATCCTTCTTGCTACCTCTTGAGCACTGCGTTGGTTTTTCCCTTGAAGAGGAAAGGGTGATGCAGTAAAGTAGTGTAAGTATTTCCCTCAGTTTTTGAGAACCAAGGTATTAATCCAGTAGGAGACCACGCTCAAGTCCCTCGCACCTACACAAACAAATAAGAACCTCGCAACCAACGCGATAAAGGGGTTGTCAATCCCTTCACGGTCACTTACGAGAGTGAGATCTGATAGATATGATAAGATAATATTTTTGGCATTTTTATGATAAAGAGAAATAAAGATGCAAAGTAAAATAAAAGGTAATGAAAATAACTTGTCGGAGTGATTGGACACGGATACCCCGAAGACGGCAAGACGATATTTCAGGACATCGGGGCTAGCAAAGCCCCTCAGTCCAACTAACCGGCCGGCTGCTGGCTGCTTGCTGCTGACTGCTCCACTAGACCGACTGCTGGCTGCCGACTGCTTCACAAGGCCGACTGCTGGCTACCGACTGCTCCACCAGGCTGACTGCTGGCTGCCGACTGCCCGGCTACCCCTGCCGGCTGTTGGCTGCCGACTTCCTGTCCGCCCCTGCTAGCTGCTGGCTGCCGACTGCTCCACCAGGCCGACTGCTGGCTGCTGACTGCTCCACCAGGCCGACTGCTGGCTCCCGACTGCTCCACCAGGCTGACTGCTAACTTGCCGACTGCTCCACCAGGTCAGCTGCCCGAAGTCAACTGCAGCCTGACGCGACCCCGACGGGACGACCGTACCGTAACGTCATCTACAGTGTACCGTGTCCCCTGGGTACTGATTTATAAAGTACCCAGGGGACAAGCATGACATGCACCATGCCTAGCCCATGCCACTACATAGCTTGGTTTGTATGCTACCCAAGGTAGCTTACAACCAACGCTACCACCACCCATGCCTACCACTATATAAGCTAGCTCCATCCATCCATCAGGAGAGACACATGGACTCACACTCTCACAAGGCACACACGTATGAGCACACACTCATTCGGCCACTAGAGCATGCTTGCTCATCCTGGCCACATATACATACGTGAGGCTAGTAGCATATAGCACTCATCTGAATACAGCTCCAGGAGCATTCTGTACTACAGATATACCACATATACTCAGACATGCAGGAGTAGGGTGTTATCTCTCCGGAGAGCCCCGAACCTGGGTAAACTAGCGCGTGCTACTCGCATACCCGTCCCTGGATATTCTGGCAGCAGTCTTGCCCTCACACGAAGCCAACTTGTGGCATATGTCGTTTAGCACCCCCCGTGAGAATACCACGACATTTGGCGCCCACCATGGGGCGGTACTATACTACCGCGCTGCTGCTGGTTTTGCAGTACGGGCGGGACCCTTTTCATCTTCACCGCCGTGGCGTCGTGCCGTCTCTTTGATAGCGGTCGGGGCTCGACATCGGCATGCCCCTGGAGTGGCCGTGAGGGGCGGCGCATCCTCGTCGTCGGCCTCGCCATCTTCGTCACCCCCGCCGTGACGTCGCCGTCGCCTCTCCGGCCGCGCTCAGGGGAGCTCGACTTCAACACGCTCCCGGCGTGCCCACGCGGGGCGGCGCGTCTTTGTTGTCTCCTCCCGTCCGCGCGCGCGTGCGTCCGGCCTCATATGCCTCCGGTAGCTCCGTCCACAGCGGTGCTCCCGCTCCTCCGCGCTGCTTCGCTCCGGCCAGCTGCACCACCGATGGCCTCTTCGCGGTGGCCGTTACTTTGCATGCTGCTCTCCTGCCTCCACTATTCGCCCGCCCGCTGCTCGCTGTAGCTATAGTTGCACGTCTCGCTGTACATGTAGCTGCCGTCACGCGTCGCTATAGCTACAGCCGCTACCATGCCTCGCTGTCGCTCCTTTGCAGGCACGCATCCGTGCATGTCTAGCTAGCTAGCTAGCGAGCCCGATGGATTCGGTTGCATGCATGCATGCTAGTCCTGGCCATCTCCGGCCCGGCCCTGCCGGTCCACCCAGGCCCGACCCTAAAATCCAGGGCCTAGGCCCGATGGGCTTGCCCGTGGGCCGGGATTGGGCCTGAGTTTTGAGCCCACCAGCAGGGCCTGGACAGGCTTGGGCTTGGCATATTGACATTTTAAGGAAGAGGCCCGGCCCATGGCCCTAAGCCCTAAGGGATTTTGAGGGCTTTTTACCAGATGGGTCGGGCTTGGGCTTGAAAAGTAAGCCCGATGGTAGGGCCTGGAGGGCCTGAGCCTCAGTTTTCTGCCGTGGGCTTTTTCAGGCCCGGCCCAAGCCCGGCCCGGCCCGGCCCATGGCCAGGTATAATGCATGCTAGCATTGGCTAGCTAGCCCGATACAAGTGTACGCAGGGCCGTCCCGTGCATGCGCACACCGGTCGGCTGCCTCGAGGTCGCTCGGTCTTGCTCCTCTCCGCCCCGTCCTCGTCGCGGCTCCTTCGCTGCGTCGTCTCCGCCTGCAGCGCCGCACCAGGCTGCCCTGGCCCTCCACCGCAGCGAGCTCCTCCCGCGCCGACGCAGAGCCCTGCGCCGGCCTCGCTCTCCCGTGCGCCGACCCGCGGTTGGGTGCCCCTCGCCGGCTTGTCGCGGCCGGCTCCGGCTCGTGCCTCGACCCGTCCGGCTGGCTCCACTTCCGTAAGATGGCGGCCGGGTTCTCTGCCCCCGTGCCGACTTCTCCACGCGCGCCAGCTGTGCCTCGCCTCCGTTCCAGTCGGCTGCCGGGTCTGGCTCCTCCCGCGTCGCCACACCATGTCCGGCTCCTGCGTCGCCTCGCCCTCCCGCATGTCGACTCCGCCCCGCGCGCCACGCCTCCCGCGCTCGGCCGGGTCGCCATGCGCCCACTGGTCGGCTCCTCCGGGTCGCCTCCCCGCGCCCGGCCCGGGCCGGCTCCGGGTGGCCGGCTCGCCGCCTTCGCTCCTCCCGGCTCCGCCTTCGCCCGTCTGTGCCTCGCGCGCTTGGCTCGGTGCGCCCGCGACCCGCCCCTGGCCGGCTCCGCCACTCGGCCCCGCCTCGCCGCCATCCGGCCTCGCCGGCTACAGCTCCCGCTGCGAGCGCCGTGGCCGGCTGTGCCCCGCCGGGTCCCCGCTCCGGCCGTCTGCTGTGCCGACACCTAAAAAAAAAGGCTGAAGAAAGAAAGGGGCTGGGTGCCCATCTGGCTAGAGAAAGAAGAGGCCGGCTGCTGCGCTCCCACTGCGGCTGCCTGCTACGGTTGCGTGCCCGAAGAAGAAAAGAAAAAGAAAAGCCAGATGAGGTCGGGTGCTCGGGGAAAATAAAAGAGGTCGAGTGCCCAATCCGGCTGAGAAGAGGCCGAGTGCCCAATCTGGCTGAGAAGTGGCCGAGTGCCCAAAAGAAAAAAAAAGAAAAAGAGAGAAAGAGATGTGCGTTTGACTGCACGTAGCCGACTGGAATTTGCGTCCGGCTGCCAGATGCGCATCCGACTGGCCGCGCCCGGCTGAAAATTTCGTATGACTGCCAGATGTGCGTCCGACCACCTGCTGTGAAGAAGGTGTTGGCTGCCTAGCCGGCTACAAAGAAGTCCAACTGCTGAGTCGGAGTCCGGCTGCCACAGCCGGACAAAGAGAAGAAGAAAAAAGAATCAACTTCAACAAAGAAAACAAAGTAGTTGCCAGGAGATCTGACCCGACTGCTCAGCAGTCGGCCCGAATCTCGGGGGCTACACCCAGCGGGTGCGCTGACGCGCCCCCGCGAAGAAGAATGCAAAGTAGTTTCCAGAAGATCCGGCCCGACTGCTCAGCAGTCGACCCGAATCTCAGGGGCTACTTCCAGCGGATGCGCTGACGTGCCCCCGCGAGGAAGAGGATGAGGTAGTCGCCGGGAGATCCGGCCCGACTGCTCAGCAGTAGGCCTGAATCTCGGGGGCTACACCCAGTGGGTGCGCTGGCGCGCCCCCATGGAAGATTGCAAGAAACAAAAACAAGAGACAAAAGAAGAGTTTTGTCCGGCTGTCAGCAGCCGACAGAAGAGAAAAAGGAAGAAAAGGGCGCTGCCAGATGCCTGGCTGGCTGTGCCAGGCCGGCTCGGCCGCGTTCAGCTCGCCACCTGGCCGGTCAAACCCGACCGGATGGACCCTCCTCGAGCGCCTAGAGGCTCGAGGGCTACACCCAGCGGGTGCGCCGACGCGTTCCGCGAGCACCAAGCCGCGCCGGCTGTCTTCGACGACCTCCGCCTCGGCTGCACAAAAATCAATGTGAGCTCCTCACCCGCATATTTTTTCACCGCGAGAGCACGGATAACCCCGAGCGATGCTCGGGGGCTATCTCCGCATTTTATTACAGTTGCATCACTGTTCGCCCCGGCGCCAGCCAGAGTTGGCCCGGGGGCTGGCCGCTTGGCCTGAGATATTTTTTCCCGCAGACGGCTTAGTAGCGTGTGCAGTACCAAAGGCCTACCTCTCAGCCACAGACCGCAGAGCGGCTGTCCGGCTAGCAAGAGCAAAAGCTAGAGGTCACCTCACGCGAAAAACGTCCGGGAAGAGAAACGCTTCGGGCGACCCGACCGTTTCCTTTATGAGTATCTACTCGGTTGAATCTGCTCCCAGACTTTGAGTACTGTACACTCCACTTCGCGGCCCACTCTCAGCCACAGACTGCAGAGCGGCTGTCCGGCGAGCGAGAGCACAAGCCAAAAAGCGGAGGGAACACGAAAAAGATTAAGGGGGCTCAGACGAAACTGAGTCGGCACCCTCCCTGCATAAAACTTGCAACGCTAAAAGCAAACACTTGATATATCTGTGTGGACTAACTTTGTCTTTTTTATGATCATTTCCACGAACACTCGCCAAAAAACCTCCGCCCAACTTTGCCAAGTTGCCCGGAGGCTTGGGGGCTACTGTCGGAGTAATTGGACACGGATACCCCGAAGACGGCAAGACGATATTTCAAGACATCGGGGCTAGCAAAGCCCCTCAGTCCAACTACCCGGCCGGCTGCTGGCTGCTGACTGCTCCACCAGGCCGACTGCTGGCTGCCGACTGCTCCACCAGGCCGACTGCTGGCTGCCGACTGCCCGGCCACCCCTGCCGGCTGCTGGCTGCCGACTTCCTGTCCGCCCCTGCCGGCTGCTGGCTGCCGACTGCTCCACCAGGCCGACTGCTGGCTGCTGACTGCTCCACCAGGCCGACTGCTGGCTGCCAACTGCTCCACCAGGTCGGCTGCCCGAAGTCAACTGCAGCCTGACGCAACCCCGACGGGACGACCGTACCGCGACATCATCTACAGTGTACCGTGTCCCCTTGATTTATAAAGTACCCCAGGGGACAAGCATGACATGCACCATGCCTAGCCCATGCCACTACATAGCTTGGTTTGTAAGCTACCCAAGGTAGCTTACAACCAACGCTACCACCACCCATGCCTACCACTATATAAGCTAGCTCCATCCATCCATCAGGAGAGACACATGGACTCACACTCTCACAAGGCACACACGTATGAGCACACACTCATTCGGCCACTAGAGCATGCTTGCTCATCCCGGCCACAGATACATACGTGAGGCTAGTAGCACACAGCACTCATCTGAATACAGCTCCAGGAGCATTCTGTACTACAGATATACCACATATACTCAGACATGCAGGAGTAGGGATGTTATCTCTCCGGAGAGCCCCGAACCTGGGTAAACTAGCGTGTGCTACTCGCATACCCGTCCCTGGATATTCCGACAATAGTCTTGCCCTCACACGAAGCCACCTTGTGGCATATGTCATCTAGCACCCCCCGTGAGAATACCACGACATAGCTAAAGTGTTGGAAGATTAATATGATGGAAAATAGACCCGGGGGCCATAGGTTTCACTAGTGACTTCTCTCAAGAGCATAAGTATTACGGTGGGTGAACAAATTACTATTGAGCAATTGATAGAATTTAGCATAGTTATGAGAATATCTAGGTATGATCATGTATATAGGCATCACGTTCGTGACAAGTAGACCGACTCCTGCCTGCATCTACTACTATTACTCCACACGTCGACCGCTATCCAGCATGCATCTAGAGTATTAAGTTCATAAGAACGGAGTAACGCTTTAAGCAAGATGACATGATGTAGAGGGATAAACTCATGCAATATGATATAAACCCCATCTTGTTATCCTCGATGGCAACAATACAATACGTGCCTTGCTGCCCCTACTGTCACTGGGAAAGGACACCGCAAGATTGAACCCAAAGCTAAGCACTTCTCCCGTTGCAAGAAAGATCAATCTAGTAGGCCAAACCAAACTGATAATTCGAAGAGACTTGCAAAGATAACCAATCATACATAAAAGAATTCAGAGAAGATTCAAATATTGTTCATAGATAAACTTGATCATAAACCCACAATTCATCGGTCCCGACAAACACACCGCAAAAGAAGATTACATCGAATAGATCTCCACGTGAATTGTGGAGAACATTGTATTGAGATCAAAAGAGAGAGAAGAAGTCATCTAGCTAATAACTATGGACCCAAAGGTCTGAGGTAAACTACTCACACATTATCAGAGAGGCTATGGTGTTGATGTAGAAGCCCTCCGTGATCAATGCCCCCTCCGGCAGGACGCCGGAAAAGGCACCTAGATGGGATGTCACGGGTACAGACTGTTGCGGCGGTGGAATTAGGTTTTGGTGGATGCTTCTGTTGGTTTGGGGGCACGTAGGTATATATAGGAGGAAGAAGTACGTCGGTGGAGCAACGTGGGCCCCACGAGGGTGGAGGGAGCGCCCCCCTGTCTCGTGCTCTCCTGGTTGATTTCTTGACGTGGACTCCAGGTCCTCTGGATCACGTTTGTTCCGAAAATCACGTTCCCGAAGGTTTCATTCCGTTTGGACTCCGTTTGATATTCTTTTTCTGCGAAACACTGAAATAGGCAAAAAAACAGCAATTTGGGCTGGGCCTCTGGTTAATAGGTTAGTCCCAAAAATAATATAAAAGTGTATAATAAAGCCCGTTAAACATCCAAAACAGAATATAATATAGCATGGAACAATAAAAAATTATAGATACGTTGGAGACTTATCTTAACCATTTTATTATTGCCTCTAGGGCATATTTCCATCACCTGACCCATATGAATGAAGCCGACGTGGCTTGAACCCCCTAGCCCTGAACCGGTCTTCAAGTCGAGGACTCTACTTGGTCCCTTTGAGCCATTCTACATCTTTGGTCTTCGGTCTTGTAAGCTGGTTCACAAAGTTGGCATACGCTTTTCCGAAGTGATCAAGTCTTGGTCGAAGAGTCTTGTACCTCGGGCATCCGAGGAGCCCTCCCAAAGTTTTTCCAAAGCCTCTTTAACAGAAGCATTTTTCATCTAGGGGAATTATCTGGATCCGAGGATCCCTATCTCCCCGAGTTGTTGCCTTAACGGTGAAGCAAGTCCCCTTATTCAGACTTGTATGATGATTTGGCCCCACTCTGACAACTGTGTGGCATTTAAGAAGACTAGTGTGATTGACAACCACACTATAATTGTTGGGGACATACAGAAGTTTCTTCATTTGATTTAGTGATGCTGGAAAAGGAGATTCCTTGCCATTTCCTCTTCTGGAATTATACCATGAGTCACTCGCTATACCTTGCTAGAACCCCTTGTATTGAGGGTACAATGGTCGTCAATTGGTATAGTCTCATATGACTCGTGACCTACATCTTGTCATTTTTTTCCAGTGTTTCATGGAAAAAATTGTTTTATATATAGCTACCTTAGTTATCACGTTCCCTTAAAGTAAGGTTGTATATTCACACTTTCCTGGCTTGATATCAATTTTGAAATTGGTTCATGAACACACATATCTTGTTAGATAAGGTTGGTTTCGACGTGGTTGGATTGTTTCAAACAGGTTTGGGAAAGCAAAAAATCCATTTCTTTCAAAGAAAAAATTGATGTAAAAAATTAAACAATCGACATAAAAATCATATCCTCAATACCCATGCATATCGCAATGATAACGCCTTCATACTTGGAGCGCACATGTATTGATGGCTAACTAGTGACTCCCCTGCCTTCCAAATAGCAATGGCCATTTTGACCAAGAAACTAGTATTCGAAGCGAGCGAGATGATCTACTCTAGAAACCTCTACCATATGTTGTTAAATTGTGCAGTTTAAAACATTCAACCAAAATTTGTAGATACTTCAGGATGTTACGAAGGACACATGTAAATGTTATATATAATATATTAATAAGCATAAGTAATTTTGTGGAGTAATATAATACTTCTGTTTTGCTCAGATTTATGATGAAATATATTTTCACAAAAAAGTTAAGCATCCCTAATTAAATGTATAATAAACCATATTTTGCAACAAAATATAATTCGAACTGAACTTGACAAAGTATTTTTTATAATGATAATTTTAAACTTTATAACAAAGACATATCTTAATATATACAAACAACATTAAAATGTTAAATTCCAGTAGTTATACTTTAAAAGTAATATTTAAGATAATAACTTTAGCGATGTGTCAATAAAGATGACATGCATGAATAGTTATAACAAAGTAATAAAGTTTAGTATAAATTATTATGAATCAAATAGTGTTAGATTTAGACTGATAAGACGATTAGCAGATTCTTTAGAATATTCTTATCTAGTGTTGTCCAAACGTTGTCTATCTCAAACCGCCGATGTTCTCTTCCAAACGACCAAAGCACGTGTAACCGATATTGTAAACACCCATTCAACAAAGAGTGCTCCATTCACACAAACTCTCTCTCTATTTTCTTCTCACGTTATCATGCACGCATTGCTCTAGACATAGTTCAGGCCAAGAAGAATAAAGAAAATATGGTTGACATCAATAAGAAAGAATTCCAAGAACTGCAAATTGATGGAAGTAACTATCTATCATGGGTCGTGGACATAATATTCGTAAGTGGACATAACCTTGGCCCTTGCATTGCCGCACCCCCAAAAATACTCCCAAATGGTAAAGTATGTAGCATTGCACTATATAATGCACCACTACATCCTCATTTAATAAATGAATATTTAATGGAGGAGGATCCATTAGCTTTATGGGACTCCCTTGAGAAAACATGTGACCAACAAAGAGCAGGAATGTTGCCGGAAGCCTAAAGAGAATGATCTCTCATACGCTTCCAGGACTTTAATTCTATTGTTGCATACAATTCTACTGTGCATGAAATTAACTCCAAACCAAGATTTTGTAATCAACAAGTTTCAGATGCGTACTTTATAGAAAAACCCTTATGCACTTTCCACCCTCGATGAGGACACTTCAACAGCAGTATCGTCAATAAAAATACACAAAGTATTCTGAGCTTATATACACACTACTTCAAGCTGAGAAGCATGATGAACTTCTCACAAAGAATCACAATGCTCCCCCAACGGGTGCCATGCTGATCCCTGAAGCACATGTTAATGCTCATTTTACTAGTAAATTTGGAAACCATAAAAGGAACTTCACGAAATTGAAGGGAAACAAAACAATGGTCAGAAGACCAACAGTCAAACTAAAGGGAAAGGTCATTTCAAGAAACATGATCAAAATGAAAAATCCCAAACTTGTCAAGGGTGTGGATGCATGAATCATCGTACTAATCAATGTTGTATTCAAGCACCTTGTGGATCTATACATGAAGTATGGAGAAAAAGACAAACAAGTTCGTGGAAATAAAGCTGAAGCTCATTTGCTATGCTATTCAAGATAACCCTCAAGCTGGTCCTTCTCAAAGAACTATTCAAGTATACAAGCCAAAAGACAATATCATCCTCGATGAAGACATGCTTGTGGATTACAACACAGATGTTTTTGGAGATCTCAGTTAATCTCGATAAACAAGTTGATGTCATTTAGCTATTTAAGTACTACAAAAATTTATATATTGTATAACAATAAGTAGAATAAAGTCTTTTAGACTATGTATATTGTATTATGTGAACGAGACATAATATTTTTAATGAATTTATATTTAATATTGTGATATAAATATCATGTATGTAATTTGATGAATATATGAATAGAAGTAAACTTATTCTAAAATACTCTGTGTCTATCTATAAAACTTTTACGGGAACAATCTGGTAGAAGAAGAGTTATGCTTAGTGGATAGTGCTACCACTAAAACCAAGGGAAGCAAAATATTTCCAAACTCTTACTAAGAGAAAGAAAGATGTTATGGACAAAACTAAGGAGGACTAAGCAATGAGGGGCATAGAAATAGAAATCTCTTGTTCATATATAGTTTTGTGTAGTTTTGTTACCCAGTGCATGGGAGATCATCAAGATATGATTGGTGCAGCCTGTGATGATAATTTCATATTGCTTTGTTGTAACTCGAGATTTTTTATATCTTTTCTGGTCCTCAATTATTTTATTTAATTTTGAATTTGATGTAACATTTAGACTTAAGTCAGGTTTTTCGTAAAAAAAACCAATACCATAATAGCAAATCTAATTGATGCATTAAGGTTGTCTATTCACATTCTATGGTACCATGTCAATTCTGAATTTGGTAAATAAACACACATATATTGTCAGATCGTTTTGAGCTAGTTTGTGAAATGAAAAATCGTTTCTTTTGAAGAGAGAATTGATGTAAAAAAATATCCTACATATGGCAAATAATATAACTTGGTCAAACGACAGAAAGCTATGAATTCATGCCCTATGCAGTCAATGCGACGATGACTAAGGGTTTTGCCATGCACCACTGTCTTTTGATAGCTAACCACATTGGATGTACTCTTGTGCAGGCAGAGCTAGGTGATCGATGTGTGTTTGGGATGAGAGCAATGGTGGGATGCATATGGTGTATGCTAATTGTGTGGAGGTGGTGTAAGCAATTGTCCGAGAGTGGCAAACGGCCTGGATCATGGCTCATGAGACAACCAAGCTTTATTTTATTACTAAAAACTCATATCATGTAACACATTGATTATGAGTGAAACAAATATTTGATTTTTTTTAAATCGCAATGATGGCCATCACTCAATACCAATGTCGGATCCTTTCATGAGGAACTCATTAGCTATCTCACGAGTCATGAGCCAGGCTGTCTGCAAGGAAAATAAACTATGGTTGGCACATGCTTCCCGGTCAACTATAACCATTCTTCAATAGTGGCAAATGGCCTGTCTCATGGGCTCATGAGATAGCCAAAGTTCAATTTTTGCTAAAGTTGGTAGACAAGCTGGTTTAGTGGTCGTATGTTTTGTTTAAACCAAAGGGAATCCTACACAAAATTCCTCTATTTTGCCTAAGATCTTTCTCCCCATATTTTTGGTAATATTGACCGGAAAAATAATTTGTCTGGGAGCACGAGTGTGCCAAAATATTGGACACCATCCAAATAAAAAGCTAAATTATTGGTCATCACCTGAGGACTAAGGCAATGGCTCAGCCGGCGGCAATGGTTGCGCTAGATGACAATGATGTGTGTCATGCCCTAGTTGTCCACCTCTTTCCTCATCTTTCCAGCGCCCCTGGTTACGTCGCTCACTCCCTCTTATGCTTGTCATCGATCAGCTTTTGCTCGTGCTCTGATGTCACCGTGCTCTATATTTTTCTATTGTGGATGCGTGCACCAGATGATTGTTTAGCTGTCTTACTACACTTTAGTTCTCATATGGAGAGATAACAGAGCCCGAAAGTTTTCTTCTTAGAATTACATGTGACTTTATTCAATGATAATAACCATTACACGTCACACTGCTTTGGATCAAGGATCCAAAAAACTAGAAAGTAACTCCTAGAACTACTAATTACATTGAGATCTCTTGGATATATCTTCTCATGGTAAAAAAAACTTTGCAAAGACGAAGCTATTCCAAAGCTTCAATGAAGACCCTTGCAGTTAGACATGAGCAATGTCATGTCACTCATACACAACCAATAAAGGTTTTAGAGAGCCCCTTGTGTCGCACATCCAAAAAGATGGGTAGCCATGAGCGATGAACGATCTATGGTCGAGGATGGTCCCTTAGAAGTGCATATTGTCGATCTTCACTATAATGTCGAGGAAGGATTCCAACTACGAAAAAAGTGAAACTAACAAAAGCACCAAACCACACTAGTAAAAAGTCAAACGCAAACACCGCAAGATCCGTTAAATCGGTTTTATGATGATAAAAACACGAATTCCGCAAGATCTAGAAAATCTGTATTGCGAAAACACAAACACGAACTTCGCAAGATCAGATTGACCATACCTAAAGAGAATACACAGCTCTGGCTCTGAGGTGTTTCCTGGTAAAGCGTAAAGTGTTGGCCGATAATGAAAAACATAGAAATCTTATTTCTAATGACACCACATCCATTCATTGCATTGTTGACGCTAAGATAGCATAACTCATTCTAGAAAGATTCTTAACAAATCTATGAAAACCCCATGTTCCTTCGCATCATAGCCCAAAGTGGGTGCTAGAAGCGAGGGGAACATGGCAGATTCTTTAGCTTGAATAAGTAGTCGCGTGTGTGTGGTGGTTGAGTGCAAGCTTGGGGCAGGTCGAAGTCAGCCAATTGCAGCATATCCAACTATGCACGAGAACATGGCCTTGTCCTTGAAGGTTTATGCCCATCCAACACAATCCACTGCCTTCCCCTTCTTTCGGTGTCCATCTAACAATGCGAACTCGTGAGAGCTATATCTCGCTCTTTGCTTGACGATAGCTCGTCTAGCCTTCAATGACCGCTTGGATGGCCTAGCCCAATAACGGTT
Organism: Aegilops sharonensis; assembly: GCA_904067115.1. Lineage (NCBI taxonomy): Eukaryota > Viridiplantae > Streptophyta > Magnoliopsida > Poales > Poaceae > Aegilops > Aegilops sharonensis. The sequence goes on from LR880966.1 coordinate 777,623,672, forward strand.
GTTATATTGGGGGTGCTCTATGTACAGTACCCACCAGCTTTTGAAACCTTTCGTCCAGTTTTCGGAAGGTTCCAGCAAATTTTTCCCTTTCCTTTTCCCTTTGCTTCTTTGTAACGGTTTTTTTGGTTTTTTTTTTCTATTTTCAAATACATGTCAGCTTTTTTGAATACATATTGAACATTTTCCATGTACACAGCGAACATTTATAAGATAAACATTTAAAATTTTCCAAATACATGTTCAACATTTATCCGAACACACGTTCAACATTTGTCAAATGCACATTGAACATTTACTTATATACAAGTTCAATATTTCCAAATGCACACTGAATTTTTTAGTACATGTCGAACATTTATCAAATGCACATTTAACAATTTTAAATACATGGTAAACATTTTCTATAGACACACTAAACATTTTTCGTAAATGTCGTGAACATTTTATTTGAAACATGCAAACATTTCTGAAGTGTTTATGGACTTTCTTTTAAATGGCGCAAACATTTTTTACCATTTCTTAAAAAATGTGTGAACAAAT
>LR880966.1:777626397-777651532 GCA_904067115.1 Aegilops sharonensis
AATCACATATTTAAAAAATGTTGAAAGTTCATAAAAAAAGTTTATGCTATATACGAAAAGTGTACAATGTATATTATAAAAAGTAGACATAGTAACATAATTATCTTTAAAAACATCACGTATTCGTAAACATGTAAATATTCATAAAAATATTCCAGGCATATATTTTACTAGTAAATTGCACGTTCCTTGCACGTAATAACTATAGGGTCTATCTAGGATACATCTATGTTTTTACAAAAATTTCCCCAGATTATAATGAAACTTCACCTATATTACAAAGGATCTTGAAAGTAATAGAAACTACAAGTATGTCCTCTGACCACCAAGCAACCACTTCCACCGCCTGCACGGGTTGAGGGCGCGCCGCCGCGACCTCCACCGCTCCACTTGAATCGGCCGACCTTGAATATGGTTGTCTTGAATGCGAAGGGGAAGTCTTCGAGCCAAGTCCCCGGAGGGCCAGCACACCGGTAAGGAAACCATCGCTAGTGAAAATCCACTTCAATCTTAAAACCACGAACCAAGCATGTACCTGATACCACGCCCCATAGACTGACAGAGCGCCACAACACCACCTCCACGAACTCCACATCAAGCCATGGCAATCGTCACCATGGCGAAGAAAGACCAGGAGCACAAAAGGCTCCACAGCAAGGTCCGTCCATTGCCTTTGCCTCAAGAACCGCACCGGGAGCACGAACACTCACCAGATCAACGGATCCGGGAGCACACAACGTCGGAAGCTCCTCAGCTATTCCATATATGGTGTCGCAGCGATAGGGAAGAAGCTCCGGCCACCGTATTCCACGACGCCACCGCCACCACACCATCCTAGCCGCGACGCTCGGTAGCCCTATCCTACTGTCTACATACCTCGGGCATAGATCGGAGGGCCCTCCATGCTCCTGCCGCCACAACGACAGCCGGAGAGGGATGGGACCGGCATCCGACCATCGACTGATCTTCTCGTAAAATCAATGGCTTAAGACTTAAATGTGCTACACTTAGGGCACATCTAAATGAGCTTTACTAAACCTATCGATTAAATATATTGTTTATCAATGTATCTCCAAAATGTGTCCTAAAAAGCCCACATATTGGAGATGGAGCAAATTCTAAGGTTAAAAAATGTGAATTTAAATTTATCGTGAAATTAGCCTATCAAGCCATTTTAAAATTTCTAGCAAAATAAAGAATATGTGTGGACCTCTTACATTTATTTAGTACTCCCTCTGTCCCATAATGTAAGATGTTTTTTGACTCTAGTGTAGTGTTAAAAAGCGTCTTACATTATGGGACGGAGGGAGTACAATTTATACCTTTTATGGGCTAAATGTTAAGTATATGCATTTCTTGCCATGTAAATAAAACACAACTATGAGCATTATATTCCTTACAAAATATTACCTTTGAGACCAGTTTTCTTTTCGTCGGAAAGCCTGAACGGCGCTGACTCGAGATGCACGTCAATACCCTCTCCAGAACCTTCTCTCTTCTGCAGGCTTCTACACACTTCTCCACTCCTTTCAGCTGTGTTTATTAAGATCCAAATGGATCATTCTTCTCCGTGCGTGCTAGAGCTGTATCCGTCAGCTCATGATGCTATATTTTGTGTTAGCGCTTCGGCCACCACGGCCTAAGACTCCATGGGACCATGCAACTCTTGGTCGCCGGCATGCGCTCCCCTGAGTCATGTGGCCAGTCGCAGCCGGCGGAGTGCGTTGGTTGTTGGTCACTATGTGGAGGAAGCGATCCATTTTGTAGCTTTGGATGGAGCTTGCTTGATGAATCTAGATGGGTTTTTTTTTTCTAGATCGATGATTCCCTCATTATGAAATATTTTCTTATTCTTTCCTCATTTCCCTTGCCACTTGCGTTGTGTTTTTAAATGATGACTCATCTTCGTCAAACTTGTCTTTCCCCTCTACTCTCTTTGATTGATGCTTATTATCTTGCTGTTTTAGCTGCAATGAGCGAAGATCTGGCAAGCTAGCTGCATGCATGAATAAGGAGGCGTGTAGAAGATTGTTACATTACATATACCTTTTTTTCATTTGGAATGTGCGCTGATGTCCTTGTTTGGTGGCCGTGAAAATAGAGGTTCTAGATAAATCAAGAAGAGATTCCCAGAATATGGGCATGAGTGCCCATCCACGTGGGGTAATCCTGCACAACTCAGGAGATGATCCAACGCCTTGCAATGCTTGGATTTGACACTTATCAACCGTCGGATGCAGCAGATCGGACGGCTATTATTCAAACTTATTCACACACTATATAGTGGTATAGAAAATTTAGACATGTGTAGGAAAAAACAAAAAATCAAAGAGAACAGGAAAGAAATAAATATATATATATATAGAAAAAATGGTTGTGTACTCCCGCTCCTCATATACCACATAGATTAATTTTTTATACCTCTTTATTATTTTCAATATACTTCATTAACAATTAGTAGATACCCCAAAGTGAGTTTCGTGAAAAAAATTCATGTGAGTCTCATATTTTTTAGCGTTTACGTATATGCTAATTTGTTCGTACGTGGAAAAAGTTATATTGCAAAAAATATGTCACAAATTATGTTTTTTAAACAAAACTCATATTGGGGTATCTTAGAATATCTAATGAAGTATATTGAGAATGATAAAGAGGTATAATCAATGCTTATACGAGGTATATTGAAGATGGGAGTACGTATTCCCAGGAGTACAGAAAGTTATATATATACGTAAACTTAAGCCAAAGTTATATATATAAACTTAAGCCAAAGAAATACTCCCTCCGTCCCATAATGTAAGACGTTTTTTGACATTACACTAGTGTCAAAAAGCGTCTTACATTATGGGACGGAGGGAGTAGATGCGAAACAGTGGAATATACTGAAAACCATAGTAAACCATAAAGGAAAAAAACAGAAAATTACAGAAGTAAAACAAAAAAGAAAAAAGAAAAGGAAAAACAAAAAAAAGCAAGAAACCGATGTGAAACACTGAAACCCAAAGAAAACCGAGGAAACCCGTAAGAAAAAGCCAGAGAAAAGAAAAAAATACTGAAAATTGGACAAGTCCAGCCGTTGTAGAGAAAAAAGAAAACGGAAAACGACCAACGCCATGCGCGAAGGCCGGCGAGTGGGAACATGTTAATGGGTGCTGCGGCCGACCAGACCTACCATCTCGCTATACGCAGATTTTATGTCTCGATTATAGCAAGCCTAACATACGACCCTCCGCCTCTAGCTATTGGGCTAGCCCATCTTTGTCTTTTTTTTTCTCGTTCACTAGTCTGACGAAATTAGTTGAGGAGTACTCGTTGCAAAAATTACTCCAACCCTCCCCAGGTTGCGACAAGTGACACGCTGCATGTGCGCCACTTGACGCAACCTGTGAGTTTTCTATTTTTTCATAAATCCGTTTATTCAAAATGTTTTATCTCTTAATCCGTGTGTCCAAATCTCGAACCGTTTTCACCGTTGTAATCTTTGCGTCGAGATCTTCAAAACTAGATCACATGTTGATATGTTTTGATAAAAAAAAATTAAGAAAAAAACCGAACAAAAAAATCAGACAAAAAAACGAACGGGAGCACGGGTTTTTCCCTTTCCGAAAGAGGCACGTCCGTGCCTCTCACAAAATCACAACCGTGTCCCTCGCGAAAATAAAACTGTGACTCTCGTGGAATAAAAAGAAAAAAAAACGCGCCATTTCCGAGGAGGCACGGTCGTGAGCCCGTGACTCTCGCGAAAGCAGAACCGTGCCTCTCGCGGAAGCAAAACCATAACTCTCACGAAAGAAAAAAAATACAGAAAACGTGTTTTTTTGTTTCCGAGAGGCACAACCATGACTCTCGCGAAAACACAACCGAGTCTCTCGCTGAAGCAAAACTGTGACTCTCGCGAAAGAAAAAATAAACAGAAAGCACGTTTATTTTCGTTTCCAAGAGGCACGACCGTGACTCTCGCGAAAGCACAACCGTGTCTCTCGCGGAAGCAAAACCGTGGCTCTCGCGAAAGAAAAAAAACAAAAAACGTGAATTGAAAAAAGATCACAAAAATAAAAAAATGTTTTTGAAAAAAGTTTATGAATTCGAAAACACGTTAATGGATTCGAGAAAATTTCATTGATTTTGAAAAAAAGTTTACATGGATTTGAAAAAAGTTCATTGATTTCAAAAAGAGTTCATTAATGTTGGAAATAAAATTTCACAATTTTTTATAAATTTCATCAATATTTTGAGAAAATATCATCAGTTTGATAAAAAATTCAGGAATATGAAAAATGTTCATAGATGATGGAAAAAAGTTCATCGATTTTGAAAAAAAGTTCACAAATTTGAAGAAAGAAGAAAGGGAAAAGAAGTAAATAGGCAGAAGCGTTAAGATAGTTGGCTATTGTGGTTCTCTCTGAATGAAGACGTCTTGAGTTCGAATCACGTCGCCTATGCCATTTTTTGAAGTTTAACAGAAAATGAAAAAAAGGGGTAAATGGGCCAGCACAGCGCGAAGGGGGCTGTGTGCTCTGGTTGGCGAAGTAGCCTTCAACGCCAAATAGTGTTTGGTGTATAGCCGAGCCCGTGGTAATTACCCATCATGTATCAGGTATGTATTTTGGTGTTTTCGCAAAATAATACATGGCCTTGTTTCGGGCGATCAGTAGTTGTTTGGCGAAATCACTAATTTAGAAGTACTCGTTGCAAAGATCATTCCATCTTACCAGGTCGCGACAAGTGGCGTGCTGCATGTGCGTCACTTGTCGCAACCTGGGTGTTTTTCCTTTTTTTTTAGATCTGTTTATTCAAAACGTTTTATCTCTTAAGCCATGTGTCCAAATCTTGAACCATTTTCATCGTAGGATTCCTCGCGTCGAGATCTTCAAAACTAGATCACATGTTGATAGATTTGAACGAACCTTTTTTATGAAAAAACCGGACGAAAAAACCGTCGAAAAAACCGAACCGGGAGCACGAGTTTTTTTCTCTTTTCCAAAAAAGGCACATCCGTGCCTCTCGCGAAATCACAACCATGCATCTCGCGGAAGCAAAACCGTGCCTCTCGCAGAAGAACAAAAACGCGTTTTTTCCGTTTCTGAGGAGGCACGACCGTGCCTCTCGCAAAAGCACAACCATACCTCTCACGGAAGCAAAACCGTAACTCTCGCGAAAGAAAAAAAACAGCAAACGCGTTTTCTTTTCGTTTCCGACAGGCACAGCCGTGACTCTCGCGAAAGCACAATCGTGCCTCTCGTGGAAGCAAAACCGTGACTCTCGCGAAAGAAAAAAAACAGAAAGCGCGTTTTTTCCGTTTCCGAGAGGCACGGCCATGACTCTCGCGGAGGCAAAACCATGACTCGCGAAAGGAAAAAAAAAACGAAAATGCGTTTTTTTTCCGTTTTCGAGAGTCATGGTTTTGCCTCTTGCGGAAGAAAAACCGTGACTCCCGCGAAAGAAAAAACACGTTTTTTCGCTCAATTTTTTTTATCAAAATGCTAAGGAAAACCGGGAAAAACCAAAACGTCGAAAAAACTCCGAAAAAACCCGTTTAAAAAGCCGAAAACGCGTGCGGAAAAATAAGAAAAAAAAACAAAATCCGGAGGAAGCGGCCAGAGCGCGACACGTGGCGAATGGCTGAGAGCGCCAAGTGGCGCTGATAGTTGCGAGGCTCCCGAAGGAGCGCTCTTAATTAGTTGCTCTCGTTGTTTGGGGCCGCTTGTCGGACAAACCCCAGGCCCATCACAGAGATTCGTCATTGGATTGGATTTGTGCGTCGGCCCAGTCATCCTTTTTTGGGGGGATTGGTGAGACAACCTGAACCAGCACTCTTGTGTTCCAAACAAAAAAGGGGAAGGGAAAACAGCACACTAGTAGTCTAGCCTCTTAAGAATACATACACGAGGTTGCATTGAAGTCAACTCATGGTGACGAAGAGTCGAAGACGTGCCGCTGGAGATAGACTTTATGTTTGAGATGGTTTGAACTGGTTGAAATTGCCAAAAGCATGTTGTCAGATGCGTTTGGGCAGTGGCAACCAGCAGCAGCAGATACGATTATCTCCGTAAATAACCATCTCAAATATGTGCAACTTCATCTTCATGGGTGTCGTGTCACTATATGGGAGCTGGAATTTGCAAGGTTCATTTAAGGCTGGAGCAGATAACGCGCGGCTGTAAATTGAGCCATAGGCGTATCAACAACATGAAAGATTTAGTACTATGTGAAGATGGTCAAACTTCGTCGAAACCTTGCACATTTTGAGCATGAGATGAAAGGCGCTCTCGTCCTCCTCGTCTTTCCACGCCACGGCTGTCACCGCTCCAAATGGGCCGCGCTCGCGAGCACTTTCGGCCTTTGCCGTCGCAGCCTCGCCTGCCACCACCGTGGATGCTCGAGTGCATATCCAGTGATACCGGCATTCATATGATACCATGATCCAGGACGATGTGGTCCGTTGGATGTGTGCCTAAGGTACAGGATTGAAAATCCACACACTCCATTGCAAAATATACAAAACAGACCTTGAAACTTTTTGTAAATTGCCAGTTTGCAGCTTGCATTACACCATATGTCAGGTTCACCTCTCGTTGTTCGGCGGGGCATTTCTGTCTCATTGACACACGGATGCATTACAAAGTTACAAATCGTACTGGAAGCACGGCACTGACACACAAATGAATAAAAAACAAAACAACAACTTGTATGCAGCTTTCAGGAGAAACGACCAACGCAAAAAAGGGATTACATCTGCTTGTAGAGTAAGTATCGAGTACTAATTCATTTGGAAACAATCGGTCTACTTCCTTGTTTAATAACAATATAATTAATGTGTGCATGTCTCGATTAACAGTATACACTTTTTCTTGTGGGTATCCAACAGTATAGAATTTTTCATGGAACTGCAAGATAAGGGGGAAAAACTAACAAAACTTCAATAGTTTTTTAAGGTGTTCAAGAAAAATTAACTTTGCATTGATCTCAGAATTTTGTGGAGCCTAGGGTCCTACGGTTACTTTTTTGAATAACTCTAAAAAATTATTTAACAACTTATCACACGGATTTGATAGTACACTCTATGGTAGTAAGCAAATTTACACATCTTGAATTCTTTGGTACAATTAGATAATCACTTGGTAGAATCAAAATCTTGTGCCATACATGACTTTTTGGTGAGGAACGTGGAGAGCTGTCTTGATTTTGCAAGTACGCACAACTTCTGGGGGGCTAGACGCAAAATACACAAGTGGGCATATGTAAATAAACAATTCAGTTGATCCTATGCCTTGCATGCAGATCTGACACATCATGCTGCGCGGGAGCATCGTATCATATTATGGACCGTATCATGGGATATTTGGGATGCTCTTGATCCCCTGCTTTTGTATCCAAGTTTGTATGCAGAACTCAGAAGTGTTTTGAGCTAAACAGTAGAAATATGCCATGCCACATGGAGCACGGGAGCAGTAATATACTGTTGGTTGACATTCCCGCGGCTTTGTTGTTTTACTCTTTGGCTTAGGATCATTTGAAGATGGTTTGGGATGTAGCTGATAAAAAAGCCATAGAAGCACCAGTACTGATTAAGAAATGAAAAAGGATTCAGGAGAACTAAATAATCTGCGGTGACTTATATATATAAGCAATAGGAAATCAATATGAATCATCTTCTTTACTTACTTGTTAACCGTAGCACAAAATTATTTGTCATGCACACTATTATTGCATAAGGCCCTTCCTAGTGCTTCATGTTGGACAGGTGCTAAGCATGCCACATAAGCTAAAAAATGACATGTCACAACAATTGAAGAGAAGAGAGAGCACTTTAGTGACCCCAGGAAGAACCAATGCCAAGCGCGTGAACCTAGGCAAACTACTTAAATGAAAGAAGCTAACCAATGCATGAAAGAGTTTAGGTGCTAAATCATTTAATAAAGTGGGCTTAACAACAACAAGTTAAGCATCTATGCATTGGGGAGTTGAATTGCTAAGCTATTTAATGCACTTAGCACCTCATCTAAGCACCTTTGCATAGGAAGAGGTCTAAACCAGCATCGTCGCCGCCAGCATGGTCACACGTGCCAGATGTTCCTTGGGCACTATTCATTATTTTGAGGACTAACGTACTGTTTGTTGATAGAAAGCCTACTTTTACGTTGTTTATGATTTCAGGGACTTTTCTCAAAAAATACGGAAAAAAAACAGGAAGAAATTTCACGGAAGATCATGAAACCAAACCATAGGGTAACCCTGGGAGGCACCCATGGGGTGCGCAGGCCTCTCCTAAGATTCCAACCACCCTTCTATCGCAGACATTCTATATACACAAACTAGAAAGAGAAAACAAAATTTTAAGCAAAAATTGAAATAAAAAGTTAAACAATAACTCTAACGCAATGAATAGTGACACGATGCCTCCCTGACAACAACGTCAGTAAAGGTGGTTGATGCCCTTTGAGAACCAGTTTGGATAGCATAAGGCCTCCTAACCTTTTCCCCAAGTAATGACCCTAGGTATCGAACCCATGAGTGGATGTGCACTACGACAAAGAGTCAAACAAGTTATTGTTCTCGAATTTAAGTCCGGTTTTTAACATGACATTTAATAACCTTTTTGGTTCTACACAATTATATGAAAATAGCCATGGGTATGAGGTCTTGCTCTCAGAATCTTGTACTTGTGAGTGGGATCTCATCTTGATAATAAATATAGTCCTGGAAGACACCAGTTATGATGTGCTCACAACATGTTGAAGTGGGGGACTTTTCCAACATACATCGTCGTGACCTACATCGAGAGTCACTTGTCCATCACACGGGGTTATCTCGGTTATTAAGAATTACGTCAGACAAAAGTATTGGGCGTTTAATGACTACACCTCATTTGTCCACAAAGAATTGTTTTCCATTGTTGTACTAATCCTTTCTATCGCTGGTGTTCAAAATACCGTTCTATGCACACTTGCTTTTTACCTCCTCCTTGATTGGTCAACAAGATCTGAGGTATATGCAGGGCCTTAGGACGGGAAGAAGAGAAAAGACAACTCCATTGCAAAGCCCACATACAAATAATGTCAATCAAGCGAAGTCATTCAAACAATACCTTGCACAAATACATAGGGTTGCAAGGCCTTGCCTCAACCCATTGCCTTAAGAAATTACTCACACATGGCGATCAGATAGCAAGAAAAAATCATTGAAGATGACATGAAGATAAATGATTAATTGATAAATAGTCTTACAATGTTGTCGATTGCGATACACGAGTTAAAAGTATGGCTAATTTGGAGAGGGATTGTTGTAGTGATGGATATGGAGATGAGATGAGAAATGGCGGTGGCTAGGGTTGGAAGATGGCTTTTGGTTCTCTGTTTCAGAATGGTGGATCTCCTGTTGCAATTCTGGCTTCGCCCTTTTATAAAGTCCGTTCAATTGGAAGAAGGTCCTTAGCGCTAAATATTATCGAGATGGAAGTTTGATGAAGGCTGGTCCAAAAAAGGGGTCGTCCTATACATGGCAAAGTATCATGGAAGGCATTCAGACGTTCCAGCAAGGATGTATATGGAGAGTTGGTTCCGGGTCTCAAATTAATATCTGGTGTGACCCGTGGATTCCAACTAGTGCAACACGGAAGGTAATCACACCAAGAGGAATGAATATACTGTCAAAAGTGGAGGATCTCATTGATCCATACACCGGCAACTGGGATGAGGAACTTCTTCGTGACTGTTTCTCGCCAGTGGATGTGCAAAGGATACTGCAAATTCCTCTTCATTCTCAGTTCACCGAAGACTTTGTTGCATGGAATTTTACACGGTCAGGCACGTTTTCTATTCGTTCTGCCTATTACAGGGAGTTAGATCATCAATTTGGGTCGCGCCTCATGAGGCCTGATGGACAGGGTAATACTCAGATAAATGGTATTTGGAAAGAAGCGTGGAAACTAAAAGTCCCGGGTAAGGTTAAGCACTTCACATGGAAAGTCCTCCACGGGGTGCTACCATGCCTTGGTGTATTGTCAATGCGACACATCACTGTTCTGGCCCAGTGTCCCCCGTGCACTATTGGAGAAGAAAATATTCAGCATACTCTCTTTGGATGCAGGGGTGTTAGAGAAGTTTGGGCGCACTTAGGCCTGTTGGACACGGTCCAGAAAGCCATATCTGAGGAAAGGTCTGGGTCAATCACTATGGAAATCCTTCTGAAAAATACATCGATAATAGAGGGACTTCCGGTAGTTGAATTGACCTCGGTTGCTGGGTGGTTCCTCTGGTGGCAGAGGCGCCAAATTATGAAAGGTCTTGGGATCCAAAACTCGGAGAAAACAACCTTGTCAATTAGGGTCCTGGCAACAAATTACTTTAGATCACTGACACCCAAGTTACCGGCTAGGCCAGCTGATCATATGTGGAAGAAGCCTGCTCATGGAATGGTTAAGGTCAATGTTGATGCATCTTTTCACGCAGACACCTTGTCAAGAGCGACTAGAGCAGTCATTAGAGACGAATATGGAGATTTCGTTGCCGCTGCTTCTTGGTTACTACCCAATGTACGAGATGTTGACGTTGCTGAACTGCTGGCTATATGAAATGGAATGTATCTTCTCGCCAATTTGGGATGTACGAGAGCGGAGGTAGAATTAGATTGTGCCTTTGCAGTGGAATCAGTCCAGCTGATGGATAACTACCAAGGACCGGAGGTTGCTGTTGTCGTTGAATGTAAGCAACTTTCCATCGAGTATACAAAGATCACCCTCAAGCATTGTTTCAGAGAAGCAAACCAAGTTGCTAATGAGCTAGCAAAACAGTGTTTCAGTTCAAATTCTTCTAATGCCTGGGATGCTATCATCCCTGACTTTATTTCTCACCATCTTGTAAACGATATGACAGTCATTTGAGAAATAAAGTGTGATTATGCTAAAAAAATCCATTCAATTGGAAGCCACGGCGTCGACGGTAGGGAGTACGACCGCTGGTATGAGCGAGCATGCTCATGGCACGCGTCTCCTTTTGCTCTGCAAATCTCCTAGTGCCATGTTGGCTTACCTTGTTCTCCATGCTTTGTGTTTCCTTCTATGTGGTGATATTCTTTCATGTTTGGGTTCATTTCCCGTGGAAACACATTAAATAAAGGATTGTAGCATTCATTAGTCATTAGTAGCATCATTGGAGTGATCTGCGCAATTTTTTGGGATTATCCGGTTTAAACAACGGTGTCATGAGCGTAAAAATACCACTCATCACTAGTGAAGGTGACGGCTCCGTTTCAAATAAGGGAAAGTTGTGACCGGTGATCTCAGATGTTGAAATCGGCGATGGTGGTGCTACAAACATGAGGTTGGTGCCGCTGTGAGCGTGCAACGGTGACAACCAGCCTCTGCAAGTGGAGGAAAGCGATGAACATAGGGGGAAGTGTGTCGAGAGATGCAAGGAATTTTTTTTCTCATAGTTGGACGTGGCTTTGTGTAGGGATCTGTGGGCAAGAGAAACGGCCTAGTCATAGCTGATCCTGGACAAGCTCTTGTTGCGATCCAATGATTCGAGCAGCGATCGATCAATGGCTCCCATCGGTCGGCCGATCCCTAGCATCGATGATTTCCTAATGCTTTAATAAGTCGAGGGAGAACTTGGTGAGCACAACATTAAAAAAAACTATTCGGTGCCTTAAACGCCGATTACGGCTGATTCCGTAGACAGCGCACACCCTTTCATATGTGTATGATAAATGGGTCGGCATGTATCATAAAGAGCTACTACTACTTCCAATCGATGGTTTATTAGAAAACTTCAACCGTTTTTTATTCTTTTTTAATTCACAATTTTTCAAAGACCATGTTTTTGAAACACTTAGCAAAGTCATGAATTACTTTTAAAATTAAGGAACTATTTCAAATCCATGAAATTTTTTTCAATTTATGAATAATTTTAAATTAACAAATGTTTATAATTTATGAACATTTAACAAATTCATTATTTGAAAAAATATCAACCTTCTTTAAATTCATGATTCTCAAATTCAGGATTTTTTTAGAGAATTTTGAAATTTTCAAAATCTATGTTTTTTGGATTAAACACAAAAGTTGGACATGTCTTTCCTCTAAAAAGAAGCAGCACTAGTAAAAAGCAGACCAGAAAAACAAATGAAAGCGAGCGAGCGAATGGACCGTGACCCTCATACGACACGTGCGAGCGCCTGGTCTTTCGAAATAACTAATTGAGGAATACTCCTTTCAAAGATTACTCCCACCTCTTAGATTGCGACAAATGGCGCACTGCATTTGCGCCAGTTGTCACAGTCAGGGAAGTTTTTCCTTTTTCCGTAGATTTGCTTATTCAAAACATTTCATCTCTAAAACCGTGCGTCCAAATCTTGAACCGTTTTCACCATTGGATTCCTCGCACTGAGATCTTCAAAACTAGATCCATGTTGATAGGTTTTGACAAACTATTTTTTCGACAAAAGAAACCGGACGCGAACCAAGAGCACATTTTTTTTCCCTTTTCAGAAGCCGTTTCCGAGAGGCACGGTCGTGCCTCTCGCGGAAGCAAATACGAGCCTCTCGCGGAACAAAAACCGTGCATCTCGCGGAAGGAAAAAAAAAGAAAAAACATGTTTTTCTTTTCGTTTTCAAGAGGCAGGACCGTGCCTATTGCGGAAGCAAAACCGAGCCTCTCGTGGAAGCAAAACCATGCCTCTCACGGAAAAAAAGAAAACGCATTACCGTGCCTCTCATGGAAGAAAAAAAAGAAGAGAAAACACTTTTTTCTCTGTTTCCTGCCTCTCGTGGAAGCAAACCATGACTCTCATGAAAGAAAAAAAAATGTGTTTTTCACGCAAAAACTATTTTTAAATTTTCTTTTGTCAGAAAGCTAGAAAGACCGTGAAAACCAAAAGGTCGAAAAAACAAGAAAAAAATCTAAAAAGCCAAAAACGCATGCAGAAAAATAAAAAAATTCAGAGGGAGCGCCCAGAGCGCGACACGTGGAGGCAGCTGAGTGCACGCCACTTGGTGTGCTCTCAACGCACCCCCAAGTGATCGTTCAGGGATTTGTACATTATGTTCGCATATTTAAAAAATGTTCATGATTTTGAAAAATTGGTCATGAATTTAATAAATCATCAGATTTAAAAAATATATGATTCAAAAAACAAATCATGATTTAAAAGAATGTTCAAAAATTTGTAGAAAATTGTTCACAATTACAAAAGAATGTTGATAAATTTTAAAAATGATTATGATTTCAAAAAAAATATTCATGATTTCAATTTTTTTTCACTAATTTAAAATATTTTCGCAAACTAAAAAACTATAAAAACGTAAAATATAAAAACTTAATATAAAATAAAAATTGAAAACGAAAGCAGAAAAAGAAACATAAATTAAAAAGGGAAAACAAAAAAAGAATGTAAAAACTGGTCGAAAGTTGAAACCTAGAAATGGGCCGGCTCATACATAGACGCGCGCCTGAGGGTGGTGCGCGCGCGGTCGTTAACCGGCGACACGCGCGCCAAATAGGATTCCCCATGTCAACTATTGCAACCATAACCTCCCGAGTGAACAAAATCAATGTTTTAACCCCTTTATGAAAGTTTAGCTTGATTTGACTCATGTTTATTGTTTTTTTATCTGGCCCTTCTGCTAAATACATGGGCTACTGCCATGGTCAACGGCAGTAGACTTCTAGTCGATGCTTGTTGGCACAGATGACGTGGCAAGTGGCTACTGCCTCAGCCTTCGGTGGTAGACTTCAACGCTATAAATTACACGTCCTGCCTTCTACTAGCTCCGTAAACTAATATGAGAGCGTTTAGATTGCTACTTTAGTATTCTAAACGCTCTTATATTAGTTTACGGAGAGAGTACTATTGAAGCAAACGGGTGGATGGTTGGCCAGCGCTTGTGAGTTTGTGTTGGTGGGTCTTGAGTTTGAATCTTACCAAGCGCAAGTAATTTTGTTTACTATATTTTTTTTGCCGAATAAAATGAACAATTTGTCCTGTTAATGTTTTTTTACTTATCTGTAACTATTTTATAAAATTTCCGAAAAGATATAGACATATATGATGGGATATTTCATATTTTGGTCCATGTATTTGCACTTGCCGGACGGCGCACAAGTAGTTTCTTTGCTTTTTTTTTATCCAATAAAAATGAACAATTTGTCCAATGAATGTTAGAATATGGATTATTGGCAAACAATAATTCTTTTACTTATCTGTAACTAGTTTATAAAATTCTCAAAAAGATATAAGCATATGTGATGGGATATTTGGGGACGTATTTGCACTTGCCGGCTGAGTCACGGGTATTCAGATATGCATTTATATGTATCGGTTCGTGTATTCAAGTATAAGAAATAACAATTTCTCCAATTAATGTTAGTCATGGATTATTACAGGAAACCAATTTTTTACTTATTTGAAACTATTTTTTAAAATTGCCCCAAAAATGTAAACATATATGATGGGATAGTAGGGTACATATTTACACTTGCCGACCGGTATACGAGCATTATTTTTTTGCGGGCATTCAAGTATTTAAGCGAAGTGTGGCTTTTGAGTATAAATGAAAAAAAATGTTTTGTTTATGCACCAGACAAAACCCGGTTCGTAGGTGATGTTCCTGTAACGCTTGGATCCCATATATTTCTACCGCCAACCTTTATGCAGGTAGTAAAAGGATCAGATCCAAAAAAACTATAAACAGGGGTCAAATCGAGCTAAAATTTTGTAAAGAGGTCAAAATAGTGATTTTGTCCTCCCCGAGTCGCCAATGCTACATATATGAACTGTTGCAAACCTATCTTCTGCCACACCTCAAGGATTTTTCACGTTGAGGGTTTATTGGGCCGGGCCCATATAGAGTCCTCTGGGAGCGATTTTTATAAATTCTTTTTTAAAATTTTCTATGTTTCTTTAGCTTTTACCTTCGGTTTTCTCGGGTTTTCCAACAAAGAAATCTTTGCTTTTTTGTTTGGATTTCTGTGTCTCTTTTCAGTGTTTTCGTTTTGGTTCAGTTTTCTATGTTTCTTTACCATCTTTTTTACCTTATTATTTTAAATTTTAATTTTATTCAACACATGTCTACTTTTTCACACACATTTTATACTTTTCGTATACACCAGAAAAAACTATACACGTTTAAAAAATTTCAAATACATGATTAAGTTTTTTCTTCAAATATATGTGTTGATCTTTACTTTTTCATACATATTATAAAGTTTGCATATACATCTAGAAAAAAACATTATACACTTTTACCATTTTACAAATTGATGATTAACATTTATTTCATATACTTATTTTTTATTTTATTTTCGAATATGTGTTACACATTTCTCAAATACAGGGGGAGACTAGTATAGGATCTCCACTTTTGGTGAGATCGTAGGATCAGCCCCCAAAATTTATATTTAGATAATCCGAACAATTCTGAAAACAAAACTACAACTTACCAGCAGGGTATGTCTACCACTCCAAAAAATCAGCTCAAAACTCTATCTACATTTAGAGATTCAAAAAAGACAATTTTGACTAGATTAGTGTCAGCATTGGGTGAATAGCATTTGACACTATTTGCATTCGATTTTCTCTTTTTTTGTTCTGTAACTGTAGTTTGAATTAGGAGCAGAAACTTTTTGAGGTTGTACATCAAACATGGATGTGCGTCGGCAAATAATTTCAGAATTTTTCAACACGTTTTGTATCTTCAAAAAGATTAATCTCATTGATCTACCCTAAGGGCAGATCCTATACTAGTCTCCCCCCTCAAATACAGGTTGAAACTTTTTTATGAATGATAAGAAATAATTTTCTAAAATGACACGAACATTTCTTTTTAGCTGCGTGAATATTATTGAAATTGTGTTAACTTATTTTGTTTGGATGGTATGAAACAGTTTCTGTAAATTGCATAAACAGTTTTTTTACATTGTATAAGCATTTTACAAATGTTATGTACATTTTTAAATGCGTGAACATTTATTAAATGTCACATCTTTTAATGCTATCCGTAATTTTTTTGAAGTCACGCTAACAAAAAAATTACATTGTGTTACATTTCTAAAATTCATGATTTTAATTTTCAAAGTTAATTAAGTTTTGGACTATGTGTTTGAACATTTTCAAAAAAAGAAGTAAAAAACTAAAAAAAAACTTTGATACGTTGTGTTGTAGCGTGGCGCTGTATGCAAGCGGCCTGGGATAGTTTAAGGTGGAAGTATCATCAGTGAAAATGGCACGTCCATAGAGTGGGAAAATTTGCACATTAACTACTAGGCAGTTACACCTTATGAACACTAAATTGAAAAGAAAAAAATTCATCAAAACATACACATGCAAGATCTAATTTCAAAGAGAACGTCGCAAGAATTTTAACGATGAAAACGAATCTTAATTATGATGTTCAATTCAGAAGTTATGGCTTTTGAAAAGTAGTCAATATTTGAATTTAATGTGTCTGCATCATATGGGTACTTTACAATTCTTTCTGAAACGCTTTTGAATTCAGCTGCTCTTTAGCCTTTCTTTTCTAACCAAGAGAAGACCAATACTTTCTTTTTTTGTATTTGCTCTAGTCTATCGACAAGCCAACGACCACTATCTAGATGTGTCCTATTTTATGAGACGACCTCAACCAACCCTCTTTTTCACCAGAGAAAAATGGAAAAACAAAACAACATTCTCCTAAAACGAATGCTCGAGGACCATTGGTTTCTGCACAATATTTCATTAACTAATCTCAGGGATGCAAGTTTGCGATGTTTAGAGTACTCTGACCCTCCTTAGTTCAATGAAAAGAACTAGTACTTCCTCCGTAAACATATATAAGTGTGTTTAGGTTACTACTTTAGTGATCTAAACGCTTTTATATTTATTACGGAGGAAGTACTCCCTCCGTTCCTAAATAATTGTCTTTCTAAAGATTTCAACAAGTGACTACATACGGAGTAAAATGAGTGAATCTACACTCTAAAACATGTCTACATACATCCTTATGTTGTAGTCTATTTGATATGGCTAGAAAGGCAATTATTTAGGAAAGGAGGGAGTACTACTTTAACGAGATTTATCTATGAGGCCAGTCAGGCATGCAAATACGTTTACGAACTAGAGTATTTTTGTGAAAGATTCTCCTCGGGCACATCCTCCTCCAACAACCAGGCTGACTGCAGCTGGTTAACCAGAATAGTAGTTAGCTTAGCTGGTACGCAGTATCGTATTCCGTCAGGCAATTATGCCTGACACTAGTTTACTCATCCAGTGCCGAGACATTCAGGCCGTGTTGACTGCAGCGTCCATGTGAGATCCTGCAGGCGTCCGGTGCAACTTAGCCATTGGCGACGGCAAATAAAGTTGGGATGTGATAATCATGCAAAGTAAAGTCGGACTTTGGAGTTGGACATGGACCCGAGGAATGGGATGGGAGAATCTCATCCCGCCTGCCCCCTCCCCTTTTCTATCCGGGCCTTGTCTGCGGGTGCACGATGGATGGTTAGGTGCCACCGTACAGTGCAGTGCAGCACTGCAGCTTAAAATTAGTTGATCCGTTATGCTAATCGGGAGGGTCAGCTTCGGAGCTCGTGTTAGGTGCTCTCTGCCCCGCTGGTTCCATGTCGCCCAGCCATGCGTTGCAGGGTTAGCACACGCTTTCAGACACAGGTGTTCAGTCTCCAGTATAATGGCTCCTCTGTATCAAAAATATAAGACATTTTTTTTATACTGTGACATTTTCAGAAAAACTTCTTATATTTTGATACGGAGGGAGTATTTCGGTTTTTTCACATTTTTTTGGAAAAAGGAGGTTAAAACTCCCGGCCTCTACATCAATCATTGCCTACGGTTTCTTCACATGCATCCTCATATTTCTGTTGCAGAGTATAGCACACATTTTTCTTTACATGTACGAGTGGTTCACTATTTGTTTGTTTATTATTGTCAGTGGTGCTAGTTGTATTGTTCATGCACACGCTAATTACACATGCTTTAGGCTCCTGTCATTGTATGAAGCTTTAGAAGAAGCAGCTATTCTATTGCTTGGCTATAAAGCCTATAAGTAAGAACTCTGGGGAAGGAATCCGATCTGCAGATGAAGCAGAAGCAGGCAAAAGGCGAGCGCACAGCGAGGAATTTTCCATACTAGATCGACTCAACATTACCGAATCTACTCTGAGACTCTCTTCTCTTCATGGTTGGCTGTAAAAAAAAAAGTCTCTTTAGTCCCCAACTCTATGGATTTTACTTTTTGGCTCAACACCCTGCTCTCGACGTTTGCTCGGGACGGGAGGCTATGAAATAGTTGAAAGCAGATGCAACATTAAAGAAAGTCAATCCAGTAGCCTTAAGTCGTACCGAACACTATGTCCTAATAGTAAGGGATTTCTTTCAACCCGGTTGGTTGGTGTTTTCCTGGGACTGCATTGCACCTGCTGTCATGAAATCTCGTAAGATGCGGGCGGATAATCCAACAATTAGGCACAAAAACAGCTGGGGAATTGTACGGGCTGCTACTTTTTTATGATTAGTGGCAGCACCGGTGTTGTTAATACACACCATTCACATGTGTTAGGCACCGACATGTTTAACCAGCAAAAATTCTACACTGATGGACTGCACCCTACGGGCATACGTGTCCCGTGTCCCCAGTTAACCCCTCTCCCTCCATGAATTTCAATTGTGGGTCCCGGTGCTACCCACCCAGGGGAAAGTTTCAGGTGCTACCAGACTTCACATGCTACCATAATACATGATTTTGGATCGTTGGATCTCAGATCCAACGGCATCGGAGAAGCTATTTTACCTATGCGTAATTTTGAGACTCTTGAATGACTTTTTTGTAAAATGTTTAAGAACTTTCAGTAGCCGTTCGATCTGAGATCCTACGGCTCCCAAGAGTCTGTATCATGGTATCATCTAAACCGTGGTAGCACCAGATATTTCCCACCCAGACAATTATTGTCACATCATATCATAACTTGCAATCTCGTGAAGTTTGCCTCTAAATGTAGCAATTTAATTAGTCTCCGTCGGAGACATGGATCGAATATAGATGGGTTATCTCTTCCTTTCCCCTCTCGCGAGCCTACTAAGGCATCCTCCCCGTAACCTCCATTGGCGAGTTTGGGATTCACCTCCACTCTACCTGCCACTCTGGTGGTCGATAACACGGTAAACGAAGACTAGGTGTAGGATTCTTATCGGCTCCTTGGGGCGGCAACGTGAGGGTTTTTGTCGTGTGTGCGCGGCGGTGATATTTGATGTCAGGTTCTCGAGCACCCGGAGCATGTTGACCTCGGATTGGTGAAATGTTTATTTATTGGCATATGAACACTGATGTCCACCTTACGAACAACATATGACCCTGCGTGTATGTTATGAAGTCATATGTTTGGGACCACCAATATGCGCTTCTATTCTTAGCAAAGATTGTAATACCTTTAATGGGTCCAGGACCATGTGTTGGGTGTTACAAGTTGGCATCAGAGCCAGTACCGACCGTAGGAACCCCAAAATGATCGTTATTGAGTCTAGACAGAAAAACTATTTTGGTACTACTTATCGGAGAGTAGGAATTCTTTTTTACTTATTTCCCCACCGCCCTCCTCTGGTAAGGAAGTGTGGTGTAAAAGACATACCTAGCATGCGCC
This sequence comes from Aegilops sharonensis, assembly GCA_904067115.1. Classification (NCBI taxonomy): domain Eukaryota; kingdom Viridiplantae; phylum Streptophyta; class Magnoliopsida; order Poales; family Poaceae; genus Aegilops; species Aegilops sharonensis. The sequence continues at coordinate 777,646,029 of LR880966.1, forward strand.
GCTAAGAAGGACACGACGCCTTGTGCGTCTTCACCACCCAATCCAAGATGAATACAGACTTCTGTCTATGAGATGGAACAAGGGTGGATAGAACGGACCTCAGTTTCACCTCCGTGAAGGAAGGACGACGTCCGAGGATGTCGTCGTCGCCAGGCCGGACTAGCCCAGCGCCCGCTCCAGGCGCCCGCTAACCCCGCTCGCCCGTTTGGCCCTAGGGCCAATGACAAGCAGGCCCCACCCCAGAACGAAAATTAAAAAAAAAAGATTAAGAAAATAATAATATATAAAAATAAAAGTATTAATTAATTAATTAATTAAAGAAATAATTAACTTAATTAACCTAATCAATTAGCTAAACTAATTAATCAATGAATTAGTTAATTAAGTAGCCAATGAAAGTGGGGCCCAGCCCCCTAATTAATCTTGATTAGGTTAATTAATATGCTTAACTAAAATGTGTCACTGACCAGTGGGACCCACTGGTCAGGTTGACCAGTCAACCCCTGTTGACTGCTGACATCAGCATGACATCATGCTGATGTCATTAATCTAATTTTCGAATTAATTAAATAATTAATTAAATTCCAGAAATTAATAAAATCTTTAGAAAATCATATCTTTTAATCCGTAACTCGGATTAAAATATTTTCAACATGAAAGTTGCTCAGAACGACGAGACGAATCCGGATACGCAGTCCGTTCGTCCACCACACACCCCTAACCTATCGAACTCGCAACTTTCCCCCTCCGGCTCCTCTGCCCGAAAACACAAAACACCGGGGATATTTTCCCGGATGTTTCCCCCCTTAACCGGTATCACCTCATACCACGTTAGGGCACGCCTAGCATCGTTACTTGTCTTGTCATGCATCGATATGCATCTGTTTACATGGTATTCATTGTTTCTTCCCCCTCTTCTCTCCGGTAGACTACGAGACCGACGCTGCTGCTGCCCAGTTCGACTACGGAGTTGACGACCCCTCTCTCTTGCCAGAGCAACCAGGCAAGCCCCCCCTTGATCACCAGATATCGCCTACTCTCCTCTATACTGCTTGCATTAGAGTAGTGTAGCATGTTACTGCTTTCCATTATTCCTATCCTGATGCATAGCCTGTTTTTGCTACTTCTGTTGATACCTTACCTGCATTCCTACTTGCCTAGTATAGGATGCTAGTATTTCCATCTGTGGCCCTACATTCTTGTCCGTCTGCTGTGCTATACTATCGGGCCGTGATCACTCGGGAGGTGATCACGGGTATATACTATATACTTTATACATGATACATGTGGAGACTAAAGTCGGGTCGGCTGGTGGAGCACCCGCGAGTGGATCTTTGTGCCGGAGCGTCAGGGCAGGTTGAGACCGCCTAGGAGAGAGGTGGGCCTGGCCCTGTTCGGCGTTCGCGGATACTTAATACACTTAACGAGATCTTGGTATTTGATCTGAGTCGGTTACGAGCCTATACGCACTAACCATCTACCTGGGAGTAGTTATGGGTATCCCGGCGTCGTGGAATCAGCCGAAGCACTTTGTGACGTCAGCGACTGAGCGGGGCGCGCCGGATTGGACTGGAACGCCATTAGGCTAGGTCTGCTTCCGGCCGCGTATGCAACGTGCAGGTGTGCTCAGGGCGATGGGCCCAGACCCCTGCGCGCTTAGGTTTAGACCGGCGTGCTGGCCTCTCTGTTGAGCCTAGGTGGGGCTGCGACGTGTTGATCTTCCGCGGCCGGGCATGACCCAGGAAAGTGTGTCCGGCCAAATGAGATCAAGCGTGTTGGGTAAGTTGGTGCACCCCTGTAGGGAAGTTAATCTATTCGAATAGCCGTGATCTTCGGTAACAGGACGACTTGGAGTTGTACCTTGACCTTATGACAACTAGAATCGGATACTTAATAAAACACACCCTTCCAAGTGCCAGATACAACCGGTGGTCGCTCTCTCTCAGGGCTACGAGGAGGGGATCGCCGGGTAGGATTATTGCTATGTGATGTTACTTGGAGGACTTCAACCTACCCTCTTCTACCTGTTGCAAGACGAAGGTGACCAGAAGCGTAGTCTTTGATAAGACTAGCTATCCCCCTCTTATTCTGGCATTCTGCAGTTCAGTCCACTGATATGGCCCTTTACACATATATCCATGCATATGTAGTGTAGCTCCTTGCTTGCGAGTATTTTGGATGAGTACTCACGGTTGCATTGTTTCCCCCTTTTCACCCTATCTCTACTCGATTGCTGCAACCAGACGATGGAGCCTAGGAGCCAGACGCCACCGTCGATGACGACTACTACACCGGAGGTGCCTACTACTACGTGCAGCCAGCTGACGACGACCAGGAGTAGCTTAGGAGGATCCCAAGCAGGAGGCTTGCGCCTCTTTCGATCTGTATCCCAGTTTGTGCTAGCCTTCTTAAGGCAAACTTGTTTAACTTATGTCTGTACTCAGATATTGTTGCTTCCGCTGACTCGTCTATGATCGAGCACTTGTATTCGAGCCCTCGAGGCCCCTGGATTGTATTATGATGCTTGTATGACTTATTTATGTTTTAGAGTTGTGTTGTGATATCTTCCCGTGAGTTCCTGATCTTGATCGTACACATTTGCGTGCATGATTAGTGTACGATTGAATCGGGGGCGTCACAAGTTGGTATCAGAGCCGACTGCCTGTAGGAATCCCCCTTCCACACTCCTTGGCCGAAGTCGAGTCTAGACATTGCAAAAAACTTTTACTAACTTGGCTGTGTGCCTTACGGGCCCACGTCGCCATCGGGTGGTACTAGGATCTTTGACCTTTACTCTGGGATTCTGAACTCTCTTCTATTCGGGTTAAACGATTTTTACTGAAATCTAACTTTAGGTTCCCGTTACTACTTCCTCCCGGAGAGCCCCTTATTACAACGATCGCCTACTGCACCAGAAGGTTCTGAAGATACTATTCGTTGTTTTCCCGAGATGCTTGTGCCGACCGCTTTTGCAAATCCCTACCATTATTATCGGTATGGATAACTGGACACACTTGCCTACATTCAATCCCATTGATCTTGTTATTACAGGGTGCTCTTCGTTGTTCCGAGAATCATTTGAGCTTACTGCCCTGTAGTTCTTGCCTAACGAATACCCCCTACGGATAATTCCTCGCCTTTATCGAGTATCCGCCCATCCCCAGTTGTTCAGGTGTTTCCCAAAAGTCTTCAAAGTGCCATTCGACCTGCCGAAAACCCTGAGTAGCCTGTTGCTTTTGGAATTTCTTGTTTGCTTTCATTATGGTTAATCCCATAAGTATAGTAATCATATTGGCATGCTTTGACACCATCATTTTTGAGTCCATTGATTCAATACGTTGTGAATGTTCACAATCATCAGTCGAGTCCTAGGATTATCTTTCTAGCTCAGAGGTCATTTTGAACATGAGCTGGTTCTCGACCAAACTATCTGTCGTCGATTGTGCCTCTGGTATATTCAATTGAACCATCCTTGATCAGAGCGTCTGCTTCTGATCCTTTGTTTTGGAAATCATAATTCCTTTGCACTTAAGCTTTGAATTATTCAGATGATGCCATAACCTGTTGCATTTGCATTCCTTCCGCTTCTGGTGGAGTATCGATACTCACATCAGATCCTTTGTGGACCATCAAGTCCTTTGTTGGATTGTTATCCGACAGTGTCTTTCACATTTGATCACTTTGTGAGTTCTTCCCCTGATACGTAATACCTTTGTTAAGTTGTATCCTCTGCTTGGCCAACCATGCTCTGTTTTCGGGCTTGTGTTATTTACTCTTGGAACTTGTGGTATATGTTTCTAAGAAGCCCCTATGGGTTGAACATATGCCTTCTCTAAACCGTGTGAACCCGAAAGTTTTCACGAGCCATACTCTTCTGGTGTTTCGCCAGATAAAATTTCAACACTGCAACTTCATCGAACGCGAGAAGTGAATGAAAGGTTATGCACTGGAGAAGTGGGAGTCGACCTTGAACTTTATGTTCATGCCCATGGACACGATGTATATCTTATCATTAAAGCTTCTCTTAAATTAATTATTTCCTTGGTATAAGTTCTTATATCTGGGATCTGGCCTTTTACAATCGTGGTTCCGACCATGTTCTCCTTTAAATACCATTTTCGATGCAAGTGTAAGCACTTGTGTTCTGTGGATCAATACCCCGGTCCGACCTCTACTGTGATCCGTCTTCGAGTATTACCCCCTGTTATCTCGAGATTATCTTGGAACTGCATAACTTCTTATGAGTTCTTCATCAATTACTACATTCTCACTGATTACAGTTTTTCATGGGCTCTGAGTTATTAAACACTACAAAAAAAACACCGATAACTGAACCGAGTCTGCCCTACGGTTCAAAAACTCTTGATAATCTTCTTTAAGTCCGAGTTTGTACTCGATCTTGTCATACCTAGCCTGATCGGCCATATCATTATCGTGCAACTTTTAACTGTGCTACTTGGTCCTTCCCGGAGCAAAGTTTTCGACGATGAGCTAAGCTTACGTAGACTTTGCTCATCATATCGTTCCAACTTGAACAACAAGCTTGATATCAAGCTTGTGTCCTACCCATGGTTCCAATAACCTTCCGCTTCATCATTCCTTTGACTTGATGTCGTCGCTGATTGATTACATCTACATGAAATCTCTCAACAATTGTGTCGTGATCATCATCAACCTAATGAGCTCTTCCAGGAATTCAATTGAATTCATGATGGGTAATACCATCCTTGCCCCTCGATGATTCATGTTCTCATCGACCACTTTATTGACTTCCGTTCAACACAACTTGTTCGTGTTTTGCGTAAACCTTGAGATCCTTACTATCCAACATTTGTTCTTCTTTAGCTTGGAGTATTACCCTCTTTTATGACAAGAATGTCATGAGGATTACTCCACCTCTTAAGAATTCTTGGTATAGTGATACTTCTCACCATCACCATTATTTCTTGGTTCCCGTGTTAATTCTAACCGAGGTACCTACAAGTGAACTGTGTTGTTTGGATTCTGTACTTCTAGCAACCCTATTGCTTTGAAGTTAATGGTCAACCGTTCATTCCTAGACTATTGATTATTGAATCATCATTCCGACGTTGGTCGTGCAACCCAGCCCATATTTCGGTGCACCTCTCATCCAATGTTTAACTGTGTATGTTCTCCTCGAGCATACACCATTTTATCATTTGAATTGACAAGTGTCATCTTCTTGTTCACCTTATTGTGGAAAGCCATCCGTTTGGAATTCTCGATGAGTTGTCACTGAGCCCATCAGCCACCTTCTCATCCCCTCCTTGGTTTAAGGATGAACTATTGCTTCAAGAACCCGCTCCCGTAGTTCATTTCCTGAGAATCTTGAAATGTCATTTCGTCTATTTGTGTTGCACCTTTTCTTCTCGGACATCCTGAGTCTGAGGTAACATGACACCAATCGGATCTGAATCTCGGTCAGATATGATGGCTGGGACAACTTTCCAAGAGTTATGATATTGGTCCTTTGATGAACCGGT
>LR880966.1:777654555-777678314 GCA_904067115.1 Aegilops sharonensis
CCTTCCCTATTTTAACCCACATGGTGGGCCCATAACCCACAGTTCCACAGGATCGAAACCTGACTCTCCTGTACAACCTGTTGACAAAGTTATTCCTCGTGCTTGACTTTGTATGTAATTCACGGGCCACTTGCCTGTTGATCTATTCTGGTATCGGACACAATACTTATTCCCGTTGCTCTGAACCCCTTTCGCACTCTGCTTCAGGCAATGAACGATTGCATATCTGCTTGAAACATCTTATTGTACCTCCCAACTTTACTCTCGATGTGTTTTATTTGTTCAACTCGAGAGGTACTCATATGCTCATTCATGGGCTAATCCCAGATTATTACCCTTATAGCATTCTGTCGTTGCCGATCTGCCCCGTTACCTATTCGTAAATACAATGAAGTTTCCGAAGAAAGGATGCCGACTTCGTCATGATGACATGAAGCAGAGAAATTTGTTCAACAGAGGCAAGGAGGACGGCGCTGGAGTGGATGCGTGGGTAAGATTGGATGCAGAAAAATTATATTTCATGGTTGGACAGATGAGTATATCTAGGATTATCCTCCTTTAACCGGTATAAGGGATCTGTTAGGTGCCGGTTTGAGGAGGAACTCTTTTCAGAGATGCTCTTAGTGCATATATTTTGCATTTAGTTGTAATAAGTTGTTTAGGGTGCTCACTATCGTTCGGTCGCTGTCGTTTGCTGCTGTTTGTTGTTACGTCGGCCTGATGTCATCTTTGTTGGTTTCGTTAATTCAAAATCGGGTGCTTCTTAAACCTCCCCCCTTAAAAATCGGTGTCCGGTGCTGGATCGAGGGGGCGTACCTGGACGGCGGCAACAAAGGTGGGACGCCGATGAAGCGTCCGGGGACGGAGTCGACGGAGGAGTGACGGGCACCACTGCAGCTTAAATTAGTTGATCCGTTTTGTCAGTCCGGTCAGCCTCGGCGCCCGTACCGTACGTGTTAGGTGCCTCTGCCTCGCTGGTTACCTGCCACCAAGCCAGCCATGCGTCGCACAGATATTTACAGCACGCTTTCAGACAGAGGTGTTGAGTCCATCTCAGTGCTACAGTTCTTGATACTAGTATCTTGGTAGGAGTACTATTTCCCTACTGCACCGCTGTGGCGATCTTTGCAAGATGCGGGGCAGATGATCCAGCAAGCAGGCACAAAAAACAGCCGGGAAATTGCACTGTCACTGCATTGTTTATGATCACTACCAGTGCCTAGCGTTGCTCATGCACACGACACACATGTGTTAGGCAGGCTCCCGCCAGTGGTCACCGGAGACCCAAAACGTCCTGCGCCGAACATGAACATCGACCATGCTGGCCCCGACTTGTTTAATCGGTCCCTGTCAGAGACATCGATACAAGACAGATAGGATTAACCTGACAGACAAACTGTATTATATTATATTTAAAATAAACTAAGCTAAAGCAGGAACGGACCACATGCGTGAGTGTTTAGGCGCATATATTCGTCTGCTTTCCCTTGTCGTTGACAAATATCATTGCTTCCATTATACTACAAAAATACCACAATCTCCTCCTACTACTAACCCACACCACTGATTTCATTTCCGTCTCCTTTTGAGATGCTCACACCACACCACACCACACCACACCACGGCACTGATTGATTTGATTGGCGGTGCGGTGCGTACGCGGCGTTAGTGGTGGCCGGTGGCATTATTGACGCCGAGAGAGCTCATAACTAAAATTCAGATTCAGGCCCAACAGCAATATCAACCGAAACGGGGGAGGCTATCATTAGCCTACGCGCCATGATAGATTGATTGATTAATCACGCAAAAAAGAAACTTATACATCACATATATAATTACACGCACGAACATCTTTGGAGTCTTTGTCATGGAGCGCATTGCTCTTACCGAGCATGACGAATGCACCTACGCTTCATTTCGGGCAGCGGCTTTTCTTTTATGGCGATATATCAGAATGTGTGGTTTTTCATCGGTATATTGCATTTCAACGGAATTTAAAGACTAAGGAGTCTCTTTCACTAGAAAATATTTGCGGTGGATGCGAGTTTTTGTCGGAAAGACATTGCAAATAGGATCAAGAAAACGAAGGTGCGTGATTTATTAATTGGGCGTTCTTTCTTGGGTACTACATCCGTCCTGATTTATTGACCCTCTTCGTATTTTGCACTAAAATATAACCATAGACTTAACTGACAAAATTTTAATGCATGTCGATCGAAAATTTTCTTGGGTACTACCTCTCTCTCAGTTTACAAGGCGCGCGTACCCCAAGGTCGTCAATTTGACCAACCTAATACAAGTCATATATTACAAAAAATATACCAACATAAACTTCAGAGTTTCTACTTTCAAAAGATATAATTTTTGTGTTATATAGTTTATATTAGGGTGATAAAATTGACAACCTAGGTATACGCGCAGGACTTATAAACTGAAACGGAGGTAGTACCATTGTCAGTCCCAAGCCGACATTATGAATTAAGCAATGTCACTCATAATTTCGTTGGAGTACACTTTTTTATCATAAATTTCCAGACGAATTTCTTGGCAGGAGTACTGATTAACCCATGTTACTCTAGGAACAAATGCGCGTGGCATTAGTCAAGCAATCCCAGCTGGACACCCCGTTCTGTCCGTAGGCCCCACGCGTCAGTCAGCCCTCCAACTGGAACACGCGCTTCCGCCGAACTCTGCCGGAGTATCTCTTTCACGCCCTCAACAATTGAAAATATTACAGACAGATCCTTCGCAAGTCACACCAGTACATAGCCGCTCTTCCACTTGCCCCCCTCCTCGTCCTCCTCGCCGCGGCCACTCCGCCACCACACTGCCGCGCCGCCCTCCCTCGCCAATGCCGACCGGCCTCCTCCTCGCCGCCGCCGCGAAGCTCTGACGGAGAACGGGAGGCGTCGCCGCCGCGTACCCCGCGCCGCAGCCTCTGTGCCGCCGCCGAGAGCCGAGAGCCGCGAGCTGTCCGACTACGCGTCGAGGTAACCGCCGCCGCCGCCGCCTCCTCTCTCTGCCATCGCTGTTTAAGGCTCTCTACGGCGTGCTACCTATTATCTTCCGTTGGTATTCTCTGATCCGCCGCGATATCTTGCGGACTCTGCAGATTTCTCCAACCGCTTTCACGGTTCTTGGTTCCGAGAAAGGGGGCGGGGAGAGAATCCGGCGCCATGGGGAGCGAGCCCAAGGAGATGAAGTACAGGCGGAGGGTGAGGGCGCCCGAGCCGGGGGACTACGGGCAATGCGGCGGGGGCGGCGGCGCGGTGGACTGGGCCGCGCTCAAGCAGCAGGACCCGGCGGAGCTGCTCCGGAAGCTGGACGAGATACGGGACCAGATCACCCGGTCCTGCGAGGCCGCGGGGCCGCGGGGGGCGGACCCGCCGCACCGCATGGGCCGGGGCGCCGTCTCCATGCGCCACTCGCACGCCGACCCCCTGCCGCCCCCGCCGGGCCGTGGTGCGCCGCCGGAGTACTACCGCTCCTCGCGCCACGCCGGCCGGTACGGGCAAGGCGGGCCGCCGAGCTCGTACGACCAGCGGTCCGTGTGCGATGACAGGTACGCGAGGCAGCCCAGCGGGAGGTTCCGGCAGCCGCGCCCGGAGGGGCAGTGGGATGGCTACGGGTACGGTGGCCAGGGGAGCGGCCACCACAGCTCGTGCCAGTGCGCGCAGTGCGTGCACAGCCAGCGGGCCATGCCGCCGCAGGAGGAGAGCATTCCGATGGCGAGGTTCTTCGCGGGGCAGCAGAGGCCGCCGTACCAGTTCGACAGGTCGGCCTCGTCGGTATCGTCGGAGTACGACCGGAGGTCGGTGGCTTCGTCGCTCTACTCGCACCTTTCGATGTCCAAGAGAAGGGTGGAGTACTTCAGCAAGAGGGCCGATAGCTTCTGCCGGCCGACGAAGGGCGGCGCGCCGTTCGTCGTGTGCAGCTCCTGTAACCAGCTTCTGCAGCTGCCTCCTGGGAAATGCACATCACCGAAGCAGAATCAGGTTCAGTGTGGCTCCTGCTCAGAGGTTGTTACTTTCAAGCTCAAGGGTGCGAAAGTTCACCCGGTGATCCCATCGTCGTCCTTCAGTGTACCGAAAAGTGTGAGAAGCTCCGATCGCCGGGCTCCCCAAAGTTCTGGGTGGTATCCATATCAGGATGATGACACTTCCAGTTTCGGTAGCTATCGACAGAAGCAGAATTTTTCCGACAATCTGTCGCAGTCTTCTATTGGAAGCTATGGCAGCAGCACAAGCAAAGAGCGCGGGCCAAACAAGATCAGTCAGGTAAAACCTGTATCTGTCAGCAAGTCCAGATTTGCAGATAGCCCAAAAGATATATTATGTCAAGGAGATGCAGACAGTGAGGTCGAAGCTTCAGTTGTTCGTACAATCAGTCCACAAGCCCCAGTTTTAGAGGATAAACTTGTTGATCCCTTTTCCAGCCAGCAAAATGATTGCAGTGGCGGGGATCAAATCAAGAGCAAGAGGTATGGCTTGAATAGCAAAGGAAACTTTGGTGTTAGAGGTGAGAGGATTGATGTGAAATGTGAACAAAAGAGCAATGAAAGTCGGAAGGATGGATTTAGTGGAGAAACCGCGAAGAAAGCATATGGACAGAAATATCTCAAACAACTTAATGCTAGTTGTCCTGATGGTCACATTGGTAACAAGAACACGCGGAAGGCCAATAGTGATGATAGCAGGAGCAGCAGCCTCGAAGATGAAGCTACAAGCAAAAGGTATGATGAAAAGAGCAAACAAGATGGCAACAACTTTGATGTTCAAGGCGTTAATAAGAGATATGACAACTGCAACAAGGAAGGTTATAACAATGAGTTTGGATTTGATAGCATAACTAAGACATGTGAAGAAGAGAGCATGGAAGATGACTATGCGAAATCACTGTCCTCAAACTGTGAAAATGCCAAGGGAGTAGCCAAAAATGAGTCATCAGTCAGTGAGCGAACAAATACTAGCTCACATGTCTCTTCTGATGCTGGGCTAGATGAAATTCAATCTTCAGCTGGTAAGAGTGGGGATTCATCATTTTTTGGTGGTTTCTTAAAGAAAGGTTTCAAGGATCTTTCTTTATTCAACCAGTCTATGGACAGTGTCAAGGTTTCCATCAATGGCCATCCAATCTCTGAGCGTGCTCTTCGTAAGGCGGAGAAAAAAGCTGGTCCTGTTAGCCCTGGTTCATATTGGTAAGTCATTTCCCCTCATTTGGAATTCAGAACATGTGCATCCTGTTGCCTTAGTTCATCGTTTACTCTACCATCATCTGCCCAGAACATACACCTTTCTTACCTAAGGGATGCTGCCACAATCAAGAGACAAATAAATTGATCTGTATTCTCCTTCAGTATAGATCTAGTTTAACAGTGGGAATCATGCTGAAGTATACTGACCCACTGTTATAAAACGATCATGCCTGATTCCACTGCATAACTCTATGTAATATTTCCTTCCATAAGCTAAAGAAAGAAGACTTTGCTTTTTTAGCCAAATTGGCCACTTCATCTTGAAATGATCACTAGACTAGTCTGTACATTCTTTCATAGACTTAAGATTCTTGTTCATCATTGATTTGTATTCTTTGGTGATTGCTCCACTAAATGCTTTAAGCTCAAAATCAGAATTCAATGTTTGTCCGCCTTTAACCAGACACAACATTCTGATAAGAATACTTAGAAGGCAGATACAGATGCATGATTAAATAATAGTTTGTCTGTTTGTGCAATATTACCATGTAGCTAGTTTATTAATTGTTGCAATTCCGTTATATCTTCAGCACTGAGATAGTCGGTTACAGTAACTTTTAATTCACAGGCATTGGAAATTTCTTTAAAGCAAAGGTAACATAGTGTTTTCTCTCTTTCGTAATTCAGGTATGACCAACGTGCTGGATTTTGGGGTGTCATGGGGCACGAGTGTAGCGGCATTATCCCTGTAAGCTGAGTCTTTTCCATGGGATGCTTTCCCTAGAACTGTATGTGTGCAAGACATAACCTTGACCGGTCTCTCATTTTGCAGCCATTTATAAAAGAATTCAGTTTTTCAATGCCCAAGAATTGTGCCGGTGGGACTACTGGAGTGCTTGTAAATGGAAGAGAACTTCATCAGAAAGATTTCGATTTGCTTGTAAAGAGAGGCCTTCAACGTTTATCTGAAAAATCATATACCGTTGATATCTCAGGAAATGTGATTGATGCTACAACTGGCGACAAATTACGCAGCCTTGGAAAACTCGCTCCTACGTAAGTTCCTCCTTTACAGACTGCATTTCCTCAGAAAGAGTGGGCTATATCTATATGTATGTTTTTGCTATCTTCGTATAAAAGGAAACTTCAACCCATTTTGAAGTCAACAGTATTTGACAAATCATCTAATGGCTTAATCAATTACCCCCCTGCGATTCACTACTTGAGATGGATTACCTAGCAGGGGACTGCCTAATAGGCAAAGACAGTGTGGTCATGCCTTATTTCCATGCAGTAGGTCAACATCATTTGTTCACTTTCTCCTTTGACCATTTCTTGCAGTTGTTATTTTAAACCTTTTGTTCAATTGTTGTTTGTTTTCTACACGAAGGAAATTACTGATATCATGTGAACTTGTACAAGGTTGTCACTTTGGTCGTCGTATGGAAACGTGCAAGCATTATGCTAGAACTTTTTATTGCTTTTAGCCACAACTTGTCTCAACTCTGAGTACCATGTATTTAATAACCTCTTAAAATTCTTGATCAGCAAATCGTCTTCATCAATTTCCTCTAAACCATGTTTTTTTTAGTTAGACACTAACCATTTCAATTTCCAAATGACAGAATCGAGAAGATGAAACGCGGTTTTGGCATGCACGTCCCCGAAGAGATAAGTTAGCACTCTGTGACTGTCTATCATGATGGCTCCTTGCTTTGCTATCCCGGTACCCTACCGCACCTGTAAGCTGCCTGTGCAAGTTAAATTTTTGGACTCTGCTATGGAAGAAACCCTCTTAGATGATACTACTTCTTGTGGCCAGGCTGCGCAGCAGCAGCAATAATACTCCCAGGAAAACCTATTTCCACACATTCCTTTCCTTCACTTCAGATATATGTCCCAATGATATATTCGGGCAGCAGCAGCAGCAATAATACGCCCAGGAAAACCTATTTCCACACATTGCTTTCCTTTACTTGAGATATATCCCCTAATGATATATTCGGGCCGAGGTAGCTCCAAGTTCCTCCTATTGTGCATCCACACATTCCATTCCCTTACCTGAAACATCCATCCAGATATATCTCCTGATCATACATTCGGGCATCACGCAGCTCCAAGCTCCTCCTGTTGTGCTGTTTTCTCATCTCATCCACTGCAAATGTATGTTGTCGACGCAGTTCTTCGTCGGCATAGGTAGCGTTGAAATGTACGGTATCTTTGTGGGGTTGTAATGCAGCGGTAGAATCCTTCTACCTTGTGGAACCAACTGTAAATATCAACTCCTATGCCACCTCCCGCTGGGTGGGTGGCTGGTGTGTGCTTTCTGAAATGCAAACCTGGTTTTGTACACCTGTCTTGTGTCCGAAGATCAGAATTATTATCTGTCAGTTTGGACCATGGTTGGAATGCTGTAGTGGTAATAACATGGTGTACATACTGCTGCAACTCTGTTTTTTGTACAGCTGTTCTTCTTGTCAGTTTGGAACATGGTTGGTGTTATGACCGGCATATTAGGGGCTTAGCCCAGTGGGTTGTGGCCCAAGTTATCTTATCATTATTAGGGGCTTAGCCCAATTATCTTATCGTTATTAGGATTGTTTGCTGTTATGACCGGCATATTAGGGGCTTAGCCCAGTGGGTTGTAGCCTAAGTTATCTTATCATTATCAGGGCCTTAGCCCAATTATCTTATCGTGATTAGGATTGTTTGCTTAGGAGTCAAGTAAATCTCTCTATATAAGGAGAGGAGATGTATCAATCTAATCAAGTAAGAAGCAATCATTATTTGCTCGGCTTCCCGAAGGAAGGCGGGAGACCTAACCCTAGCCGCCTCTTGCGCCGCCGCCGCCTCTCCTTGATCGCGCCACGGCGCCCCGCCGCCGGCAGCCGCAATCACATCTCCGTCAACCCTCCCCCTTCCCGTACAACCTACGCCCTAGACCAGGTAGGATCCTAGCTCCTACCAATTTGGTATCAGCTAGCTTCGGTTCGATCATGTCTCCACCGCTGTCCAACCCGTCTCTCCCGCTGTCGGTCAGCTCGTCGCCTCCGGCGACCACCACGATCATCGCCGCGCTCCTGCCCGCGCCGAGATCCTCCGTCGCGCCTGCCCCCGCCGTCCTCACCCCGAAGGAGGTGTCCGGGGCGCTGCGGGACCTAACCCAGACGGTCCAGGAGATCCGTCTGTCCTTGGCAGGGTCCTACGGGCCGCACCAGGCTGCGCCGCCCATCGCCACCACCGCACTGCCGTGGCAGCCGCCGCGCTCGCCGGGCCGCTGCAGCTGCCATCCACCGCCCCGCCCTGGCTGCAGTGGCAGCCGCCGCTCCTGGCGGCCTCCGCCGTGCTCGCCGGGCCGCTGCAGCTGCCATCCACCGCCCCGCCCTGGCTGCAGTGGCAGCCGCCGCTCCTGGTGGCCTCCGCCGCGCCCGGCGCTCCGCTGCAGCAGCCGCTGCGGCTGCAGCGGCCCCCGCATCGACCGCGCCGGCGGGAGTCCCGATCCACCAAATCAAGTTCCCGCCGTCGCCATCACCGCTTTCCCAGGGCGTCCCCATCCAACAGATCAAGTTCCCGCCGTCGCTGTCACCGCTTCCGGCTTGGATCGCTACCGGCCACGTGTCGGCGGCGGTGAGGCTGCAGGCTGCTGCGCGCGGCCTCCTAGCGCGTCGGCGTGTGCGGGAGATGCGTGGTTTGCAGTTGCCGCTCCTCCCAGTTGTCCTTCGCTGCGCAAAGGACCTCGATCTCGTCCCCACGGACAACGACCTCAAAGTCTGCGACATCGGCGGTTGGGGGGGCGCACCCCTCCTCGTCATTCTCCATCGCAAGCCCTCTACTCTTCTCTGTGCGGTGCAGACCAATAGCCGTTCGGCGGGGAGAAGGCAGGGTGTCACCGACAGGAGCTCACGGCGTAGCACCACTGCATTCCGCAGGCCGCCGCAAGGGCGCCTCTGCTGGTCGCTCTTGCACTCTTTTTGTCTAGATGGTGTCCATGGGATCCAGGTGGCTGTACACATGCACGTCCGACGTGCGGATGGTGTCCATTTTTTGTTAAGGGGTCCAAAATAAAGCGTCCCAGTCCATTTCAGGTTGAGAGTAATAAAACAAGCCGAGATGAAAAAGGCTTGTTTTTAGGTGTTAGGTTCGTATTGCGTCGAGTCATGGTTATAAGTCGGTTAGGTTGCAGCTCGAGGACAAGCTGCATGTCCAGGTGGGGTGTAGTGTTAGAGTAATGGGCCTAATGGGCCTGGGCTGGCGGTATAGCCCGTTAGTCTTAGGGTTAATTAGAGATAAAGGTCGCTTGCTTAGGGGTCAAGTAAACCTCTCTAGATAAGGGGAGGAGATGTATCAATCTAATCAAGCAAGAATTAAGAAGGAAATCCCTTCCCTCTTGTCCGGCCGTGGTCAGAAAGGCCCCCGGCCGGCCCTCTCGCGCCCTCCTTCTAGCAGCACCATAACAACCATAACAGTTGGAATGCTATCCGCACCGCATATCGCTCGAGAAGCTGAACTACAGTTGCTTCAACGACATATATTTCGTTACAGAGGGAGTAGTACGTAGTAACATACTGCTGCAACTCTGTTTTCGTGGTGTTTTTCTTGTCTGAAGAGCAGCCAATCCTTGCGTTTCTCCCGGTCAATGTTGCCGGCACATGGGAAAGGGTGGAAGCTCAAGTGAATACGAGCTGCATGTTTGAATCATTTGAGTCAGCAAATCTTTTGTTTTTAATCCGAGTCAAGCTGAGACGTCATGCGGAAATTGGATCTTGCTATACAGTCAGAGATGATCGGCCCAATCTTCAGTTGTCTTGCTTACCGGGCTGCTGACATTTTATCGCCGCGCGCTTTTCTTCTTATTATTATTATTCGAGGATAGAGGATACTAATGTTTATTCACCGGGAGAGGAAACGGAACGTATGCCTTTGAACTTGGAAGTGTTCGTACGTTCAGCCAACACTCCGGAGACTTGTGCTCCAGCTGCTGTTAGCTAGGACTCGGTCAGTCTGTGGAGTGCCCTATCTGTCAGTACGTGCCATGTCCAACTTTGAATGTTTCTCCAAGTTGCAATGACCAGATCACATGGATGAAAAATGTTGTTTTTAATCCTCTTCTCTTGAGCAATTGAGTGGGGCTACTGTTGTTATACTGGCATGCACGATTCATTCATTCATCTATGAAGTTCGATGAAAATGCTATCCTCATAGTAATTTATACTGTGTATTTGACTTGCGGTCAGGCCGGTGGTAACCGCCGGCACCTGCTGCTCCAGCCTCCAAGTGGTATATTTGTATGTGTGATCCAGCCAGCCTCACCTCCATCCATGCCATGCGTCCCTATACTTTTTACTCACTCGTGAGTTGTGAGTTGTGACCCTGCGGCTGCGGGAGAAATCTTCTTTCAAGTCGTGTATGCTGTGCTCCCTTGTCCCAGCTCGCCAGCATTGGTTGACTGAGCTACGTCCATCGTCGGCCGGCCTCCATGTACTACGTATCTGCGCATGCATGGTGACGCCGTGAGCCCGTGACAGACCACCATCCATCAACCTTGCCGCGAAGCCAAAAGGAAGGAGCATCCATGGCCGTGCCCACGCCGCCCTCCTCCGCGGCCGTCGCGGACGAGGCCGCGACCCGCCGTGGTGCCGGCGAAGGGAAGGCGGCTGGGGACGCTGGGGCGGCGTTCGTGCTGGAGTCCAAGGGCACGTGGTGGCACGCGGGGTTCCACCTCACCACGGCCATGGTGGGGCCGGCGGTGCTGTCGCTGCCGTACGCGCTGCGGGGGATCGGCTGGGCGCTGGGCCTCGCCACGCTCTCCGCGCTCGCCGCCGTCTCCTTCTACACCTACTACGCCATGTCCCGGGTGCTCGACCACTGCGAGGCCGCCGACCGCCGCCACATCCGCTTCCGCGACCTCGCCGCCGACGTCCTTGGTATGCACTCCACTATGTAGCTGCTTCATCATCATTGCTCACTCTCTTCAGCTTAGCAGGCATAAGTATTTCTAGATCACCAATTTGATCGATAGAATTAAGTAACGTTAGAAATTTTATCTAAATACGATTGGATGGTATGTTTTTAGCATATAATAGTAACCTTTTTGTTAATCGGATGTATATAGGCTCGTTTTAGTTTGTTTGTTCATTTATTTCAGTTCATATTAAAATATTAACACATTTTATATTTGTAAACGGAGGGATTACGTGTTTTATTGACCCTTGATGATCTAGAAATATCCGTATGTGCCTTAAAGGCTTAAATACAACTGAAGTGAGGTAGTACTGTAGTGTAGGAGTACTCATCAGTAGTTGATATGAACCGACTGATGAACGGTATGTTTTTGGTAGGTTCTGGGTGGGCGTTCTACCTAATGGTGGCCGTGCAGGGTGCTATCAACGTCGGGGTCACCATTGGCAGTATCTTGCTCGCCGGCAACTCTCTACAGGTAATCAGTCGATTATATTCTCTCTCTCTTTTTTGCGGATGAAGTCGATTATATTCTAACCGTTGGGATGATCTGTGCTCACAATATTAGTGAGCCTCCTTTTTTTTGCGAAAATATTTCTAATGATGGATATATTGATATTGATTTGGTATTATTCTCATACTTTTTACAAAACTCATTAGCGCAGTGATGTCACTTGTGAGATACTCTCTTCGTTCCTAAATAGATGGTGTATAACTTCAGTTAAAACGTTAATTATTTCTAAGTTTGACCAAGTATATAGAAGAAACTATTAACAACTATATATTGAATAAATACATGATAGAAATGTATGGTGACCCCGCAAAATATGTATTTAATGGTGGATATATTGATATTCATTCGATAATGTTTATCTTCATATTTCTGTATATATGCTTGGTCAAACTTAAAAAACATTGACTTTTTGACTCAGTTTACATACGTCATCTATTAGGGGACGGATACAATATTGTATACTACCAAAATTGCAATTTTGGAGTAACTAGTAGAATGCCCGTGCGTTGCTACGTGCATTTGAAATATTTTGCCATAATACATGCAACATTAAATGACTAGTATTAGTTGCATGATTTCTTATATATATGTACATGACCTTTGTAATTCAAATCAAGATATACTATGCTGTGGGGAAACCTCCGGCTTCCCTACAAATCATTAAATGGCAAAGATTTAGTAAAAACTCATCCGGTTTATAAAACGTAAAGCGGAATAACAGCCATGTAATTCTTCGGAGAATGTAGTTGATCACGCTAAAATTGTGTTTTGATTTCACAAACCTGTCCCCACTCCCCCCAACCCACTTTTTTTTATTCACGGTCAAATAATTGGTCTTTGTTGTGTTGATCACTGATGTTTTGGAATGGCACCAATGGTCAATGGTCATCTTTGTCTTTTTTGCCTTAATATTATCAAAATCTTGGCTAGCTAAATCGAAATCAAAACGTCACTCCAATTAAGTAGTATAAAAGCTTAATTGATCTTCCTCTGACAAGTGTATAACTGTGCAGATTATGTACAGCAGCTTGGTGCCAGATGGCCCTTTGAAGCTGTACCATTTCATCATCGCCGTCGCCTCCGTGCTGGCTCTCTTGTCCCAGATGCCGTCATTCCACTCGCTGCGGTACATTAACCTCGGCTCGTTGGTCCTTAGCGTCGGCTACACCATCCTCGTCTCCGCCGCTTGCATTCGGGCAGGTACGCACAAGCATCAACAATGATGCATACATGTGTCTATGTACTATATGTTGTGCTCGGTATTTAAAAAAAAATCCATTTTCTTTTTGCCTATGACAGGTCTCTCGAGCAATGCTCCCATGAAGGATTACTCGCTGAGCACATCCAAGTCGGAGAAAACTTTCGACGCCTTCCTCTCCGTCTCCATCCTAGCCGCCGCGTTCGGCAATGGCATCCTGCCCGAGATCCAGGCCACGCTGGTGCCTCCGGCCGCCGGGAAGATGGTGAAGGCGCTGGTGATCAACTACTCGGTGGCCTTCTTCACCTTCTACCCACTAGCCATCACCGGCTACTGGGCCTTCGGCAAGACGGTCCGGTCCAACGCCATCCAGAGCCTGATGCCGGAGGCGGGACCCTCGCTGGCGCCGAGGTGGCTGCTTTGCCTCACCGTCGTGCTCGTCCTCTTCCAGCTCCTGGCCATCGCGCTCCTCTACGCGCAGGTGGTGTATGAGGTCATGGAGAAAAGGGTGGCGGACGCGACGCGGGGGAGGTTCTCGTGGCGGAACCTGTTGCCGCGGGTGGCGATGCGGACCTTGTACGTGGCGCTCTGCGCGTTTGTGGCGGCGGCGCTGCCGTTCTTCGGCGAGATCGTGGGCGTGATCGGCGCCGTGGGGTACATCCCGCTCGACTTTATACTCCCCGTCGTCATGTACAACATGGTGGTGTCGCCGCCTAGGAGGTCGGTGGTGTATGTGACCAACGTGGCGATCATGGTCTTGTTCACCGGCCTCGGGGTCATTGGCGCCGTCGCATCCGTGAGGAAGCTCGCGTTCAACGCCGGGCGTTTCAAGCTCTTCAACGACCATGTCGTCAAGTGAATTGATTTCATGCTCCTATCACAGGACCTCGATCTCTCGTCGGATATCTAGTTATGTATTGTTAGGATAGGTGCACAACATTTTTTATTTACTTTTGATAAACTGTATCACGACACAATCTAACTACGGGGACAGTGGTATCCCCAACCCACCAGGGTTCAAATCCTGGTGCTCGCATTATTCCTGGATTTATTTCAGGATTTCCAGCGATGCGCTTTTAGTGGGAGGAGACGTTCCCGTCGACGACGAGGCGCCTACGGTGACTTCGTAAATTTCAAGATGATATGTCGGCTCAGTCTCTCGAAGGTGCTCATAGGGGTAGGGTGTGCGTGCGTGCGTTCATAGGGTGAGTGTATGCGCGTGTATATGAGCGTTTGTGTCTGTACTGATGCTAAAAAAAACTACGGGGATAAACTCCACACGATAATATGGAGGCGTGTGGCACCTTTTTTTTTCTTTTTGAGGGAGGAGGCGTGTGGCACCGAGGAAGAAAAACACTACGCTCTGGCTCTCTGCTGGTTTGGGCCACGTAATGGGATGCAGCCCACGTTAGTCTGCCGATGGGCTTTTGGGCCTGCAGGATCGGGCTCCTTCGCTCACGCGGGCGCGGCCGGGGAGAGCAAAACACAGCAGTGTAAGGTCGTTTAGTCCCACCTCGGCTACGCGAGAACGATTCGACCAGTTTATAACCTCGAGCGCGATGGCAGACTCGTCCCTTCGGGGACATCCGATAAAATTGGAACGATACAGAGAAGATTAGCATGGCCCCTGCGCAAGGATGACACGCACAAATCGAGAAATGGTCCAAATTTTTTTGAGATTTTGCGCGCCGGTCCCTGGGACCTGTGTTCTCTATTGCATCTATGCCCCTGGAGCCTTCTTTCAGACTCAGCGGCATTGTCTTTCCTTACACGTAATAATTTCAACANCCCACGTTAGTCTACTGATGGGCTTTTGGGCCTGCATGATCGGGCTCCTTCGCTCACGCGGGCGCGGCCGGGGAGAGCAAAACACAGCAGTGTAAGGTTGTTTAGTCCCACCTCGGCTACGCGAGAACGATTCGACCAGTTTATAAGCTCGAGCGCGATGGCAGACTCGTCCCTTCGGGGACATCCGATAAAATTGGAACGATACAGAGAAGATTAGTATGGCCCCTGCGCAAGGATGACACGCACAAATCGAGAAATGGTCCAAATTTTTTTGAGATTTTGCGCGCCGGTCCCTGGGACCTGTGTTCTCTATTGCATCTATGCCCCTGGAGCCTTCTTTCAGACTCAGCGGCATTGTCTTTCCTTACACGTAATAATTTCAACAAGACCCTTCTGTCCGCCAGTATTTCCTTAGCCACACCATATCCACTATTCAATACTCTGTTTTTGTCAGCCCCTTCTCATCTCTGCAATCGATAATCCTCAGCTTGGCCCTTTCTTTTCAAGACATGATTTCTCATCACCTTATGTTTCTGGTAATTAGACCCCTAACTAAATCTTAATCTCAATTGTAGGATATGTTGAGAATGATATCGTGGAGAACAAATTCATAGGTTCCGGTGGCCATCCTTGTCAAAGAAAAACAACATAAACCTTTGGTGATTTCTATGCAACATAAACTAAGATTTGAACATTTTGATGATCCTACATTCGATCATCAGAGCATACCTAAATATATCAATACACGGTCAAAGAAAAAACTAACATTAATCATGTCATTTACATAGCCACTCGTATTCACGTATTGACTCACATCACTCAAATAAAAGAGGTATGTGAGAACGAGCATGCAATTTATCAAAGGTTAATGGTTACGCCGCAGATTGTCACAACATGGCACATTTAATGGCAATGACAGAAGCTTCTTTCCCCCTGACATGTTACAACGACCTCAACGCATGACCAATATGAATGTAGTCGTGGTATGCCATTGCATGGAGGCAAAGAGATGATGGCATATTGGCAGACTTGCCGAAGATGAGGGGATTATATGAGTAGTTGGAGGGGATGGAAGAAAACTCTGCATTAAAAATGGGCACAAGCTCTTGATTGCATTAGTGGGACCTGGTGACACGAGCTGATGAATGAGTTACAGATGTGGCAGACATAGGTAGTGGGTTGTAACTATTTAGCAATAGCGGACTTTGTCAAAATCTTGTTTTGATAGGCCTAAACATCAGAAAAATAATGTACATGTAAGTTTATATACCATTGTGGCGGTCATTTGTAATCCCGACAAAGTGGTAGGAGCATCAGGAGTGCACGATTATTGCCCTCCTTTTACATAACTTGTAGTTATCGGAAATATGGGGAAAAGCTATTGAAAGACCATCCTGTAGTAAAGAAAATCTGAAAGATGCCAGATAGAAAAAATTGAAACTTAACTCGGCTCATGTGGTTGGTGATTGTACAGATTTGCTTCATGCACAAGAATCAAGTCCCATGAGCAATACTCTAGTGTGTCAATAAAGCAAAATAGGAAAAAAAAAAGTGTTACAAGATGGCCAATATTTCTCTAAAAATGAGCTCCAATGTCTATGATTTTCATACATTGCTCAACATATTGACTTGACAAGATGTTCCATTCCGCTTAGCAAATATTACATGTACATGTTTATATATCATGATGTCATTTCTCCAATGAAGTGATAGCAGCATGGGGGCATGGGATTTGCCAGACTCCTTTTCCATCTTATTTAATCTTCAAAAACTCGAGAAAAAACATCGAAAGGCTATCACACGGTTTAGGAATTTCAAAGAAAAAAGTATGATAGTTACCTAGACGAAAGGTATCGAAAACAACAGGTCGTGCACTTCGTAGTTACTCCCTCCGTTCACAAATATAAGATGTTTTGGATATTTCAATATTGACTAACATACGGGTTAAAATGAGTGAACGGATACACTAAAACGTGTTTATATACATCTCATTCAAAAAAAGAAAGATTAAAACATCTTATATTTATGGACTGAGGGAGTAGTAATGATAGCCATTTGCTCCATTCGCAAGCGCATAGTCTCATGATATTGCACTATAAAACTAGCATCTAATTCCTAGAGCAAGTAAAAACTTACACCTCTCTCGAACCCTCGGAATACAACACTACCAGGCAAACAGTGCCCAAAACATACGAAACTATCGTCTATCGTTTCCGTCTCTTTAAAACAGTTTTGACAATGCCACACACAATGGTGCTATTTTAGCGACACCATACAAGATAATTCGATGAGGCGTGGAAAGAGATCCACCATCGACTTTCCCCAATTCACATGTTTTATACTCCCATTCGATCCATATTAATTGTCGTTGACTTAGTAGAAATTGTTAGTACTATATCATCGACAGTTAATATGGACCGAATCGAAGGGAGTAGTTTAATTATAATCAAATCACGCTAAAATTTCAGGATTACACAAACGTTAATTGCCAGAGATAACCATATTCTTTGTAAGCTTGTATGAATAATAAGAAATGCGTTGAAGAATATCCCCTAAATGCTCTTCTTATTTTACATTACACTTTTGGTAGCTACTAAAATGCCGATAAACAACGTAGGACGAGCCAAGAAAGGAAGCATTCATTTACGTCAGTACCATACTATATAAATAGCCAAAAACAACCCATACATATCCCACCACATGCGTGTATTTATACTTGTACGTATGGCGCTCACCAAGTGCTGTCGTCTTGCTCCCCGGTCCCGGAGAGGATTGGTCACTGGTGGATAGATAGATATGGGCAGAGAGTTGTGTGGCACGGCACGCATGCAGATGCCCCTTGGGTGCACTCCACATCTGGTACTAGTATAGTAGTATTGTCCTATATATATCAGTATTTTATCTGTGGATCTGGACGAATTGGCAGCTCCGCTTACTTTGACCTTCTTCTTCCTCCGTCTCCACCGCAAAATTGCGGTGAGAAAAGTAAACAATACGTACAAGGGGGAGCTCCCCCGGAGCCGGAGTTGACTTGGGGTCTGCCTGCCTGCCTCCCTGTCCGGATCTGCAGTATCCCGCCGGTCAGAGGCAGGCCGCCTAGTTGTAGTCCAGCAGGAACACGACGAGCGCGGATTAATCAGCAGCAGCACTAGTAGCAGCCACGATCTCCCCGAGATCCCGCGCCATTAATCCCGCCCCACACCTTCCTTCTCCTCCTCTCCACGCATGCCCTGCTCGTAGTGCAACCGCCGCCTAGTCTGACGCCGCCGCGACCGATCGAGAGTCCTGACCGGCGGGGAGGGGTCGATGGATCCGAACATGGCCGGCCACACCGGGGACAGCCCGTTCCTGCTCTCGCCGTCCACGGGGCGCGCCATGACCCCCTCCGCCTCCTACGAAGGCAAGCCGGCGGCGGCGGAGGCGGGGGACGCCGGGGCGGAGTTCGTGCTGGAGTCCAAGGGCACGTGGTGGCACGCGGGGTTCCACCTCACCACCGCCATGGTGGGCCCCACGGTGCTCACGCTGCCGTACGCGCTGCGGGGCATGGGCTGGGCGCTCGGCCTCACCGCGCTCACCGCCGTCGCCGCCGTCACCTTCTACACCTACTACCTCATGTCCCGCGTGCTCGACCGCTGCGAGGCCGCCGGCCGCCGCCACATCCGCTTCCGCGAGCTCGCCGCCGACGTCCTCGGTACGTGCCTTGCGTGTTTGTACATACTTTAATTGTCTGCTGGTGCTTTGATTGCCGCCATTAATTATGCAGTAATAATCGTGGACCAAGTATAATGAGCGGCGTGAATGATGTGCTGTTTTGGATTGGCATATGGTAGGGTCCGGGTGGGTGTTCTACGCGGTGGTCACCGTGCAGACCGCCATCAACGCCGGCATCACCATCGGCAGCATCCTCATCGCTGGCAACTGCCTCCAGGTAAACACACATACTCCTACATGGATTGATTTCCACAAAATTCTAGTATTCAACTATTAGCGTCGCACCATTGGTGGCTTGCTTATCTCCCAAGTTTTACTGTAAAATCTCTGGTAGACGATGTAACCATTGTTTAATCCAATGTTAATGCAAACCAAAAACATTACAACATATATAAATGATGGCACAAATAGATCGTGTCAGAAACTGAAACAAAATGTTTGCCTTAACTGTGCACCTCTGCTTGCTAATAAAGTAAATGTTCAATGTAAACGAAAAGCATTGCACAACTTATAATGGTGGCAGGAATAGATCGTGTCAAAAAGCACAATAAAATGTTGTAGAGAAACGAAACATTTACCAAGCTATGTGCCTAACTAATATGTCTGTTGCACCTTGGCTATACGTGCACATATCAATGGATGCAGATTATGTACGAGAGCTTGGCGCCGAATGGTACCCTGAAGCTGTACCACTTCATCATCATCGTCGCCGTCGTGTTGTCGCTCTTCTCGCAGATGCCGTCATTCCACTCGCTGCGGTATATCAACCTCGGGTCCCTGGTCCTAGCCTTCGGCTACACCATCCTCGTCTCCGGTGCGTGCATTCGGGCAGGTATGTGCAAACGCCGACCGATGATCGTGTGTGTGTTACATGTTTATTACGTCTATGTTGTACTTGGTGTTATGAGATGAAAAAGAGCTAGGAAGAAGAAAAAAATTGGTCAATCTTCGATATGAATTTTTTACAGGTATGATGAGCAATGCTCCGGTGAAAGATTACTCGCTGAGCCCATCAAAGTCCGGGAAGATGTATGACGCCTTCCTCTCCATCTCCATCCTCGCCACCGTGTTCGGCAACGGCATCCTGCCTGAGATCCAGGCCACCCTGGCGCCACCAGCGGCGGGGAAGATGGTGAAGGCGTTGGTGCTGTGCTACACTGTGGTCTTCTTCACCTTCTACCTGTCGGCCATCTCTGGCTACTGGGCCTTCGGCAACAAGGTGCAATCCAACGCGCTGCAGAGCCTGATGCCGGACTCGGGGCCCTCTCTGGCACCGACATGGCTCCTCGGCCTCGCCGTCGTGCTCGTCCTCCTCCAGCTCCTGGCCATTGCGTTGGTGTACTCGCAAGTGGCCTACGAGATCATGGAGAAAGGGTCGGCAGACGCGGGCCATGGAAGGTTCTCATGGCGGAACCTGGCGCCGCGGGTGGCGCTGCGGACCTTGTACGTTGCGGCGTGCGCATTTGTGGCGGCGGCGCTGCCGTTCTTCGGTGACATCGTGGGCGTGGTCGGCGCCTTGGGGTTCATCCCGCTCGACTTCGTGCTCCCCGTCGTCATGTACAACATTGCGTTGCCCCCGCCTAAGAGGTCGGCAGTGTACGTGATCAACGTGGCGATCATGGCCTTGTTCACCGGCGTTGGGATCATTGGCGCCATTGCGTCCGTGCGGAAGCTTGTGCTCGACGCCGGACAGTTCCAGTTGTTCAGTGACCATGTCATCAGCTGAATTAGTTTCTTGTCCCCTTTGTAGATCATTTTATCATTTTCAGGGGAAATTCTTATTATATATCTCAACTAAAGTAGGCCGGGCGTGGACATCTACCACACAATTCAGATCATCGAAAATATGGTTTTGTGTTACAATATGTTGAATATTTCTCTAAGCAACAAAGAACAAGTTCTGATATATTTCTTTTTAGGTACTTTTGTTGCATCCCTGATCAGGTCCAGCTACACAGACTCATTTCAAAACAATGGAATGATTGGTAAGCATCATAATATCACATCACAACACAATGTACGTAGGGGCAAAAAGACCTTGCACCAATTGCAGACAATAACGACATGATGAACTTCACCGCACATAAAGAACACATGAATAACTCCATATGTTGGAAATGGGTCTAGCTTACAGTATCCAAATAACATCTGAAAATTATTTTTGGTCCCGGACTCATGGCGCCCTGATTTGTGAAAAACACAAAAGCAATATTTTGAAATTCAAAAAAGACTCTAGAAAGAAAACCCTAGTAATATATGATACGTCTCCAACGTATCTATAATTTTTTATTGTTCCATGCTATTATATTATCTGTTTTGAATGTTTTATATCCATTAGTATGCTATTTTATATTATTTTTGGGACTAACTATTAATCTAAGCCCAGTACAAGTTTCTGTTTTTTCCTTGTTTTTGAGTTTCGCAGAAAAAGAATATTAAACGGAATCCAAAAGGAATAAAACTTTACAATGACTTTTCTTGGACCAGAAGACACCCAGGAGACTTGGAGTTCAAGTCAGAAGAGCCACAAGGCGGCGACAAGGGTGGAGGGCGCGCCCCTACCTTGTGGGCCCCTCGGTGACCCCCTGACCTAGATCTTCCTCCTATATATTCATATATATTCCCAAACCCTCAGAAGCATCCACGAAAACATTTTTCCACCGCTGCAACTTTCTGTTCCCGAGAGATCCCATCTTGGGGCCTTTTCCGGCATCCTGCCGGAGGGGATTCGATCACGGAGGGCATCTGTATCAACTCTATTGCCCTTCCGATGAATCGTGAGTAGTCCACCTCAGACCTACGGGTCCATAGCTAGTAGCTAGATGACTTCTTCTCTCTCTTTGATTCTCAATACCATGTTCTCCTTGATGTTCTTGAAGATCTATCCGATATAATCTTCTTTTGCGGTGTGTTTGTCAAGATCCGATGAATTGTGGATTTATGATCAGCTTATCTATGAATATTATTTGAATCTCCTCTGAATTCTTATATGCATGATTTGGTATCTTTGGATTATCGGTTTGGTTTAACCAACTAGATTGGTATTTCTTGCAATGGGAGAGGTGCTTAGCTTTGGGTTCAATCTTGCGTGATTTCACCCAGTGACAAAGTAGGGGTAGCGAGACACGTATTGCATTGTTGCCATCGAGGATAAAAAGATGGGTTTTTCATCATATTGCTTGAGTTAATTCCTCTACATCATGTCATCTTACTTAATGTGTTACTCTGTTCTTATGAACTTAATACTCTAGATGCAGACATGAGTCGGTCGATATATGAAGTAATAGTAGTAGATGCAGAATAGTTTTGGTCTACTTCACATGGACGTGATGCCTATATTGCATAATCATTGCCTTGGATATCATCATAACTTTGCGCTTTCTATCAATTGTTCGACAGTAATTTGTTCACCCACCGTATTATTTGACTTCGTGAGAGAAGCCTCTAGGGAAACCTATGGCCCCTAGGTCTATTTTCCATCATATTAGTTTCCGATCTACTATTTTGCAATCTTTTATTTTCATATCTATAAACCAAAAAACTCAAAAATATTTTATGTTTTGTTTAATTTTATTTATCTATCTCTATCAGATCTCACTTTTGCAAGTGACCGTGAAGGGATCGACAACCCCTTTATCGCGCTGGGTGCAAGTGTTTGATTGTTTGTGCAGGTATGTGTGATTTGCGCGTTCTTCTCCTACTGGATTGATACCTTGGTTATTAACTAGGGGAAATACTTATCTCTACTTTGCTGCATCATCCTTTCCTCTTCAAGTGAAAAACCAACGCAAGCTTAAGAAGTAGCAATGCACACCACATCACCATCAATTTTCACGTTTAAAATAAGTTTTGGTGAAAACTACCCCAAAAGATCATGTATTTCTAGCTCATGCACTATTTACTAGTCCCTCTCCGCCTTTTAAAGAGTGTACTTCCAACTTGGTTGGAGGGTCAAACTATCTCAAAGTTTGACCGAGTTTGTGCAAAAATATATCAATGTTTATGATCCAAATAGGTATATGATGAAAATATATTTTATCATGAATCTAATGCTAGTAATTTGATAACATAAATATTGGTGTATTATTGTATAAATAAATACGGTCAAACACAAAAAAGTTTGACTTTTCAACAAAGTTGGAAGTACACTCTTTCAAGAACGGAGGGAGTACACCATATAATTTTTGCGCAACTCACACCAAAGCATATTTCATAATGAAATTTTATAGAAGTGTAGTATACATTTATATGTTCATGCATAATCTTTTGAAACTTTAAAATAGGATTTTGTTTTTACAAAATACAGACTCCATGGAGTTCAGGAGCAAGAAATCCACTCTCATTTGCCACTTCTTCAAGATAAGAAAAATGATGGACCAAACAGTTTATATATATGGCGAGCAGGCATGAACACATAAACTGTTGGTTTAATGCTCTTATGCTATTGATAGGAGTAAAATTACTTAACGGTCCGAAGTTGAGAAAATGGACTTCTAAGGTCAAGTTTTAGTGGAATAAACTTTTAAAGCGATAGTTCACTTCGGAGCTCGGGCTCAACTACATCCGGTGAATAGTAAAATCGAAGCAAATAGGAAAAAACAAAAAAATCTGGAACTTTTTGCATGAAAGATGCTTGAGTGCGCGAGGTGCATGCAAAAATTTGGGGGCAAACGACATTCGAGGAGCTTGTGCAAAAAAGACAAGATGGGCTATGAACAGTGCATTTTCTAACTTTCTCATAGGCCTGAAAATTATATTTTTTGCGACGAGCTCCTCGAATGTTCAAATTAAACCAAATTTGGCATATGAATCACGCATTCGACCATCTTGCACCAAAAAGTATCATATTTTTTGTTTTTCTATTTTAAACGATTTTACTGTTCATACCCGGGAGCATCTGGACCTGGGTGCAGAAATGCAGCGTACCTTTTAATGTGGCGTCACCTAGTAATGACATAAGTAATATTCCTACCACTCATGTAGGTTGGATTAGTTCAACATATAAACTCATGACATTGTGCTTGATTGTAGAGACTAGCTCTGAGAGAAAACTGTCACACTATCCATATGGCGAACAACATAGGCATTCCATATACCACACAATTATGGATTGTTCTCTTACTTGATACATGACATCTACAAGGAAAAATGGGATCATAAAGAATAACACATCAATATAGATAAGTTAAGCATCACATACCAACAAATGAGCAATGCCAAAATATTCGAGAGAACACTTGTAGACATCTCTTGTACTCTAGAATCTTATATTTGTTTAGACCTATGATGCGCTCTATAAATATTTTGTCGAGATATTTGATATATAAATGTTTTATAGGTTTGTGATAACGTATTAAAGTATATTATCAAGGAAGACAATACATACATATAAAATA
>LR880966.1:777696049-777708627 GCA_904067115.1 Aegilops sharonensis
CAATTAAGGAGGAGAGAGAGCACTTTGATGACCCCATGAATAACCAATGCCAAGCACGTGAATCCTAGGAAAACCACTTAAATGAGAGAAGTTGGCCAATGCATGAAAGAGTTTAAGTGCTAAATCATTAAATAAAGTGAGCTTAGCAACAACAAGCTAAACACCTATGCATTGGGGAGTTGAGTTGCTAAGCTATTTAATACACTTAGCACCTCATCTAAGCACCTTTGCATTGGAAGAGGCCTCACTAACTCAGCACAGACACATTAGTGTTTTTTTCGTCAGCAATGACAACATCATCACTTCATTAGTGACATGTGCTTCTTACGATTCATATAGAAAACTGTTGAACCCTGAAGTGCAAGAGTTTGCAGTAGGTTTTTTCACATCTAAGTACTAAATCTATTAATTTATGGAAATTCTTAGCAGTGAGTCAATGATCAACACCGTACACAATCAGAGAACTTCTTGTTGGTTCCCAACTTCCTTCTATAGTTCATAATTATGTTGTTGGTCTCACTAGACTAGGTGCTTGACGTTGCCAATGAGCTCGCGAAGTTCACTATGGAGGACTATGACAACAAAGAGGATGGAGGGTGCACACATTTGATTGGGTCTTTGTGTTTCCGATGCTTGGACCATAACTTGTACATCGCGTTAGGCTTGGGCGTTTGGGTAACATGGAACTTTATTTTGGCGATAATTGGGTAACATGGACTTGTGTGTACTACAATAACAACTGCGGTTCTATCAAACCTAGTGATATGCTATTCCGCCAAAAAAAAAAAAAACCTAGTGATATGCTGTGAGAATAAGGAAAAAACATTCAATTCGATTTGTTCTCAGGGAAAGAAACTTCCGATTCTTTTAGAACAACTTTCAATTCGGTTGCCAGCTCCCACATGGCCCAGCCCATTCCCAGCCCAATAGAAGCCCTGGAGGCAGACCAAAACCCTCGTCCTCGACCACTCCCCCCACCCTATTCCGCCGCCCCCCTTCCTCCCGCCACCGCACCAACCTCGCCGGCGGCCTCACTCTCCCCCTGTCTTCCCACCCCCGGCGCGCGCCGCCCACCCCCGTCGACAGAGCACGAACCCCTCTCCCCCCGCGTTTACTTGCCGGCTCGGCCGCGATGATCTCCGCCATGTCCTGGGTGCCGAGGGGCGCCGCCAAGAGCGTCCCCGTCGAGGCGGAGCCGCCCACCAAGGAGGAGATCGAGGAGGCCATGAAGAAAATCGCCCTCGGCAGAGAGTAAGCTCCCCGCGGCCGCTTTCCTCCCCCCTCATCCTCTTCCTCCGTTCCGCCCTTCTGAACCGTGCGGTGTCTGCTTGCAGGGCCGGGAGCGACGCCGACGACGCGGACGGGGACGAGGACGACGACGCCGTGATGGAGGTCGACGGCGCCGAGGACGAGGAGGTCGACGAGGTCGCTCAGGCCAAGGCCGCCGCCAAGGCGCTCGGGACCAAGAGCAGTTCGGGCTCCGGCGCCGTCGGCGACGTTTCCGACGGGCTCGCCGAGCTCAACATGGACGCCTACGACGACGAGGAGGATGGTAGGCGCTCGCGCTCCCGTGACTGACCCCTCCCCTGAGTTTGTTCGGGACTCGACTGATACTTGAGCTGTGACTTGTGTTGTGGTCAGGGCTCGAGCTTTTCAGCACCGGGCTGGGGGACTTGTACTACAAAAGCAACGAGGAGGACCCCTATATCATCAAGAACGACGATGATGTGAGTATGCTTTCTCTTGCCATGATAGAAATATGCTAGTATTTGCTATCGCGATTGAGGTGAATGACCCCCCTTCACTGCCTTATTAGGATGATGGCGAGGACGACGATGAGGAGATTGAGGACATGACTATCAAACCTACCGATATAGTGATTGTTTGTGCTCATAACGAGGATGAATTCAATTCTCTCCAGGCAAGTGTCAAGTAACAATGTCTTATCGCATCTTGTAAAAATGATGCCATGCTTCCTTTTTTCATACTTATACAAGAATGTAAAGACCAAACTCTTATGTGGAGCAATNAGGATGATGGCGAGGACGACGATGAGGAGATTGAGGACATGACTATCAAACCTACCGATATAGTGATTGTTTGTGCTCATAACGAGGATGAATTCAATTCTCTCCAGGCAAGTGTCAAGTAACAATGTCTTATCGCATCTTGTAAAAATGATGCCATGCTTCCTTTTTTCATACTTATACAAGAATGTAAAGACCAAACTCTTATGTGGAGCAATCGAATTCTGGGCGTAATGCTGGTTGTATTGAGTAAATATGTAAGATTGATCAAGGCAGAATATACTTAGTTCATATTAGTCTCCATATATTACTCTGTGCCTCTCTTTGCTGGACATTACTCGATCATATAGCCTGTGTTTGTGGTTGGACTGCATGAAGGTGTGACCAGTGGCTTTATTATTATCTATGACAGGTTAGCATAGTGGAAGAACTGGAGGATGGGGATCCTAATATGTTTGTGCACCATGAGGTCCCTCTCTCAGATTTTCCACTCTGCACGGCTTGGATGGATTTTAACCGTCAGGATGGCGAACAGAAA
Source organism: Aegilops sharonensis (assembly GCA_904067115.1). Lineage (NCBI taxonomy): Eukaryota > Viridiplantae > Streptophyta > Magnoliopsida > Poales > Poaceae > Aegilops > Aegilops sharonensis. Next base: position 777,698,615 of record LR880966.1, read on the forward strand.
GGTAAAATTGTGGTTTCACTTGAGTTTTGACAAGTAAAGAGTGCCAAATTGTTTCTGCAGAAGAAAGCTATATGCTAAGGCTTTACTCTATTCCTCATCTTGTGTTGCAGGGAATTTCATAGCTGTTGGCACCATGGATCCTACAATTGAAGTATGGAACTTGGATGTTGTAAGTTTTCAGAAACACAGAAGACTATTATTTCATATGGCCATGAATTGCTTTGCTTCAAAGAATTTATGTACTGTTTTGTGGACTTTGATCTTATTTAACAGGTTGACGAAGTCGAACCACATTTTGTGCTAGGAGGAGTTTCAAAAAAGAAGAAAAAGGCTAAGGGGAAAAAGGTATGCTACTAATATTTCAGTTTTTGATTGCTTCTCGTGACTCCTTTTCTTGCTCTATTGCAAAGTCTCACTCGACAATCTCGCCCCCACACCCCCTCCCACCCCCAATTTTATGCTGTTTCCCCCTTTGATTTCCATGGCAACCCCAGCAGGTTATCATGTGGGGGAATCTGCTATCTGGTCTTGTAATTTTTAAACTTTAGGCTAGATTGAGATTGACTGAGAGTCTTTGACCTAACGTTGCCAGTCTGTTGCCCGTGTAGCTTTCTAGCTTTGTATCCCCCTTAATGTGCTGAAATGGTGGTTAAGATCCAGGCTAACTCCACCTAAACAGAAGGCAGATGAAACGAGGTTGAATTGATCTCGATTGTTCATTGCTTAGTACGTTACACAGGTCCTAGTAGGTTGAGTAAGTTAAGGTGCAGATTGGGTTGCTTTTTAGCTGCCAAATTGACTATGTTGGTGCAAAATGATGCTGATTGTATGAGGGTACAATGTGTGTAGAACAAATGTCGGTACTTGTTTTCNAGGTCCTAGTAGGTTGAGTAAGTTAAGGTGCAGATTGGGTTGCTTTTTAGCTGCCAAATTGACTATGTTGGTGCAAAATGATGCTGATTGTATGAGGGTACAATGTGTGTAGAACAAATGTCGGTACTTGTTTTCATGATATTATGGTTCACGTATGCATGTGCGCAGTTGATCATTCATTCCTTTCTTAAAACCTGAGCTTCATTATTCATACTGCATGTCATGTGCAGGGAAAAACATACAAGAAGGGTAGCCATAGAAGTTCTGTGCTTGGTCTTGCATGGAACACGGTGGTGAGGTGTGTTTTGGTTTCAGCTCAAGCGATTGCGTCCCCTGCTCTCTCTTCACTTATTGCCCCCTGCTGATGACTCCTTTACTTCAGGAACGCTCTAGCCAGTGCAAGTGCAGACAAAACTGTGAAAGTTTGGGACATGAGTGCTGGTAAATGTTTAGTCACATTGCAACATCATGATGACAAGGTAATGGTTGATAGTACANTTGGTCTTGCATGGAACACGGTGGTGAGGTGTGTTTTGGTTTCAGCTCAAGCGATTGCGTCCCCTGCTCTCTCTTCACTTATTGCCCCCTGCTGATGACTCCTTTACTTCAGGAACGCTCTAGCCAGTGCAAGTGCAGACAAAACTGTGAAAGTTTGGGACATGAGTGCTGGTAAATGTTTAGTCACATTGCAACATCATGATGACAAGGTAATGGTTGATAGTACATTCTTCTTATTGACTTATGTATGTATTGGCCCGAAAGATTCTTATGGCATATCAAGTTAATTTTCCTTCTGCCCAACATGTAGGTTCAATCAGTTGCCTGGAGGTCACCTGAAGTTCTTCTCAGTGGATCTTTTGATAGAACAATTGCCTTGGTAATGGATGTCCTTGGCCATCATGTGAATTATTTTCTCCTGAAATTTCTGCTGCTGCTTATTACGTATTCTGGTTGTTAGTCACTTGGCCAGATTGTATCAGCATGCTGATCTCTAGCATGTCAGCAAATAATAATCTTGTCCGCGTTGTGTAATTGAGCTGTGGATACTAGCCAGTTTTGGATGAGTAGCCACTAATTAAAGGCGATCATACTAGTTATATAACATACTGCTTACTGCTACCTTCTTTTGGTTCTGGGAGTTCACCTTCATAGGTGAAGAAGATAATTTGATTTGCCATTCTTGTGGAGCGACCTGTTGCGTTACCGTAGATATTTTGAGATGCAGTTCAGTGTTTATTTGACATTCTTGTTGAGAAGGTTGTTGCTTATTTTTATATATTTTGTGCTTATATCCACTGGACTTATATTGGTAACATTCTACAGACAGATATGAAAGACACTGAACAATGTTGTCATAAATGGCCTGTCGAAGCAGATGTTGAGAGCTTAGTTTGTGATCCACACAATGAACACTCCTTTGTGGTAAGTGATTTCATTGTATTTTACTGTTCAACTCAGTTATCTGTCGTTTTATAGAACGATTTGAAATTTCTGACAGACAACAACTTTCTGCTGAACTTAGTGAGGTTTCCATTAGAAACAGTATAAATTGAAATCCAGATGAATACAGTTCTGCTCTTCCATGAAGCAAGTCTATAGTTATCATCTTTGGATCCCTGCATTTAATTATTTAAGGCTATACTAAGTCATAATCTCAGAATGAATTTGTATTTGTGATTTCCTTTTTGTTGCATGTGTTATATACTTGATGGTATGATAATGTGGCAGCTGGGTCTTGCAGGTTAGTCTTGAAAATGGGATGGTTCAAGCATTTGATATTCGGACAGCTTCATCAAATTCAAATCCTGGACAGCCGATTTTTACTCTGCATGCACACGAAAAGGCCGTTTCTTCCATATCCTTCGCGCCTTCTACCCCTAACGTATGTTACATTTTCATACCAGTGTGCTAAATAAAGAGAGATACAGCCAAATGAACCGATTACTGACCCTGCCTTTTTTTTTGCAGTTCCTTGCGACTGGTTCAACTGACAAAATGGTGCGTTTATTAACTATGCGCTGAAGAAGCTACTAAAACTCGTGTTATTGATCCAACCAGTTGCTTACATATCTATCTGTAAACACAGGTGAAGCTCTGGGATCTATCGAACAACCAGCCTTCGTGCGTCTCGTCGCTGAATCCTAAGCTTGTACGTACTCTCACCGAATTTCATCCTTTGTCCATCAGTAAAAGGAAAGAGTTGCTGCAGTGTGGAGCTCTATTCTGTTCCGGGGAGCTATACCATGTTTCTCATCCTTCTCCTTTCTTGTTTCCAGGGAGCTATATTCTCGGTGTCGTTTTCGATCGACAACCCCTTCCTGTTAGCGTGCGGAGGATCGAAAGGCAAACTGAAGGTAAGCACCACCCCCTTGGTATACGTGGTCTGTCGAAGCTTCCATGTGTGGCTCTTCCACTGACGGACACTTCTCGCGTGTTTGGCAGGTCTGGAACACGCTGTCGGAACCTGCCGTCGCCAACAAATTTGGGAAGGGGCGGCAAAATGCACCAGCTCTGCGAAGCGAATCCCCCACAGAATGATGGGCTCGACGCTATGTGATAGGATAGATTTTTCCGCGTTTCAGTTTTGTTACTGGGTGAAATGTAATGGGAGCATGGATTTATTTATATATGTACAACCAAACGACAGCAGAAATGGATCTGTAGTGAGAGTTTGCAGTTTATCATGGAATCCGTTTTATTTGGACCCTAGAAAAACGAAGTCAAAGAAAGCTGTTTTGTACTCCCTCTGTTTCAAAATGTAAGGTTTACTAGTTTTCAGAGAATTCAAGTTAGCTGTTTTATACCCCCTCTGTTTCAAAGCGCCATTGACCAGTTCATACATGGGCATTCAGTTGAATATAATTCATACTACCTGTCATTCAAAATCTAGACCTAATTAATACTATTGCTAATAGAAGTAGTACTATACCATACTCCCTCCGTTCCCAAATATTTGTCTTTCTAGTGACTACATACGGAGTAAAANCGCGTTTCAGTTTTGTTACTGGGTGAAATGTAATGGGAGCATGGATTTATTTATATATGTACAACCAAACGACAGCAGAAATGGATCTGTAGTGAGAGTTTGCAGTTTATCATGGAATCCGTTTTATTTGGACCCTAGAAAAACGAAGTCAAAGAAAGCTGTTTTGTACTCCCTCTGTTTCAAAATGTAAGGTTTACTAGTTTTCAGAGAATTCAAGTTAGCTGTTTTATACCCCCTCTGTTTCAAAGCGCCATTGACCAGTTCATACATGGGCATTCAGTTGAATATAATTCATACTACCTGTCATTCAAAATCTAGACCTAATTAATACTATTGCTAATAGAAGTAGTACTATACCATACTCCCTCCGTTCCCAAATATTTGTCTTTCTAGTGACTACATACGGAGTAAAATGAGTGAATCTTCACTCTAAAATATGTCTACAAAGATCCATGTTGTAGTCAATTTGAAATTTCTAGAAAGATAAATATTTAGGAACGGAGGGAGTACATGGCAATAAATATTGGAGAATTGCAATTCGGACATATATAGAAATGTATAAACATAGGAGATAATTCCGACAAACAAACAATAGTTTCTTAATCTGTTCGTATTTTGCCACCAAGTTTTTGGAAACTTGTCCAAAAAAGGAGAAAAATAATCTTGATTTATGCGCCTGGGGACTTCAGTGAGGGTACATACTATGGAATAATTCCAAATTTATTGCTTGGTGTTTACTGCACGGGATCGGGATGAGTTATAACGCCGGATCTCTATTCTCTCAGTCTCTATATAATATACGAGATTGCGAGCAAAATATTCTAGAACAAGTAAATATTTCTCATTGACAACCAAAGTGAGTGCCTGCCTAGCTACTGCTGTATCGGCCGGGGTATGGACACATACACGATTCGCATCCTTGCACTAGCCCTACTGTCTCTATATCTCGTATGCTCTGCTACCGTTGCTCAATGTAAGCACACCAATCAGGTTATGCACACATAATTTTTCCCAGTTCTCCTGGAAGTATGTAGTAGAGCTACTAAAGGCCTTTTTTCATTTGTTCCTTGTCTAATCTGTTGCGTGGTTATTTATTCACTCTAACTTTTCTTTTGCATAACAGTTGTTTCTTTGTTTTCCCATAGGCCGAATCATAGATGACATGGATAGCGAGAAGATCGATTTACCAAACGGGCTATGCGTTAAGAGTAAATGCCGCAGTACTCCAGAAGAATGCGTCTGTTGTTTGGCAGATAACAACTGCCACTGGACTATGGCCGAATGCAAGGCGGCGTGTAAAAAATCCTCGCCTTCACAAGACATGCTACTGGCGTCGACAACCCCTCCTCCTTTACCTGCTCCTTAGTTTTCCAGCCTAGTCAAATTGGCTTACATATTTACTTGTCTTAAGAAAGAAATAATGCCTGATGTATGTGTGGAAATACAGTTGTGCAATAAGATCAAGCAATACTCTAGCAATTGTTGCTATTTGGTTCGGCAAATTGCATTTAAACTTTTAACAATTATGCCGGCTAAGTTCTAGCTAGTACAAGATCGCGGTATGAAGGACCTGCACACTTTGCTATTTCTCGTCGCCTGGCAATTATGGAAGCACTAAAATGCTGTGGTTTCCGATGAAGCTACTCCATCGATGCACGGGGTAATCAGAAAGATAGCCAGAGAGGGGCCATCTTGGATGGAGGCCGTGCTACTCCGAGGGGATCTCGAGAGTTTATTTGTTAAGGTGTTTAGGCGGGTGAGTAGTGAGTAGTTCACTTGTATGGCAGAGTCAGGTGCCCTTGTGCACGAGTTGTAATTTTGTGGACATGGTTCTATCCCTCTTTTATTAATGTAAGATATAGTCATGTGTATTCTTAAAAAAAGTTTCTAACTAGTAATACAACCTAGGTAATGTGAGGCCTAAACCACAAGTGCTTTTCCTTGATACACGTACGTGCAGCGAGCGAATATGAACCGTTCGATTGCCGTGTGGAGAACAGAAGCAATGAGTCTCTTGAAAACAAGATCTCTATGTGGTTCTGATTCAGCACTGTAACACATGTTAAGTTTTACAAAGATCTCTAAGTACAATTCCCACACTACTGATTTAAGAAAATTGATTAATAAGTGCATATATAAGTTGTTAATACATATTCTGATGATAATCGTTAAAAGGGAAATGATTACCCTCAACCGGCTGATTTCTTGGCTCCGTCCGCCGCCTCGATCGGACAACACGTGTCCCACGTGACGTGCTCCTAGCTGTTGGCGATTTATTTTGCAACTTCTGCAACATCATCAATGTTGCAGAAGTTTCTATCACAACATTAGCTATGTTACAAAAAAGTGAAGACAAAATAAAAATCTGTAACAAAGCCTTCGTTGCAAAAAAGTTTGCAACAAAAAAAAACAAAGCCTTTGTTGCAAAAAAAAAAAATCTATAACAAAACCTTAGTTACAAAAAAATTTGCAACAAGATCACCGTTGCAGAAATTTTCTACAACAAGACCTATGTTGCAATGATGGAGGACGCTAATGTGTCATATCTAATGACCCGCTAGCCAACCACTCTTTTAGAAAGATCAGCCAGCGGACGGGTAACACCTTAATAAACCATATGAGATTATTAAAGATAAAATCATGTAGCCAAGCGAAGGGACGATCTGAACAAGCAAGCCTAAACTAGGTACACAACCAGATCACGCATGCATACAAGAAAAAATACATGCATCAATCCATGGTACTCCTTCATGGAGCTGGACACATAGCAAGTAGCGGCGAACCAACCTGTAGTTAAATGGTTAGAGGGACAGTAGTATCCCCAGCCCACCAGGATTCATTCCTGGTTCGTAAATCTCAAGATGATGTGCCGGCTCAGTCTCTTGAAGGTGCTTATAGGGATAGGGTGTGCATGTGTGCATTCATAGAGATGAGTGTATGCCCATATGTATGAGCGATTGCGTGTCTGTACTGTATTAGAAAAAACATAGCAGGTAACGCGCACCTGCAGCCGTGGAAATGGAAGTATACAATCCGGTGATTGTTTGTACGTTGAAATAGGAAAAAAAATCGAGGTATAGAGGCACAATCTTAACGCCAAGCGCAATCATTTTTGTGAAAAACAATACTTTATTAATTTGAAATAATATTTACATCGTCTATAATAAAAGGTACAATCTCCTCCATTGGCTCCTCAAACCAGTTCCTACTTTTTAAATAATTTGTTAACCTAGCTAGTTCATGAGCGACCATATTCGTCTCTTTATTATAATGTTCAAAGTTAATAAGAAGAAAATCACAAGCCAGAAAATAACAATCATAAAAAATTGCCACCGCCGTTCCGGCGGACTGTCCTACATTCTTCATTACACCAATGACTTTCATATTGTCTGAGTTAATAACAAGCTTGTTACGTCACACCTTTTGTGCCACAGATAGGACCCGTCTAAGAGCCAGAGTTTCTGCTGTCAGAACGTCCGTACACAAATCAATCTTCCAGGTCAACAATGAATTTTTCTTTGTTGTCTCTAAGAACAGCTCCAGCTGTGCCCCTAAACAGATTATAGTCAAAAGATGCATCCACATTGAGGTTAACAAATCTCGTAGTCATTGGCCTGGCCACAGGAGGACGCGGAGAAAATTATCTTCTTGGAGGAGCTCACTGCTAGAAGATAGCTCTGTCCGGGGCCCTGGATAGTCATTGGAGACTTCAACATGATTCTTTATTCACAAGACAAGAGCAATGCTCGTCTAGACCACAGGATGATGAGCAGGTTCAAACTCTTCGTGGATGACAACACGCTCAAGGAGCTTTTTATGATAATTCTTTTTACTATTAAAGTTTGTAACAAAGTTCTAATTACTAATTCATTTTCTTTTATGATAATTATTTTTTCTTTTAATGTTTTGAACTAAATTCTAATTACTAATTTATTTTCTTTTATGATAATTCTTTTTACTATTAAAGTTTGTAACAAAATTCTAATTACTTATTTATTTTCTTTTATAGTAATTCTTTTTGCTTTTAATGTTTTGAACTAAATTCTAATTACTTATTTATTTTCTTTTATGATAATTCTTTTTGCTATTAAAGTTTGTAATAAAATTCTAATTACTTATTTATTTTCTTTTATGATAATTCTTTTTGCTTTTAATGTTTTGAACTAAATTCTAATTACTTATTTATTTTCTTTTATGATAATTCTTTTTGCTATTAAAGTTTGTAACAAAATTTTAATTACTTATTTATTTTCTTTTATGATAATTCTTTTTGCTTTTAATGTTTTGAACTAAATTCTAATTACTTATTTATTTTCTTTTATGATAATTCTTTTTGCTATTAAAGTTTGTAACAAAATTCTATATAATTTTAGTTTCAATAATACTAGAGGTTTATAAAAGCTTTTTAGTTGACTAGAACAGTACCCGTGCGTTGCAACGGGATATAAATATTGTAGAAGTTAGTATGTTAGCTTGTGATTTATCTGTGCATAATATGCGATTTGTGTAAATAAATGTTCATCAAATTTTGTCCGTGATTTAATGATTTACCTGCCCATAGTATATGATTGTGTAAATAAATATTCATTCAATAATGTCATGATTTACCTTATATTTTGATCACAACTTTGGTAAGTAAATTAAAATGGAATTAGTTCAGAGGTAAGTAAATTAAGATGATTGCTTATTATACGGGGAAGGTTGGACGAAGGGGTGGTGGGAAGAAAGGTGAAATGGGAACCTTACGTTCTTTTTAAGTAGTAGAGATTCCTTTAGTACCAGTTCTAAGGCTGTTACAAAGGCATTTTATTTGGTACAGGTTTTAAGGCTGGGGCCCCACGAGCACCTTTTAGTACCGGTTCGTGGCATGAACCGGTAAAAGAGTATTTTAGTTGATTCTTTCTGCAGCTGTTTTTTAGTCCCACCTCGCCAAGCGAGAGGCACTCGCAGCGCCCTGAGTGTAGAGACGATGAAGGGAGAAGCGCAGTGCTCACCTGCACGTTGGCCTGAAGCTAAGCAACGTGCAGGTGAGCATTGCGCCTCTCTTTTATTTTGGCATGGTATCATCATTTCATCCACATAGCATATGCAAGAAAGTTGAGAGGGTTACGGCAAAAACTGGATGCACTTCATGTACAAAACAGACTATCTCTTTCAAAGTATCAGGATTTCATATGGAAACTTGTCTGTTACAACATGCATTTCAAATGAACTACAAAAAGGTTGAAAGTTGGCATGGTATCATCATAATAGTTGTGGAGAAAGTCTTCACTTTTTGTTGTAAGTAGAAACAAAATAAAATAAATAAAGCAAGAAAAAAAACAAAAAAACAAAAAAAGTGTTTTCAAATTTGAAAACTAATGGCACTAACAGAAAGTTTATAATTTTTCTAAAACTAAAAGCAAAAAGAATTAAAAAATAAAGCAAAAAACAAAAAAATGCAGAAAACAAAACAAAAAAATTGGAAAAAAATAGCAACAATAAATATTTTGTTGTAAGTAGAAACAAAATAAATAAAGCAAGAAAGAAAACAAAAAAACAAAAATTGGCCAGGATTGGAAGCAACAACAATAAGTAAAGAAAAAAAAGTGCCTCCTACTGGGCCCCCACGGCCTGAATACGACTAGAAACCCTACCATGGGCCAGGATTCAGGCCCGCAGAAGGCCCAGCAGGCCCATGGGCAAAGCAGTGTCAGATTAGGCCCATAGGCCTGCAGTTCAGAGGAGTTCGAGTGGGAAGAGGCAGCGGAGCTTATAAACAGGTGCGGGGCGCTCTCAACTAGCGAGGTGGGACTAAACTCCCACCACCACGCCGCTGTGCAAGGCCATTGGTCCCGGTTGGTGGCAACAACCGGGACTAAAGGGGGGCATTGGTCCCGGTTGGTGCCACGAACCGGTACCAATGCCCACCTTTAGTCCCGGTTGGTGCCACCAACTGGGACCAAAGGTCGCACACCGGGACTAAAGGGTGTATTAGTTCCGGCTGGTGCCACGAACCGGGACTAAAGACTTTGCTATATAAGTTCACACTTGAGAAATTTTCACTCTCGTCTCGCAGTTGCCGCCCCGACGACACCGACGCTGCCAGGCTGCCCCGACGCCGCCCGCCGCCCCCGCCGTCGCCGTCGCCCGTGCCCGTCGTCGCCGTCGCCCG
>LR880966.1:777730719-777744444 GCA_904067115.1 Aegilops sharonensis
TATTTACAGAGAAAGTCGACCCCTAAAAATGAAGTTCTTCGACTGAAGACTTTGATATTCTGAAGACTTTCTGAAGACTTTGAAAGTGAAGAAATTGGTGTGACCTTGAAGACTTGGTATTCATTTGAGGAACATGAAGCGTGAAGACTTTTGTTTTCGTAGTTTCATTTTCTCTTTCTTGAGTCATAGGAAACACCGTACTGTTAAAGGGAGTCGAGGAAATACTAAGGAAAAATTTCCATGTGATGCTCAACTCAAAATCCTACACCTACCAATCCCTTCGAGTGAAGCCTTTGAAAATCTCATACAGTTCAGTCAATTTCTTCAGTGACAGAGACGAAGTTCTTCTGGTCCCTGAGGAATTTGTTCTGACTGAGGAGTTAGGAATTCGCCAGTGCGGATTGCCTACACAGTGAGGAACATGATAGCCCTGAGGAATTTGAGATTAAAATTTCCGACCGTTGCTGTGTTGCGCGCCAGCTGTCCCAAAATATCTTATCCACCTAACGGTCATATCATTGACGGGCATTTATGTCTTATCATGTCGGGCTGCTCCCTAGGCTATAAATAGCCGCCCCCTACAACCACTAGCTGGTTGGCTGCTCCGAGAGAACTTGACACTTGTCATTTGAGAGCAACCCATCCTCCGAGGACTTTGAGCGAAAATCATCGAGTGAGGAAAAACCCAAAAACCAAACCCCTACAAACCCAAAGTGATTGAGCATCACTGAAGAGATTGATCCTGCGTGGATCCGACGCTTGTTACCTTTGAAGACTGTGCTTTTTTTCCAGACGGTTAGGCGTCATGGTCTAGAGCATCCAAGAGAAATTGTGGATCGCCGAGTGACCAAGTCTGTGAAGGTTTGGAAGTCGCCTGAAGACTTACCACGAGTGATTGGACGAGGTCTGTGTGACCTTAGTTCAAGGAGAATACGGTGAGGACTTGGTGTCCTGAGCTGCGTGCTCAGCGACTGGGTGTCCGGGACTGTGTGTCCTCGAGTTTAAATACTCAGCCGCTCCAACCAGACGTACAACTGAGACAGCAGTTGGAACTGGTCTACCAAATCGTTGTCTTCACCAACCTAACTGGTTCTATTTCCTCAACCCTTTCATTTCCTCATTATTGTGTTGAGTGTTTGTTCATATCTGTGTTTGAAGACTTTGACTGAAGACTTTCTCAATTTCCTCAGTTTAATTTCTTCAGTCTGTTTGTCTTCATCTTGTGCTATTCTGTGTTTACGCTTTCTGTACTATTTGTTTGTCTTTATTTCATCATGATGACCATGCCCACATTCTCTTATGCTTACTTCTGAGTACTTATTCCGCTGCAAGTAGTGAAGAATTCATAAAAATCGCCTATTCACCCCCTTCTAGTCGATATAACGCACTTTCACTGACAGACGTTTTTGACATGGGTTACAGGACCAAAGATCGCCATGCTACCTTTGCGAGCAGGAGGAGCACAAGGTTGACCATATTACGATGCAGTGTGTGTTTGCGAGGCAGGTGTGGTATAGCTGCTTTCTCAGAATGAACATCAATACAGATCTCTGCCCAACACACCATTCCACCATAGATGCTTGGTGGGATGCTGCGAGGAAGCATGTTCCGAAAAGGCTGAGAAAGGGCTTCGACTCGGTGGTCATATCGATCTGCTGGAATCTATGAAAACAACGCAACGGAAGGGTCTTTGGGCGTAATGACCTTAGGAATGTAGGTGGAACTGTGGATTTGATTTGGCAAGAATTGGTAATGTGGTCTAGAGCGGGAGCCACCGGAGTAACCATGTGATGTGAGTAGTAGGGTAGATGTTGGATGAGTGGAGGGTTTTGGTGGAGGGATCTTGTGAGGGCCTTCTACCGACCGTGTAATCTCTTGTAAATATTTTCTCTCTTCTATAAAGCTATGGTATGCCTTTGGCGTATCCTCGAAAAAAAAACAAATCTCGTAGGGGGTCTAATCCACCCCCTTTTACTGGAAGCATTAGGAGTGTGGGCATTACCAAAGTTTGCCGTTATAGCACAAATACCCACAGAGGTCTGGTATGCGTCTTGTGACTTTTCTTCATGAACCAATTTACGTCTATCCCACCATAAGTATCAAGCAATTATTATAATATTTCACGGACATTCTGGAGGCCCCTTATAAAAAGATCCTAGTCTGGCAAAAGAAGAAAAAATTCGAGAGCCGCCTCTACCGCACGATCAATGGCACATGCTCTGTTAATCACTCCGTACATTCCCAACTTATTCCAAATCTCTTACTTTGTGACATAGAAACAACACATGCTTTATATCTTCTAGCCCGTTTGAGCAGTATGGACAAGAGGACGGGACTTTCATGTGTCTGTTGGCCAGCGTAACATGACACGGAAGAGTTCCATGTAATGTATGCCAAACAATTTTTCTATCTTTGCCGGACACGATAATTTTTAAATCTTACCCCAAATGAGATTCATGTTAATTCGTTCCATCCCATTAGTATATGCAACTTTGTCCCGTGTTGAAGATTCCGTTCTTGAATAATTATGCCAAGCGCAATCATAGTCAATCACTTGGAAAATTTCTTCCAGGTCTTAATATCACTTGATCCGTCGTGTCATTGACGCAAAAATTAAAATGAAACACTTTCTGTTATACGTTTGCTAGTAAGCAATTTTTCTTAACACAGTACAAACGCAACCGCTTATGTAAACACACATACACTCATCTCTATGAACACACATATACCCTACTCTATGAGCTCCTTCGAGATACTGAGCTGGCACAACATCTTGAGATTAATAAAGTAGCCACAAGCGCCTTTGTAGTTGATGGGAACGTCTCCTCCAACTGAACGCACATCGTCAAAAGAATTAAAATAAATTCAGGAAAATGTGACCACCAGTGCCAAGTCTAATAAGCAATTGTCAGATGCCTCACGCACCATCGACACATCTTCCATCCAACGGTTGAGATATCCGAACAAATTGCCTCACCCCGTTTCTGACCTCACGATTTTTATCTTTGGATGGAAGAAAATTAGTATTTGGAAGCAACTCTATAGTAGATGGAGGCTAAAGCGTGATGCTTCTAGAACAAGTGAAAATATTTATCTATTTAATATGAAGCAAACTACTATTTGGTTGGAAGCAACTCTCTAGTCGATGGGTGCGAATGATTCTAGAACAAGTGGAATTATTTTCTTTTCTGTGGAAGCAAATTACTATTTGATTGGAAGCGGGTTTTTTGTCAATGGAAATACGACATTGTAGCTTTGGAAATATGTGAAATTATTTTCTAGTGAATGGAAATAAGGTAGCAACTCTCTAGTAGATAGAAATAATTTACTATTTGGTTGGATGCAATTTTCTAGTCAATGGAAATAAGGTAGCAATGCTTCAGAGACAGAATGTGTGACACAGATTTGTATTAAACCGAAGCAAATTTGATTCACCATAGAAGCAAATTGTCTGGTGAATGGAAGCATAAATTTGTTGATACTCGATAAAATAGTGCAGGGATACAAATGACTGGTCGAAAGACTAATTGCTGCCTGCAAAGCTTGTCACTGTCATAACTCAAAGTCCATTAAATCACGGACGTGTAAGTCAGGACGGCTTGGGTGCAGCAGTGTGCAGTTCGTGAACGCAGTATTTGCTTCATGGTACGCTTGTACGGGGGACTCTCCGAAGTGGCAGATGATATATGCAGTGATAAGCTCGAGGCTCAACAGGTGCTCCAAGCCAGCTGGTGTAGCGCCGCCCCAATGACCCTTGTCCAACTGTAGTTCGAGCTTACGTAGTTTGGGCATAGCCCCCGCCCCAAAGGCCAGGTAGGCGGTAACATCAAACTTTGATAAGCATTCAAAGTGCTCCAGAACTGGAAATGATCCCGTAGAGAAAATGACAGTGCTGTCTTCAGGGTTACCGCGCAACCATAACCTAAGATGGACGAGAGAGGGCAGCTCTCCAAGAGCATGAAACTCGTCAGCGGCCATCTCAACTTTCAGCTCTAGCCAGGAGAGACATTCAAGACCACGAACCCATTTGGGTACTCTAGACATCCCATAATCACGCAGCTTAAGTACCTTGACATGACGAAAAGGATCTGATAATGAGCCCAGCCGGTCGCTCGCATCAAAGCAACTGCCATTGATGCGGAGATATCTGAGATCATGGAGCATCCCAATAGAGGACGCCAAAGCAACAGCCTCTGCTGTCCCAAAATCGTGAATGGTAATGGAGAGACACCTCAGACTGGCCAGCTCACCGAGTCCCTCTATATCCTCCAACGAGCTAGATCCCAGTTTAAACCCATGCAGAGTGCGCAGTGATTTCATGTTTTTGACCCTTTTAGGCAAGGTCCCGTATGAAACTATCAAGTGGGATAAGCCAGACAGGTGAACTATATCTGATGGGATTTCCATCTCCCTGAAATGAAAATCTAGTGTCTCCAAATGCACAAGCCCTTGCATTTTAGCAGGGAGTTTGATTTTTCCGTCAGATGAAACCTTTAAATACCTCAGTTGGAACAATTGGCTAATAGCAGTGAGGTCGATTGTCTCGTCGAATAGTTTCTCCCAGATTTCAAAGAGAATCACCCTGAGATACTTAAAATGCAAAAGAGAGGGCATATACTTGGATCCTCCCAAATATGCAAGTGATCGAACTTGTGACAGTGTGGAAGGAATGGTTCCTGATTCTACCTCATCTGTCGCACCACCATCACTAAAGTTCATGGATATACGACGGACCTTGTATTTCCAGCCATGCTCTCTTGCCATGTCTTCAGGACTGCATACAACCCTGACAAAATTATGCTCTTCACACTTGCTTAGAATCAAACTGAGCATCATATCATGTACTCTACATGATACCAACTCTCCATACTCAGTACGTCCAGGCTGAATAAGGCTTCTGTTGACAAGCTCATTAAAATAGCTCTTTGCAACAACCTCCATATCCGGGCCATGCAAATTACTGACAAATCTTTCAGCCAACCATTGTTTAACCAAATCATCCCTTTCAATCTCACGGTCTTCTGGATATATACCTAGGTGTAGAAAACATGCACGGAGATGAAGAGGAAGATGCATGTAGCTAAGGTTTAATATACTCATCATCCCATCCAATGTGGGATTTACCCCAAACTGGGCTCCAAGAGAATTCTGAATGCTCTCCCACTCATCCCTTAGCCTTTCTGGACGACTAGCTAATAGGCTAGCTATAGTAATGATTGCAAGTGGGAGTCCACCACACTTCTTCAGAATTTCGGCTGAGATATCTTCAAATCCGGATGGATGATCATCTTTGGAGCCATATACTCTATGACAAAACAACTTTTTTGAGTCTTGCTTGTCGAGGGGCTTCATTCTGTAAATGCACTCGGGACGACTGTAACATGCGCCACAAGCCACACCTTCCACTCAGTGTGGTTACTATTACTCTACTCCCATTAACATTTTCCGGGAAGGCACGGCTGATAGTATTCCACGTTGATTGGTCCCACAAGTCATCAACTACAACAAAGTACCTGTAAATAGTCTCCACAAGTTATATACGTACAGTTGGCTATGACTATAAGCTGCAGATGGAAGGTTCAAAATATTTGATCAAACTTGAACAAAAAAAGTTAAGCAAAATGAATTCAAGCAAATACACTACTCGTTTGGCTATTAGCAGACGCATATAACATATCAAGACTAAATGCCACCAAAAGATTGCATGATGTGTTAAAACTCAACAAACTCCAAGTTGATTTAGCTTAAAACTGCTTAGCAACCAAAAAACATATGTTGTTACATTTTATATATCTTCTTTACTTTGGGAGATGGAAATAACTAACTTTACATCAAATGTAGTATTCTCAATTAAGATTTAAAGAATTTTTGTTGTCTCTCCCAAAAGACAAACAAGAAAGGAAGCTTGGATTATGATGGATCGTCTCCCCGTAAGCAGCAATCGGTAGCGCGGACAAGGGTGTAACCATAGTACAAATATACGCTATTGTAAATATATGTACTTTATTCTGGTATAAGAATTTAATCCCTGGTATTCCTAAAGCTAAATTAGTTCTTCAGCTTACAATATTCGACTTCAGTGACCAATCTACATTTTAGAGCTTGTGCATCTGTAAAATTTTGTATAAAAATATGCAGAATAGAGAAAAGACAAAAGTTACACAAAAATTGCATCCTTTGAACAGTACAGCTACAACCTCTTGCTGTTCTTGTACAACGCACATCTGAGCATAGCATTGCATGATTTCTTGTTTGCATATACACGTTCTGGAACGTTAAACAAGTGCGCAGTTTGGAAACATCAACATTATGTGAATCCTACAATTCCGGTGTCATCGGCAAGGTTTGTTATAGGCTCAATCATTACCACAGGAACCTCGCACATAGACATCTTAAGAAACACTTTTTGCAGCCTTAATGAAGTGTTTTAGTAGTGGGAATGCAATTGGAGACTTTTTTTTATATAAAGGACATGAATTCCATTTTATTCTTTTTTTGATAGTAAAGACCAGGTTTAGCTATATTTTAACACACTGGAACCGGACTTATAATTTATGATTTCAGTTTTTGTGGTAGTCAAATAACCTAATAACTAGAATTTTTTGAATTCTAGACCTAATTTATATGAACCAAACAAGATGGTACAGAATGTAGTGTCTGTTTGGCTGTAGCAACATTGCATATTGGTGCAGCTTTAAAGATGCATTTAAAATCGAATGAACAGAAACTAAAACTTATGCCTCTACCGTGCAGTAAAAAGCCTCTATATGACTATATGATCAAAACAACCACGTGTGATTCTTGTAAACCATGCAAGCCACAAGCATTTAAATGAACATTGAACAAATCTAATTTAACATAATTTGCCCACGCAAAAACACGGGTACTATTAAGGTAAATAATACCTTTTGTGTGTGAGATATTCTCTAAGGTCGTCAATCATGTCTTGCACCTCATAGGTCCGAGAAGACCGATTCATCCCAAGTTTTAGTTGTATACGATTGAGAAGCCCTGTCATATTAGGCCTTTGGGATACGGAAACAAAGGTTGTACAGTCAAATTGTCGTCGAATCTCATTGTACACCTGTCTGGCAAGTGTAGTTTTACCCACTCCTCCAAATCCCACAATGGACACCACTTTGAGCTTCTCCTCGGTATTTGTCAACAAATTGACAAGCTCCTCCCTTGGGCCGTCAGTGCCCACAAGGCCAGCTGCCTCCCGGTATATCGCTGATAACCGAGGATCAATATCGATAAAGCTAGATTTAAGACTGCATTCACCGATCTCGTACCTGGAAGAAGATATTCACAAAGGGATTCAAGAACATTGTTAGGGTAATTGCTTCCAACATTTTCTTTTGGATAATAGGGGGGTACATATTGGTTACCACATATAGCATAATTGTGATATTCTCTATGCTCTTATAATTTTAATCTGTGTGGCACATATAACATGTAGCAAAAATGACCTCTGGCATCCGCTTTTATTCTCAAGGAAAAAAAACGTACCTGATGCGGCGTTCATTTGCCTGTAGTGCAAGAGCCTTGAGCTCCTCCATTCGGTCAGCGATCCGATGGCGCTGTCCCAACATCTTGAGACGTCGAGCAGTCTTTTTGATGAAGCCTAGCTTGGCCTGACCACCTCCGAACTGGCGCATGAAGTCATCAATGCAATTCTCCATGTCGTAGGACATCTCTCTGACGTGGTCTCTCCAGTCCCTGGCCACCGGATCGAGCTCGTCCATGAGCTCCATCTTCTCAAGAACTGCATTCATGGCACTGAGCTCCTTCTCGAGGAAGGACGCCTGGTTCTTCACCCCTTTGAGCTTACTGTACTCGCCGCTCGCCAGCGTGGCAAGTTTGCCGAGGAGGGGCCTCATCACCCCCATCGTTGCACTCACCGGCATCTCGCTCCGTGGGACGGGGAAGCGATGCGAGTGCTGCAGTGTTGCACGGCAAAGTCGAACGGGTGAGGCGTAAGCCGCGTAACTGTAGAGGTGCTCGGGGCAAGATCCGTGGCCGGAGGTGGATGAACGTGCCGGATCTGCAGCGGGAGGTTGAGTATGAGCACGGGATTGTGCGGCAGGAGACGGAGGAGGCGCGGCAATGCGAATGCTGCAGAATTGCGCGGCGAAGTCGAGCGGGTGATGCGTACCTCGAGAGGTGGTCGGAACAGGGTGCGTGGCTGCCCTGGATCCGCGGCCGGAGGTGGATGGAAGTGCCGGATCTGCAACAAAAGGTGGAGTATGAATGAGGAGGATGTGGGTCGTCGGTGGTGAATGAGGAGGGCAAGAGCCGAGAAGTACCCAAGTGCTTCGGAGCGACGCGGTGCGGCTGCGAAGTCGAACAGGTGGTGGGTGGCTGCCGCCAGATCCGTGGCCGGAGGTGGATGGGCGTGCCGGATCTGCGCTGGGAGGGGACTACAGTACTCGAGAGCTCGGGGAGAAAGGTGGTCGGCACTGGAAGGAGTAGCAGCGGAGTAGTAGTGATTTGGGGTGACCACGACTGGAGTCACGGCTTGCATGTAAGATTTGGGGATAATACTGTAATAATCAACAAAACGATTCCGATCAACCGTGTGGACCTAGTGAAGCAGTGATTTGGAGACGACGACGACTGGACTGTAGCGAGTCAACCAAAGGCACTGGTTCCTTTTTTCTTTATACGGGACAATAATCAAGATAATTAGACTGCTCATATATGAATTTGTCCAAGATGTGTTAGTACTCCCTCCGTCCGAAAATACTTGTCGAAAAAATGGATGAATCTAGACATATTTTAGTTATAGATACATCCAATTTTATCCATTTCTCCGACAAATATTTCAGGACGGAGGGAGTACTACACCATGTTGTGGTACCGCAATAGTTAGTCCATTAACTTTGCTGCGGGTGTCACTTCATGTTAGCAGTAATCTTGAGTTTGGATTGAGCCTAGTTTATTTTGTCAGGGTTACCAAGTTGATCAAGGTTGCCGGACGATTAGATTAGGGAAAGTAGCAACGTACATGAGTCTATGTTAGGGTGGCTGCATATTTATATGCAGCAGGTCCAGCAGTTCGTAACACTCGTGGAGAAAAACAGAAAATCAAATAAAGAGAAAAGAGAGGCACGACACGTGTCTTTGGCCAAAAGTTTTTGTGTGTGCGTGTTTGTCTGAGTTGATGTGATCGATCCTGTGGACGAAGTTCCAACACTTCAAACAAATGCAACGGAGCCGAGCCCCCCTGCCGCGACATGGCATGCCACGCAAGCAGATTTCGCACGCGCCTCATATGCAGGGGCCTCATCACCCCCATCGTCGCGCTCACCGACATCTTGACCCGAGCAGTGGCAAGTCGAATGGGCTGCAATGCAAATGATTCGGAGCGACGCTGTGTTGGAGTGGTGCGGCGGCAAAGTCGAACGAGTGAGGCGTAACTGGAGAGGTGGTCGGGGCAGGGTTGGTGGCTAGCGCCGGATATCCGCTGCTGAAGGTTGATGAACGTGCCGGGTCTACGGCAAGGAGGTGGACTGCGAGTACGGGGTGGTGTGACAGGAGGTGGAGGAGGTGGTGATCATCGCTGGCCAAGGAGGAGGGCAAGAAGTACGTAGCTAGCAGCGTAGAAGTAAGTGATTTGGGAGTGACGAAACGACGACTGAGCGGGTCAACCAAACACACTGGTGGGTCCCGTCTTGTTTCTTGCTCGCTCTATCGGACTGCACTATGCATGCATGGTTTTCCTCGCTCTATGGGATATCAGAGTGCAGAATGCATGGATTGGTTCCATCTGTAATACGACTAGGAATCAAACGACGTACTCCCTCCGTAAACTAATATAAAAATGTTTAGATTACTATTTTAATGATCTAAATGCTCTTATATTTGTTTACAGAGGGAGTACTAGTTAACTCTATTTCCCAAGTCCCCGAGAGCAAAAGCGTATGTGGGTATGTCACTCTTGGGTTAATTATCCAAAACGAACAAATATATTTATCTAGACTAGACACATAGTCAATTGTCATTATGCTTCTCCAGTTCTCTGCTTCTCGTGGCTTGAAAGTTGTGGACGCCGCTGACATGAGATGGAGTCGGAACGATTCCTGGGCAGGGGATGTCGATCGATTGCACATGTATGAAGCACGGCGTCCCGGCATGTACCACGGCAGCGCTACCTCCATGGGGACAGAGCAGCATGTCTCACACGTACTTCCTCCGTCCGGAAATAGCTGTCAACAAAATAAATAAAAATGGATGTATCTAGAACTAAAATACATCTAAATACATTCCCTTTTATTCATACGGAGGAAGTATGTATGCCCAACAGCACAACCCTGCGTGTCGTTGCACAAGTGCACTGCTCACGTACCTACGCAAAGTGGAATTTGTAACCCGACGTGCCCTGGAGAAGCACGCCAAGGCCAAGAAGGCAGAAGCAGAGCAACTTCAGAACAAAACAGAGTAAAGCAGAGGAGGGAGCAACTTCAGATAGAAGATCAGAGCAATGCAGAGGAGGCTGCTCCTCAAGGGCAGAGACGCCCAGCCACACGATATGCAGGCAATGCTTGGACAGATATACGAGTACTACATATACATAAATAAAGGCAAGAAATGAGCGGTAGACTACATTAGGGGGTTCAGGCGGTCGGATACAAAAACTGTAAGCCACAACTAAATACTGAGAGATGCAGTCGTAATCTGTCACTCTTCTGCATGCAGCACAATGGTACTCCCTCCGTTCCTAAATAATTATCTTTCTAAAGATTTCAACAAATGACTACATACGGAGCAAAATGAATGAATCTACAGTCTAAAACATGTCTACGTACATCCGTATGTTGTAGCCCATTTAAGATGGCTAGAAAGACAATTATTTCGGAACGGAGGGAGTACATGCTTATTATCTGAAGCATGCCGTCAAAATTATTATGCAAAACACCGTGCTAGTTCGAGGATGATGCCCATGATGAGACTGTAAAGCTCTGGTGCTTATGTGAAAATGAAGATGAGGATCGCGCCCACCAACAAAGTTGGTTGTTTCACACTCATTCACTTTGCAACCAAAATACACAAAAGATCAACGTTAGATTCAACTGTTAAAACTGCAAAAAATAGTGATGAGTAGCTAGCAATTACCTGACGAACTGTCGCGACGACTTTTGCTGAATAGAAGTAGAACTTCCCTCCACCTCGGCTTGCGTGCAACTTCCGGCCACATTTTGGTTGATCACATGAGAGCATGGTTAATAGCTCAGCCGGCTGCTGGCTTTAAACCATCTCCACGTCACCTATAAAGCCTTCACGCACAATAGACAGGCTTTTAGGCTGGCTGTAAGACTGGCCCTAATAATTACTTAGACATTCAATACTGCATGTGTATATCACCTGTTGTGATCCAATATAAACAACAACTTTGTGGCCATTTCAATCAGCCTCCTAGTGTCAAGTAGGAGTATACTAGATGATCAACTCATACCACATCTAAATTAGAAGTATCAGATGAACATGCAGCCATGACAGAGGAAAGGACAATGCAGCCTAAAAGAGCAGAGTTGAGATAAGTAGGGGCACTAGTGTAGCTACAAGCATCAGATATATAGAGCATGTCATATATGGAGCCATATATGATACAGATTCAGCCTAAAAGAGCATGGCATATATGGAGCCATATATGATAGAATGCAGCCTATAAAAGCATGGCATATATGGAGCCATATATGAAACAAAGCACAGCAGCTTCACATCATACAGATTACAGAGCATGTCACATATGGAGCCATATATGATACAAATTCAGGGTTAAAAAAATGTCATATATGGAGCATATATGATACAAAGCACAGCAGCTCCACACCGTACAAAGAAAAAACGCCTCAAAAGCATCTGATTTTTCAGAGTTGAGATAAGTAGGGACACGAGTGTAGCTACAAGCATCAGATTTTGATTAACTATGTTAACCTAGATGCATACCATGCTTGCGGATCGGAGTCGTCAATATTCTCGGTCGTGTAGCCAAGCAGATGTAGCAGGCGGCGCCCAGCAAGGGCCTTGACCCGAAGTACCTGCTACACTCGTTGCTGCAGCCTCGTGAGCAAACATGTCCGGTGCAGAGGAGGCCGCCAGCGGGATGAGGCCGTCGCAGGACGGGCTGCGGCGCCGGCGGGATGAGACGAGGCGTCGCCGGTGAGACGGGTTGAGGCGCCGGCTGGACAAGATGTGGCGTCGACGCCCACCTGCTTGCTTGATTTGACGCCGCCGGTGGTTCTAGGGTTGGGGATGGGCTGATTTAGGGGTGATTTGGAGGCTTTGAGGCTTCGATTTGTGGCGTGCAAGAAGTGATTTGGGGCTAGGCATGGGAAGAATTGGCGCGCAGGGAGAGGAAGAAGCGCGGGAGGCGCACCGGATCGGAATCGCCAGCTCTGGCGCCCGCCTCAGGCTGCAAGCGGGCGGCTGTTCTTTGGTTTTGGCGTTGTAGCCGGGCGACTGACGGAGCGCCCGCTCCCTTCTCTTTCCTCCCTTCTCTTTCCTCCAGGTAGGATTTTTCTGACGTGGAGCCTAATGGTCTAATGAAAGCGTGAAACTCGTCATCGATCGGGGATGATTGGTGGTACTCTGTAGTGGGGGATGAGTGGTGTGGGTTCGCGACCCTTGAGACTCGACCAGGACAGCGGAGGCTCGACGCGGTGATAGCGGCAAGGCGTGCGGCACGCGCGGAACATGGAGACGGGCCAGGGCTCTGGTGGTCATACATGTGGTGAGACAACTGTGAATTTGACTCAGGATGACTACAAGCAATGGTGAAATTCCTTCAAGTTTGAGACGGGCGATCAAGGAAGAGTGGTGATGTTGAGCTCAGGTAACTCTTATGTGTGACACCCAATATGCGAGTTGTTCACTTTCACGCAGGTCAGTGATCAGTGTGTGATGGTGTTGGACGGATACTCTGAAAGTTGGGAGCACAAACTAGAGTAACAAGGAACTTAATTTTGCTCAAGTGTTGACTGTGGTCAAGAAAAGAAGGGACTATAAGTTGCAGGTGGAGTCACATGGAGTCTTTGGAATAGCAGTGGTACTCATGGGATAAGCTCAAGTTCAATGTACTTAGAAGTTTGACATATTGACGAATTCAAGGTGGTGGAGAATATTCGCCAAGGAGGATTTTGTTGGAGTTGTGTCGAATATTGTGTACAAGCTAGGTTACAGTTGGGCTATGAGTAGTATTGTGTTTAGATAAATATGAAGTCGTGTCCTAGTAAGACACTTGTATCCTAGACCTCTCATGTAGAGCGAGGGTAGACATACGATATAATCTATGCCAACATAATAGCACAGGAATGCAGGGGAAGCCGGCGGCATGTGCCGGCGTCCAGGGCGACCGGGTGGGGTATTGTAGCGCTGTCATGGGGAGGAGCGCCCATAGTCAGACCCTCTGAATGTAGCCATATCGGTGAACCTCGTTAACAAATCTCGGTGTCGTGCTCGTGTGATTGCTTGGTTCTCGAATGATCGACGAAGTGCCTCGAATTTATTTTAAGAGTAAAATGCACTGGCGGTACTTGAACTTGCGAAGAAAGCACGCTTTGGTCACTGTACTTCAAAATACGGCCAATACGGTCACTCAATACGTCTACACGTGATTGTACGGTCACTGTTCACCCGTATGCCACTCGTCGCCTCTCCATTTGACCGCTCCGAGGCGACAGCTGGCGCTCGCGGGTTTTCTTTTGTAAATTAGCTCGCGGGGGG
>LR880966.1:777751425-777782600 GCA_904067115.1 Aegilops sharonensis
TTTTTTGAAATGCTGAATAAAATTTAAAACAAGAACGTTTTTTGAAATTCCTGATAGACTTTTTGAAACTTGAACATTTTTTGAAATTGTGAACAAAATTTGAAAACGGGAATATTTTATGAAATTGAGAGTAAATCTTGAAAACAAGAACATGTTATAAAATTTCGAATAAATAATTGAAATTCTCAAACAAAAGAAACATGAAAAAAGAAAAAACGAATGAGCAAAGAAAAAAAACACAAAAAAGGGAAGAAAATATTTGAAAAAAAAGAAAAAAGAAAAAGGAAAAGAAAAGAAACAAAAATGGAAAAAAGTGGAAATAGAAAAACCGGTTTAGGAACCTCCTAAAAGGTTCCCAAAACCAGAAAAAACCGGCTGGGAGCCACCTAGAAGGTTCCCAAAACCGGATTCACACAATCGTTTGAACGGGCCGGCCCATCCCAACGCTGGTCGATCTGCCACTGTGCGTCGCGTCGACTGCTTGCCGCAACGAGCAGCAAATAGGAATTTCCTCGTGCAACTACGCGTGGTCGTGGAGCGGCTGGAGGCGGGACGTGTCCAGGCGCTGGAAGCCTACGTGGGGCAGCACGGCAGCCCATGTAGGTTGGGTTGTCCAGCAGGCCCAGTTACCACACGTGTGATGATGGCAGCGCTCAGGAGGCCAGTGCGGGCGTTCGACCGTGACAGCAAGGTTGCGTACGAGATTCCGTTTTGGAAAGGGGTCGCCTCCCCTATTGAGCCTTGGTGGCCCAATTATTCCTCAACAACCTGGCCTTTTTAGGCCCGTTGATACTAAATATAAAAGTCCTTTAAAATTACTGAGGATATTATATATAATTTTGTGTTACCGGAATTATTTTCCACCTATATATATTAATTGTCGGTAATACCCAGTATTACCCAATACTCTCTGAAACCCTTCCGGTGATCCCGAAACGCTTTCGGTTCTTCTTGGAACTATTCCGAATATTAATGAAACTATTTCAAAAATAAATCCTCGATACTCTCGTCCTACTAATACTCAACAGATTTATGATTACCTTAGCTTGTGACCCTACAGGTTCGGTCAATCATAGACATGAACGAAACCCCTTCGTTCAATGATCGATAGCGGGACCATGGACATACATATCGATCCCTATGATTACTTGAATGACATTCGACTGAATCTTTGGTAATCATGTAATGTTCCCTTTGCTTCGTGATACTTTACAAAACCCAGGGTGCATCAGTATCCTCCTGAGTCATCACCATGCTCATTATACCGTTGATCTCGTTGACGGTTTTGTTCTTCTTTCTCGTTGAAGTGTTTAGACATCCCCATGACATAGTCACCTGTGTCTGGCCAGACGATGATGGATTCGTCACACCGAGAGGCCCCCAAGAATATCTCTCCATCATCGAAGGAGCAGATCTCACTGTCGAGCTATCTAGTCCCTTATCAAACTTTCTGATGAACCTGTAAGTTGTCGTGATGATGACCTTGTTACATATGACGTTTGAGCAACCCCAAAGTCCACCGTACGGTAGGAAGTGACTACATTACTCTCATGGTCCGAGGAACTAAAACACATGTTAACATTCCGTGTTATAACAATTGATTTCAGACCATATTATCTCAAAGGATAACAGACAAGATTGGGTTGATTCAATATGACCGTTCTTCTAACATCATATTATCAATGTTGTTTTAGGACTATCGTTACATTTAACGATGTCCTAAGATCCGGAAAACATGATCACCAACAACACTTGAGCCAGTCTTAGAGGCAAGACTGGGAACCTATACTTTAACGTTTATCATTTCACACGTGCATATGAGTTTTCCATAGAATCGCATATTCCAGTATCACAGTAGTTATAGCATGAAATATAAACTTTTAATTATGAAAATGGAAAGATAATAATACAATATTTATTGCCTCTAGGGCATATTTCCAACAACAAATCTGTGGAAGAGGATATAAAATAGAGTGACAGTGAAAGACGGAGAGAGGTAGTGGAGTGCCTTGGTGGATAAATAGAGGCTTTGGACTAGGTGGGTGGGATGAATGAATGATGATCATCCTTTGAACTCCGTGCCATTCATAATGCAGATCGAGAAAGCTACCTCAGAGAACTCGAAAGGGCAAGGAGGTGGTGCCGACCAAAGACAAAGGCAAAGAGCTGGTATCGGCCGAAAGGGCACACACATGATGGAGGTCCCCAGTGGTAAGCGGATGAGGAACTACATCCATTACCATGAGAGGCAGGACCATCCAACTTATGCAAGGTCATCCTTGCACCGAAACTTGAGTGCCTGCCCATGCCTCTGGACTTCACCAAACACTTCCTTAAGGAGTCTAAGATTGTTGGTGCCATGATAATGTACGACCCACGTGATTTCAAAAGTTCATACTCCCTCCATCGAGCTCTGTGTATTTTAGCAGGTACAACACCTTGGACAAGTGTGTACTACAGCTTTGTGTAATTAAATACAGTTGCATCCCAATAAAGTGAGTCTCCGGGGGGCTCCATCTCGAGCTGGTGGTTCTCATTGCGGCATGCATTGTGCTAGGTGGAAGAGCAGCGTCCTTAACTTCGCCGGCCACTGCTAGCTCCTTTCAATCCACCTCTGCTAGCTACTTGTGTTAAGCACTTAAGCGTAATTAAGATGGTCTGATCGTTCAGCACAGATATGTACGGACGCACAAGTCCTCATATCATCGATGGAGTTGCGTTACAAAATCCTTTACTTTTTTTCCAAAAAGAAATCCAGCCTGCATTAAGAGTTGTACATAACCATTTTCTTTAAATAACATAGCAACAAAGTACGAGACTCATCTCAGTTATCGTAAGTAAAAGCAAATCGTAAAACAAAATGCCATAACCGGCAAAAATATGACACGCCCCCTAAACACTGTGCTATAGTCTCTCAACGATTATTACATCCAAAGGCTAAAAACTCCCTGACATTTGCACAACACGTTACTAGTCCAAGTAAGATAGAATAGTAACACATGTACTTTACTAATCTAAGTTAGTCACCACTATGACCTGATGCATTGTATTTCCCTGATTCTACATTTTAAGGTAAAAAAAGTAGTATCATTTATCAAACCAATTGCTGTAGCGCGTGCATGCATACACACGGACCAATGCGAGACATGGGCGCAACAGGATCGAGCAGCCAGGGCGTCTAACGTGGGAAGAATAATTGTCCATTCACCATTCACGTTTGCCCTCGCAGAAAAGTTGTGTAGGCCATCTAACGTGGGACGGGGAGAGTACAAAGCCCTGCCCTTTACACGGCATCAGGAGATAATCAAAGACCTCGGCTGCATTAGGCTACTACCAATGCAAAGGTGCTTACATGAGGTGCTAAGTGTATTAAATATCTTAGCAACTAGTCTTCCCAATGCATAGTTGCTTAGAGGGTGCTTGGATACGTTTTAGTCCCATGACTAAAAGTAGTGGGACTAAAACTTGCTAGCCTCACCCATGCTTGGATACAAATACTAAATAGACTACAATGAGTCAATGAGCTTTTATTATCCTTCAAATCCTCCAATCCCGAACTCACATGTGTTAAAGGAGAGGAGTTAAATGAGGAGAGAGAGGACTAATCCACATTTTAGTAGGGTTCCCCTGACTAAAAAGTTTTAGTCTCAAGACTAGTTCTAGCCTCTCTTTAGTCAGGGGTGATTGGAACTTTAGCCTCTAAAAGAGACTAGTTTTAGTCAGACTAAAAATAGTCCCTTGGATCCAAGCATGGCCTTAGCTTTTGTAGCTAAGCTCCTCTCATTGAATTGTTTAATAATTAAACTCCTTCGTCTATTGGTTGGTAGTCATTTTACATAGGTCCACGTACTTAGCACTGTTTCCTCTTGGGGTCACCATAATGTTCTCTCCTCTTTAATTTCTTTGCCACATCACATTTCTGCCTATGTGGCATCCTTAGCACCTGTACACCATGAAGCATTGGGAGGGGCCTTCCATCGAGCACGTTAGACCAGGCCGAAAGCACAAACCCCTGCCCCCCACCCCCACCCACGAAGCAAGGCGCCGGCACGTGGTTTGCACAAACCACGAGGTGGTTGTTTGTTACTTCGTTGTGGCGTTGGCGTCGAGAATGCTGCTGCTAAACAAGCAAGATATGCATCGCAAAAACTGTAGTACAGTACTCCTTTTTAAAAAAGTACTACACAACTTTGTGTAAATAAATACAATTGCATCTCAATAAGTAAGCTTCCGCGCTCCATCTCGAGCTGGTCGTTCTCATTGCTGTATGCCCGAGTGCTAGGTGAAGAGCAGCGTCCTTCCAGGTAACTTCGCCGGCCACTGCGCTACCTCCTTTCAATCTACTTCTGCTAAGCGTAGTTAAATAAGTCTGATCGTTCATCACACAGATCTCTGTACGTACGCGTAAGTCCGAATATCATCAATGGCAGAGGTGCGTTACAAAATCTTTCATTTGTTGCTAGTCTTTTCGTAAACCAACCATGACTGATTTTCTGCTCCTTGTTTTCGGTTTGCTGTATGGTGTTTACTTATCTGGCAGAGACCGAAACTACAGGTAATACACTTCGCTCTTGCTTACATTTTTTACTTAACTTCTTCATTTATGATGAGCGGTTTTACCCACCACGATTAGTGCAGATCATAGCAGAGCGCCGGAAAGGTCATGTCATATTGTCGATGGATGTGCACTCGGACCCGTTGAAGCCCTGGTAAGTTCTTCCCTTGGTCAGTTTTCATTTGACTAAGTTTGACGTTCTTGAGCTGTGCTGCGTTATACTTGTATTATAATCCGTTACGGAGGAATAGCCACAAAACTTGATCGAACAAATACCAAAATCGGCAAAAGTTGGTTGGACAAGATCATGTGTTGAGAACAGAGTTAATTAAAAACAAGTGTCCCATGTATGACACGAGTTTTCCCGTCTAGTTGGTCACAAGTTTCTCTAGTATTCCTTGCACATATTTCTACTCCGCGATGGTATGTCCTAGGTAGTGGATTGGAATTCCATGGTACCAAATCAGGAACTAGCAGAGCCCTTAGCTGAAGATCTTAGCATACTCAGATGTCGATTCTTCAGCCGCTCGGAACTAAAAATTTTCTCTCTTTATATGAAAATTATTCTAAAGACCGGAAAGATCCTCAAAAGCACATAGCAATAGCTTGATGTTTCTTGCTTTGTCCAATTCAAGGTCCACGAAGAGTATGATGTGGAACCACCCCACTAATCTGCCAAGTCACATTAGCCCACTAACAAAAATAGCAAGCTTGTATGCCACAATGTTGAAAAAAATCGGGGATAGAGGGTCCCTTTGGAAAGACCCTTTCGAGTTTGGAAGTAACTACCCACATCCTTATTAACTTTGATGGTCATACTCCCCCACAAATGGAACTCTCAACAACATCTACATCATTTAGGCAAAACATCATTTATACGGTGAGTCTGAAGGAGAAGGGGCACTTGACTTTATCATAGACATTTTCAAAGTAAAATTTAAGGATGACTTGATTTATCTTTTTCCCGTGAAGCTCAAGTACGGTTTTCATGCACACGAAAACCACATCGACCATATTCCATCCTTACATGGACGCCGTTTGGAGGTCGATGCCACAAATTAAGATGCAATCCTAACGTAAGTAGGATACCACTGTTTGTTTTTTGAGGGAAAAAAAGTTGCATTTTGGCCCTTCGCTAAAGTTTCTCGCTAACTCTCCCCTAACTCTAGGGAAACAGTTTAATGTAACCGACTAGTTTCTTGCTCACGCGGGAGCCGCGTCGTACAGGCGACATGCATTGTATGGGGCCTGCCAACCGCTTCCCCTTCCCAACCTTATCCCAAGACAACTTCTATCACGAACCAACTTGTGGTTGGATAGTTAGAGGGACTGTGGTATTTTCAGCCCACCAGGGTTCAAGTCCTGGTGCTCGCATTTATTCATATATGAGCACTTGCATCTATACTGTGTTAAAAAAAACACAATTTCTATCGTCCACCCATTCCTCCCGATTGCGACCCTTCCATCAGCTATCTCTCCTTCGATACGAGAGGGTCGTTGTGATTGGCTTCACGGCGATGGTCGAGAGTTATTTACCCAAAACCATCAGTGTGGCTAGGGTCACAACTTGATACCAGATTTTAGTCAGGGCATAAAAAACCATTGAAACTCTGACTAATCTCTAACAGAGAGCACTGATTGAATGATTTGCTCGAGAAAATAGCAAAACTGACAGGCTGGGCCCACCTGTCGGGCTGAGTTGGCATGCCTATGTGGACAAAAAAGCTGACGTTGGCGGGGCACCCATCTGTCAGCGTCACATATTTCCCCCTTTTTTCTTTTTTATTCCTCATCTCTGGCTTTCTCTTCCACGCCACATCTTTCTTTGCTCCGGCGAGCACGCCGACGTCCTCCTCCCCCCTCTCTCTCTCCTGGCCCTAGCGGCGGCGGCCACCTATCTCCCCCTCCCTCGTCGGCACTGCAGGGAGAGGCAGACAAGCTGCGGCCGCCCCAATGATCCCCCGACGCCACCTCCCTGAGCTCGGGCGTGCGGGCTCACAACACTGGCCGGTGGCACGGCGTTGACCGCGGCAAGGTCACTGCGGCGGATAGAGGTGGACCATACAAAGGCAAGTATCCTGACGGCGAGCTCGCTCTGGGCGTGGGCGACCTCGCGTCGTCGTTGCCATCGCCGGCGGATCCGCGGGCCTCCTCCTATCCCGGCGCAAGAGCGCCCACCACGTCGGCGCTCCATGGCTGCTCCACGCCTGCCCCACCGGTGCTCCATGGGGAGGTGGACGAGCTTCCGCCGCTCCCCATGACCCCCGGCACCACACCTCCCGGAGCTCGGGCGCGTGGGCGCACGACGGTGGCCGGTGGCAGGATGGTGACTGCGGCGAGGTCGCTGCAGCGGAGGGGGAAGGACAACGTTGACGGGCACAGCTGACCTTGAACGGCGCGACACNACAATGATGGCCGGTGGCATGACATTGACCACGTCAAGGTCGCTGCGGCGGATAGAGGTGGACCATACGATGGCAAGCATCCCGACGGTAAGCTCGCTTTAGGCGCGGGCGACCTCGCGTCGTCGTTGCCATCACCGGCGGATCCGCGGGCCTTCTCCTACCCCGGTGCAAGAGCGCCCACCACGTCGGCGCCCCATATGGCCGCTCCACGCCTGCCCCGTCGGTGCTCCATGGGGAGGCGGATGAGCTTCCGCCACTCCCCATGACCCCCGGCACCACACATCACGGAGCTCTGGCGCGTGGGCGCGCGGCGGTGGCCGGTGGCAGGATGGTGACCGCGGTGAGGTCGTTGCAGCGGAGGGGGAAGGACCACGCCGACGGGCACATCCGACCTTGAACGGCGTGACGTGTGCGGCAGCGCCGCCACGGCCGGTGACTCTGGTTGACCGGCACGGAGCTTCTCCATGGCGTCGCTAGTTCTGCCACAAGACAAGCGCCGTGCAGAACCTGTTTGATGAAATGCCCATACGAAAAAGGAGGTGTAAATAAAAAAGAAAAATGAAAAAAGTAGGCACTGAGTCAATGACATGTGGGACCCATGTCCACCTCGATGTATTTGTCCACATAGACATGCCATGTCTGCCCGACAGGTGGGCCCAACCTGTCAGTTTTGTTGTTTTCCCAAGCAAATGAGACAATCAGTGCTCTCGTTACAGATCAGGCGTAGTTTCGGTGGTTTTTGGTCCCTGGCTAAAATCTGGTACCGAGTTGCTACCCTAGCCTCAAGTGTGGTGGTTTTGGATAAATAACTCGATGGTCAGCGACTTCGCCATGCGCGTTGCTGCAAGCAGTGAGGCGGTCCGATGTCACAGCGAGGGTCAACAACCACTATTGCCAGGGCCGCAGTGAGGGCGCCAGAATTTGCTGCGTGGAGTGCTCCGATGGTGGTCATCGATGTTGTGAACTGGTGGTGGTGCTGCTACATGCCAATGTCCGAAGGGTGTCGCCATGCTGCAAGCCGACGTCGCACGGGCCACCGTCATGCTACAGGGCGTGCTGCAAGTTAGTGCTGATGCAGCGACATCTTTCCTTCAAGCCGTCGTTGTGCGGCAAGGGGCGCTAGCTCATCGCCATGCTGCAAGTCGGGGTTGCATCCCCTGACATAGTGCGCGCAACATGGTGAGGGGGCCATGACATGGAGCTATGAGGCATGCCAGGGGTGGGGGGAGGGGGAGGGGGGCAGGGATGCTGTGATTCGGCGATGCTAGTGGTAGTGGTTCTCGATGTGGTGGTGTTGCGATCGGTTGCGGCATAGCAGCATGCGGAGGTGGCGATGAGGCGAGCTGTAGTGATGCTGCTAGCCCACCACCAGTGTTCCTACTTCCCTGCAAGCACAATAACTGGCGATGTTGCGATGTTGCCGGCCGTTCGTCGGTGATGCTGCGACATCGCTTATCGGCTACTACGAGGAGGCACCGATGTCTTTTTTTGTTGATGTGTGCGTAGCGTGCCAACCACATGTTGCTTGCGCCGCATGCTATGATGGAAGAACGAAGAGAAGTCTGCCTGATGTGCTGACTCATCCTGCCTAGGCACGTTCAGTTTTAGAGGATCAGACGGTGGGGGAGGTGACTGATATTTCCCTCCTGCAGCCGACTGCCGCAAAGCACTGGCCTAACTGTGATTACCTATAGGAAATGACAGATCATGGGAGTTGTCCACGCAAAAGAAAAAATCATTAGGGTTGGGGGAAAATGAGTTTTTTTTTTCCTTACGATTACACAGGATAATGGCAAGTCATGCGGATGGGAATGTGTCCATTTGGGACTATCAGACAGAGGTAACGTAACTATGTATATCTATCTGTGACGTTAAAATAAAATAAAGAGAGGGAATAGTATATGAGTATATACGGAAGTGACAAACGACTTTCATTTGTGGGCATATGCAGGCAAAAGTGTCAGAGTTCAGAGTCTCAGACGTGGAGGGTACTGATACGTGGCATAATACCCACTGGATTTGTTCTGCAAAATTCATCGCGCCTAAGGATTGGATTGTGGCTGGTGGTGGCGATGGGTACATCTACGTGGTTTCATATGAGATGAGGGAGCTAAATATGACAACGCAACAGGTCAAGAAATTCAAAGCCCACGGAGGTATTCGTTTTTTCATGGGGGAGAAAGACCGCGGAAAATGGGTGGAATCGCTGGCGGTTCACCCAACTGAGCCATATGTGCTGTCAGCGTCTATGGACAACCTGATCAAGCTTTGGAATTATGATTCCAACTGGGATTGCATCTGGTCCTTCAGCGGACACGATAGCTTCGTGAAACATGTAATGTTTAGCCCGGATGGCAATCATTTCGCCAGTGCTTCTGATGACTGCACCGTGAAGGTTGATTCAACATTGTGCTCGCTATTTTATACGTAACTCGTTCTTTAATTTCTTAATAGTTTGTTCCTTAATTACTGGTTAAAATTCACAGATCTGGAACATTCGTAAACCCAAGGCTATTGCGACACTGGACTGCGATCAGGACGCACAACAGCATGTTGCTTATTTTTCCAGGGGTGATAGGCAGTATGTAATTACTGGATCTTTGAGAGGATCTGCACGGGTATATGTGGCATCTGTGTTATTCTTACTATTTAACAATGATATATGATATATGCCCATTCTTGCACGCCGTCAATCTCTGTATTAATATCTCCTTTTGTTTCCAGGTCTGGAATTTGCAGACAAATAAAAATACAAAAATTCTCCCAGGAACCACTCCAGGAAACAAAGATCTCGAAGGACTCAATTACGAGGTTCACGGTTGTAACATTGGTGTGATCAATTTGGACCAAGCAAATACTAATCCAGTTCTGATTACTGTTTCCAAAGACATGTCTATATCTTTCCTCGACCCGACTAACTACGTTCCCAGGTAACAACTATTATTATTATTATTATTATTGTTGTTGTTGTTGTTGTTGTTGTTGTTGTTGTTGTTGTTGTTCCCTCGTGGAGGGTTTAGGGTTGTGTCCTTTTTATTTTTCTACACTACACTTGTTGCCACTAAAGCGTTGTAACTACGACCCTTTCTGCATACTCTACCATTGGGATTATTATTGATTCACATAATAAACCAAAATTACCTTGGTATATCTCCCCCCATTCTCATCGTTTAGTTGTTTGCACCCAATTCATACTTTTTCATACATGCTCCACCCCCTCTGCTAGCACACACCGTGCCGGTCTAAAATTGGCCACAACGGCTACATGAACCGGCGAAAAAATACAAGCAGATAAAATTTATATTGCCCATGAGATTAGTGGATGCATAAGTTCACAACAATGCAAAAACAAAGCTGGTATGGGTCAAACATGCCACCTGAATGAGTAGGATTGATGCAGAGGCCCTTCCACTATGTTACCTTCGAGGTAAAAATGCGGTATTTCTGGTGTTTGCAAATCCTAGACTGAAAAATGATGGTCGTGGGAGGCCTAAGTATTACACAATACTGGATTCCGTTGTCTCTTCATCTAATTAAGATAGAATTCCACACTGAAATGACGGCCGTGAATAGTTTCTGAAAGTCATGTTGTTAGTCGGTGGGGGCCATGGGGCTGCATGGTGGACATCATCAACGACGTTGCTCATGTTCTGTGATAGTTCAATGATAAGCTAAAGAGTGTTTCTCAGGCAATGACATAAGTATACACAATTTTGCAGGTTTGAAGAGCTTAATGATCTTTCTCGTGGACCACCTCAAGATTTTGCGTACATTGAGAGCACAAGAAGGTATTTGATTTCCTCTCTACTCTTGTATATTAATCCAATCCATTTTTGCTTGAACTTTTAAATGCTAAATTTGAATTTGGCCAAAAGTTCAGGAAATTTCCCCCCAAATCTCTATAATTTTGTGGAATACCAGGATATATTCGGTGAAGAACAAACGATTAATTAGATAGATGTGTTATTGCATAGAATCAGGACCTCTTTTCTTGTGACCGTTCCGTGTTGTGGGAGCTAG
Organism: Aegilops sharonensis; assembly: GCA_904067115.1. Lineage (NCBI taxonomy): Eukaryota > Viridiplantae > Streptophyta > Magnoliopsida > Poales > Poaceae > Aegilops > Aegilops sharonensis. The sequence goes on from LR880966.1 coordinate 777,762,406, forward strand.
TATGTCTATTATCAGCACACTACGAATAACATGTCGGTTGCAATGCTTCAGATATGTAAGAAGGAATAACAGAGAAACAAAATGGGGAGAACAAAAAAATATATAGAAAATGGCGAGGTTGAAGGTATTTACATTTAACAAATATTCCTTACATCAACGATGAGGTGGAATTTAACAAATATAGGGAAATATATTGTTCATGACATGTTTTGTCTTGCGCTCTATTATGTTACTGTTTTACTGTTATCATGTTCTATTACTACAATTTCCAACTTATTAGTATGCTATCATATGTTTGTAGCCTTGTAATCGCATGTCCCAGAGGAATAGCAATTGTCGACATGAGTGAACAGATGGATGATGATATGAGTGACAATACGAATGATGATACAAATGAGGACACAGATGTACGGCCCAAACGACGTCGATTGGAACCTAAGTGGATGGCTGATTATGTCATGATGAAGGATTGATTATGGCCATGTGAAGAATTCAATAACTTCATCAAACGGACTTTATGTAGTCGTTTTGTTTTACCTTGAGCATTTGGTTGTAATAATATTTACTGTTTGAACTTTGTGACCTTTGGGCAGAACAGTCGATTAGTGCGTCAGGTTTTTTGTCTCATAGGTTATACTAAAGTTTAGTGTAACTAGTGGGTTTTCCTGTTGTACATCAAACTCTGATGCCAATCATCCATTATTTTCACCGTTTTCATACTTTGTTTCCATTGTCTTAAATTGGCAATTGCCTCATTTTTAGAAGTCTATCTAAATGCAGTCATAAACTGTTGATTTTGCTGTAGGAATATAGGCAGAGTATCACATGCGATCTCGTTACCTTCCTAACTAATCCTCAGATTTATCCCTTCCTTTTATTATGAGATATAGTCTTGGAGGAGAGTAATAGGTCTACGTATATACGTACTTGTGATACAATGAATAAAATGTGTTGCATATTTCCAAATCCATTAATCTTACATGGTAGGAGGTTTCTCTTTCCCGTGACTTCCTTCCGTTACTCACGCCCATAGCTCAAGTTCCTACGGCCGCTCGCTCCAGCTGCCGCCATGGACATCAACAACTTCAACTCCTCCCTCGGCTCATCCACTGCAACCCATAGCTCCAATCGTTCACTCAAAACTCGCCTCACATAGCTGCTCCGAGCGCCACCTCCGTCCAACTCATCAACATCTGTTGTTGTCCTCAACTTCGTCGAGTCCACCATCTCCATCTGACAAACTTTTTTTCAACCACACCTTCCATAATCTTGGTCTTCTTGATCATGTTGACGGCTCGATTGACACTCTCATGATGCTCGGTGACATTGAGTGGATCCAGATCGATCAATGCACCGTGTCGTGGCTCTACACCGTCTCCAAAGCCTTCATCATCACCACCACTCCAAACAACATGGTTGACGCTCTCATGATGCTCGGTGATGGATGGTGATCAGATGGCGATTGACATTTTCCGGATCTTGGTTGGCAGCCCGATCTAGCCTCCGCAACGGGACCAACGAGCCATTTCTCCAGCTGAGGTTGTTGATCTCACCACGACGCCAAGGGTTGCGACACTGATGGGAGAGGCCACTCGGGCGGCTGCACACTATCCGGACCCCGACGGTCACCGGCGGTTTGGTGGCCGTTTTTGGGTTCTTACAGAGGGGGCGGAGATGATGATGATGAGGATGTATCCCTGTCCGCGGTCTCGCCGGAGTTCGCCATGCAGACGTCATCAGGGGTGGGCTGCGTGACAGATATGTGTGGAAATACAGTTGTGCAATAAGATCAAGTAATACTCTAGCAATTGTTGCTATTTGGTTCGGCAAATTGTTTTTAAACTTTTACCAATTATGCCGGCTAAGTTCTAGCTAGTACAAGATCGCGGTATGAAGGACCTTCACACTTTGCTGGAAATTGTGGAAGCACCGAAATGATACGCTACTGTCATGGAGTGCATCCCTCATGGTACAAGATCACGGTGTGAAGGACCTGCACACTTTGCTATTTCTCGTCGTCTGGCAATTATGGACGCACTAAAATGCGGTGGTTTTCGATGGAGCTAATCCATCGATGCACGGGGTAATCAGAAAGATAGGCGGAGAGGGGCGATCTTGGATGGAGGCTGGGCGACTCCGAGGGGATCTCGAGAGTTTATTTGTCGAGGTGTTTAGGCAGGTGAGTGGTGAGTAGTTCACTTGTATGGCGGAGTCACGTGCGCTTGTGCACGAGTTGTAATTTTGTGTTCTCGCAAAAAAAAAGAGTTGTAATTTTGTGGACAGGGTTCTACCCATCTTTTATTAATATAAGATACACACACTTGTGCGTATTCTTAAAAAAAGGTTTCTAGCTAGTAATACAACCTAGGTAATGTGAGGCCTAAACCGCAAGTGCTTTTCCTTGATAGAGTACATCGTATGCAACGAGCGAATATGAACCGATCGATTGCCGTGTGGCGAAAGATGCAATGAGTTTCTTGACAACAAGATCTCTGTGTGGTTCTGATTCAGCACTGAAACACATCTTAAGTTTTACAAAGATCTCTAAGAACAATTCCCACAATACTGATTTAAGAAAGTTGATGAATATGTGCATATATAATTTGTTAATACATATTCTGACGACTATATAATTAAAGCATACGAGATTATTAAAGATAAAATCATGTAGCCAAGCGAAGGGAAGATATGAACAAATAGGCATAAGCAATAACCAAGTATTTGACAAAAAACTACCACATTTGGGGTTTGCGTCCCACTGAACTACAACTTCTAAAAAAGTGAGTGAAAACTACCAATTTTTCAAAATTTTGTGACAAAAAACTACCAGTTTCAGATAATACCAGTTTAGATGATTTAAACACGTTTATGACATGTGGGACGCACCCGTCGAGGCTGACGTGGCGGCAAAGTCAACTCCGTTAAGTTGACTGTTATTACAAGTGGGGCCCACACGTCGGCATTAACCTCCTTCCTCCTCCTCTCTGTGTGTGTCATGTCCTCGCGTCGGCCTCGATTGCTATTGCTAGGACGAGTTCTCATGATGCCCATTGCCACAGAAAGCCCAAAGTATGCCTCAGTCGGGCAATATAAAATAAAACAATTCTGCCCGGGAAATAATGAGATGCGGACGTGGATTTTTCTGTTGTGGTAGCGCGTCGTACAACGTCAACGCACACAGCGAGCCCGGGCAACTGCCCAGAGTGGCCGGACGCTGGCTCCTCCACTGCTGGCTACATACGGGTACAACAACACTGCAATGGCCTCCTCCTGCCCAAGGACAAGTATGAGTGCGAGTCTATCTACTATACCTACATACGTGTGCAAATCGACCACATGGCGAGAAGATCCTCTTACCGGTTCCGCCAACGATGTGGAGGTGCGACGTCGAGGTGTGTCCCTCCCCTTTGATCTAGTCGTGTCGCGGCACTAAGAGGTGTTCCTCTTTTTGAAAGAAAGATCTCTTCTGCTGTAGCGACCCGACCTTAGATGATCAAGTCTCCGTGTTTCAGTGTCATCCCTAGATCAGAAATGCTGACACACGGTACTCGAAGGATTTATAACAAAGTAGCAATCACACACTTATTACATTGAATGTCTCAAAAAAGAACTTATTACAAAAATATGTCTTAAGGCCATCTAATGCGATAACAACAGAAGGCTTGAAAGATAAAGTGAGTCCATCAACTCCAACGGCATAACTGAGCTGCACGGCAACGACCTAACGAACCTTACTCCTCGTCTGAAAAGTCTGCAACATAATACGTTGCAGCCCGAGAACGGGTCAAACACATGGAATATGCTGGCAATATAACACAATAGAGTAAGAACAGAATAATGCTATCACTACATGCATATTTGGCTGGTGGAAAGCTCTATGGTTATAGTTTTGCGAAAAGCCAATTTTTCCCTACAACAAAGAAATATATTTTAATTTAACTATCATGGTGGTTGAAACATTGAGAAGGTATAACCCCAACTCAATCCCCATTAAAGTAGTTAACAACCCAACAATATTATTTAGGAGTGATGAGATACATGTGATAACTCAAATACTAGATACTCAAAATTGTCATAACCCTGGACACGGCTAACCATGATTAGATTGTACACTCTGCAGAGGTTTGCGCACTTTTCCCCACAAGACTCGATCGCCTCCGTTGATTTCTCGCACTACATGGTGTTTGAGAAACGGATGACCGAGACATAGTCTTTCAGAAACATTAACTCTCTACTCCGGGTAGACCATACCAAACCTACAAAACCCACTACTTGCTGATCTACCTCTTCAAGAGCTTCACGTAACCTACTCAATTATGTTAGAGCCCATAGTAGCTTGTGGCTGCACACGGAAGTTTCTAGCATGAATAATCTCAGTTTCCTTTGAGCCTGGGTGGCGGTCCATAGGAAGATCACACGGGTACCCCGGGATTTCCAAAAAAAATAAAACAAACAACACTGGGTTCCACAGATACCTCAATCCACCCAGATGTGTATTAAAGTTGCCACCTTAAATTAAATCATTAATTAACAATCTCACATCTGTCATGGATTCACTCAAACCAAACCACGTCTACGAGCATAGCATAGCAATATAAGCAACACGTAGAAGTAACTCCCAAGGGTTTGATAGTAACAGGGCAATAGGTTCTACCTCAACTACTACTTCCCAACCCACAAGTTAATGACATCATAATCATGCAATGTTTGAGGATTGGAACTAATGCATAAAAACTGGGTATGAAAAGAGTATGATCAAAGTGTTACTTGCCTTGCTGACGATCCGCGAATCCTAGAGACTCGTAATAACACGCTTCGCACTCCGGGAATTCTATCGCAAGCAAACAATAACATACATAAGCAACAAGCAAATATGCACAAGCAAAAATTTAACTAAAAGAGGCTGACCAGAAAGTTCAACTTAAGAATTCCGGTTCGCAAAAAGAATCAAACCAAACGGAGTAACGAAACTCAAACGGCGAAAGAAACAAGATCCGTTTTACTAATCTGAACCTAAGTCAAATTTTACAGAGGCAAAAACTTGTTTGAGTTGATTATTCGGAAAGAGGATTTTGAGACGAAACTCTAGGCGCTTGAATCGCCTGATTCCGATAAATGAGCGAAAAGTTATACTAGATCGAAAATCGGATCAGAAATCGCGATGAGAAAAATCACGGAATAAATCCGAGAAAAAGAGAAACGACAAACAGTTTAACGAACGAACATTCGTTATCAGAACCTAAACGAAGCGTTCGTTAAAACGAACGAACGAGCGAACGCTCGCTAAATAAATAAACCGGAGAAATAAACCGATCTATTTAGAAAAAAAACAAAACTAGGGTTTTCAAAAAAGAAACCGGAACGGTTTTCTTTGGAAAACCGGGGCGGCGGGGCGGCTACCTCGCTCGGCTCCGGCGGGGCTCCAGCGTGGGGTGGCGGCGGGAGGCGGCGGCGGCGACGGGAGGCGGCGGCGGCGACTCCGGGCGGGGCGGCGGGGCTCGGGCTCGGCTCGGCTCGGGCTCCGGGGCGGGTGGTGGCGGGTGGTGGTGTGTGTGTGTGTGGGGGGGGGGGGGGACGAGGGGGGGGGGGGGCGCGCGGGGGCTGGGGGGAGGGGCAAGCGACGGCGGCGGGAGGCGGCGGCGGCGACGGGAGGCGGCGGCGGCGACGGGAGGCGGCGGCGGCGACGGGAGGCGGCGGCGGCGACGGGAGGCGGCGGCGGCGACGGGAGGCGGCGGCGGCGACGGGAGGCGGCGGCGGCGACGGGAGGCGGCGGCGGCGACGGGAGGCGGCGGCGGCGACGGGAGGCGGCGGCGGCGACGGGAGGCGGCGGCGGCGACGGGAGGCGGCGGCGGCGACGGGAGGCGGCGGCGGCGACGGGAGGCGGCGGCGGCGACGGGAGGCGGCGGCGGCGACGGGAGGCGGCGGCGGCGACGGGAGGCGGCGGCGGCGACGGGAGGCGGCGGCGGCGACGGGAGGCGGCGGCGGCGACGGGAGGCGGCGGCGGCGACGGGAGGCGGCGGCGGCGACGGGAGGCGGCGGCGGCGACGGGAGGCGGCGGCGGCGACGGGAGGCGGCGGCGGCGACGGGAGGCGGCGGCGGCGACGGGAGGCGGCGGCGGCGACTCCGGGCGGGGCGGCGGGGCTCGGGCTCGGCTCGGCTCGGGCTCCGGGGCGGGTGGTGGCGGGTGGTGGTGTGTGTGTGTGTGGGGGGGGGGGGGGGCGCGCGGGGGCTGGGGGGAGGGGCAAGCGACGGCGGCGGGAGGCGGTGTCCGCCTCGGACATGGCGGCGACGCAAGGAAGGCGGCGGCGGCGGTTGGGCCTCGGCCCAGTCGGGTGCGGGCGCGCGGACGTTTTTTTAATAAATTTCGCCGAGACTTAGAAAAATCCTAGAAAAATAAATAAAAATCTAAAAATGCCAAAACAAATTTTCACCGTCTAAATGAAATATTTAGAATGAGATGAACATTTTCTTGGCCCTAAAATGCAATTTTGAAAACGTGCAATTTTTCTAACGCAAATGAAATCAAATAAAATCCAACAAATGATTTTAACATTTTTCCTCCAATATTTCAATTGTTTTGGAGAAGTCATATTATCTCCCCTCATTTATTTTTATTATGAAATATTTTTCGTAGAGAAAAATAATTAAAATAAAAAATCATCGTTTTCACTATTTGATAAAAATCAAACATGAAAACCGGAAAAATCCCCAACTCTCTCCGAGGGTCCTTGAGTTGCTTTGGATTTCGAGGATTGCGGAACGAAGATGCAATAAAATATGACATGCATGAATGACCTATGTATAACATTTCAAATTGAAAATTTGGGATGTTATAATCTAGCGCACAGGCTCTCAACATGTCCTTCAGAATTTGGTTGACTCTCTCTGGTTGCTATTGTTGTATGAGAACTCTGCGTAAGGCAAATTATCATCCCAACTAGATCCATAATCTAGCGCACATGCTCTCAACATGTCCTCCAGAATCTGGTTGACTCTCTCTGTCTGTCCATCTGTCTGCGGGTGAAATGCGGTACTGAACTCCAATCTCGTACCCAGGGTCTGGTGTAACTGATGCCAAAACTTTGAAGTAAACTGTGTCCCTCTATCTAATACAATGGTCCTCGGAACTCCATGCAAACATACGATCCTGGACATATATATCTTGGCCAACTTTGCACTTGTATAAGTTGTTTTCACTGGGATGAAGTGAGCCACTTTGGTCAAGCGATCCACTACTACCCATATTGAGTCATATCCTGCTTTGGTCCTGGGCTATCCGGTGATAAAGTCCATGCCAAGTTTATCCCACTTCCATTCGGGTATCGGCATAGGCTGTAACAGTCCTGCTGGCTTCTGATGCTCTGCCTTCACTCTCTGACATACATCACATACAGCTACATACTCGCCAATATCCTTCTTCATACTAGTCCACCAGAAACATTCTTTCAAATCCAAATACATCTTGGTGTTTCCGGGGTGTATCGAGTATGGTGAGTTGTGAGCCTCCTGAAGTATTAACTTCCTGATTTCTGGGTTATTAGGCACATAAAATCGGTCCTCAAACCATAAGGTATCATGCTCATCCTCGCGAAAACATTTGGCCTTTCCTTTGCTCATCTTCTCCTTTATCTCAGCAATCTCTTTGTCTTCCTTCTGAGCTTCTCGAATCTTGTCCAACAATGTAGACTGAACTTCCATTGTTGCAATGAAACCTCTTGGAACAATCTCCAACCGAAGTTCCATGATATCTTCAGCTAACTCCTTCGGCAATTCCTTACTTTCAAGGATATTAGCGTAACTCTTCCGGCTCAAAGCGTCTGCTACGACATTGGCTTTTCCTGGATGATAGTGTAGCTTCATATCGTAATCCTTTATAAGTTCCAACCATCTCCTCTGTCTAAGGTCCGACTCATTCTGTGTGAAAATGTACTTCAACTCTTATGATCCGTGTACACATCACAACGGTTTTCAATAAGATAATGTCTCCAAGTCTTCAATGCATGCACTACCGCTGCTAGCTCCAAATCATGCGTGGCATAGTTCAACTCATGGGGCTTCAGTTGTCGTGAGGCATACGAAACAACCTTTCCGTCCTGCATAAGCAGACATCCAAGTCCCAAGCGTGAGGCGTCACAATACACTTGAAACTCCTTATGTATATCTGGCAATGTTAGCACTGGGGTTGTAGTCAAACGTTTCTTCAACTCCTGAAAACTTGCCTCGCAATCCTCTGTCCACTTAAACGAGTGCCGGTGGTGGCTGGTGGTGAAGAAGCACTGCGGGACTTTGATTTTGCATCAAATGGCTCAGAAATCGACTGACCACAAATGAAAAATTCAGATTGATTTCTAGCCATTCCCTAATACTATTGCTAATAGCAGTAGTACTGTACCATACAAGGCAGTAAATATTGAAGAATCACAATTCGGAAATATAGAAATATAAACATAAGAAATAATTCCGACAATCAATAACTTCTTAACCTGTTTGTATTTTTGTCACCAATTTTTGGAACTTGTAAGGAGAAACATAATCTTGATTTATGCGCCTGGGGACTTCAGTGAGGGTACATACTATGAAATAATTCCAAATTTATTGCTCGGTGTTTACTGCACAGGATCGGGATGAGTTTTAGCACCGGATCTCTATTCTCTCAGTCTCTATATACGAGTAATGTGTTGATTGCTAGCAAAATATTCCACAACAAGTAAATATTTCTCATTGGCAACCAAAGTGCGTGCCTGCCTAGCTACTGCTGTATCGGCCAGGGTATGGACACGTACACGATTCGCATCCTTGCACTAGCAGCCCTATTATCTCTGTATCTCGTATGCTCTGCTACTGTTGCTCAACGTAAGCACAACAATCGGGTTATGCACTCTTAAATTTTCCAGTTCTCCTGGAAGTACACAATATAGCTACTAAAGGCCTTTTTCATTTGTTTCTTGTCTAATCTTTTGTGCGTTTATTTATTTTTCACTAATTGTTTTCACATAACAATTGTTCATTTGTTATCCCTAGGCCGAATCATAGATGACACGGATAGCGAGAAGATCGAGTTACCAAACGGGCTATGCGTTAAGAGTAAATGTCGCAGTACTCCAGAAGATTGCGTCTGTTGTTTGACAGATAACAATTGCCACTGGACTATGGCCGAATGCAAGGCAGCGTGTAAAAAATCCTCGTCTTCACAAGACATGCTACTGGTGACGACAACCCCTCCTCCTTTACCTGCTCCTTAGTTTTCCAGCCTAGTCAAATTGGCTTACATATTTACTTGTCTTAAGAAAGAAATGATGCCTGATGTATGTGTGGAAATACAGTTGTGCAATAAGATCAAGTAATAGTCTAGCAATTGTTGCTATTTGGTTCGGCAAATTGCGTTTAAACTTTTACCAATTATGCCGGCTAAGTTCTAGCTAGTACAAGATCGCGGTATGAAGGACCTTCATACTTTGCTACTTCTCATTGTCTGGAAATTGTGGAAGCACCGAAATGATACGCTACTGCCGTGGAGTGCATCCCTCATGGAACAAGATCGCGGTATGAAGAACCTGCACACTTTGCTATTTCTCGTCGTCTGGCAATAGTGGAAGCACCAAAATGTGGTGGTTTTCGATGGGGCTACTCCATCGGTGCACGGGGTAATCGGGAAGATAGGCAGAGAGGGGTGATCTTCGCTGGAGGCCGGGCTACTCCGAGGGGATCTCGAGAGTTTATTTGTCGAGGTGTTTAGGCGGGTGTGTAGTGAGTAGTTCACTTGTATGGCGGAGCCACGTGGGCTTGTGCACGAGCTGTAATTTGGTGGACAGGGTTCTATCCCTCTTCTTTTATTAACACAAGATACACACTCGTGCTTATTCTAAAAAAAAGTTTCTAGCTAGTAATACAAGTATACAACCTAGGTAATGTGAGGCCTAAACCACAAGTGCTTTTTCTTGATACACCTACGTGCAGCGAGCGAATATGAACAGATCGATTGCCATGCGGAGAAAAGAGGCAACGAGTCTCTTGAAAACAAGATCTCTATGTGCCTCTGATTCGGCACTGAAACACATCTCAAGTTTTACAAAGATCTCTAAGAACAATTCCCACACTACTGATTTAAGAAAGTTGATTAATTGTGCATATAAAAGTTGTTAATACATACTTATAATTAAAACATATGAGATTATAAAAGATAAAATCATGTAGCCAAGCGAAGGGACGATCTGAACAAGCAATAGAGAAAAGATTGGTAATTCCCTCTGTACAGAGAGACATAATCTTAACGCCAAGCACAAATGCACAATCATAGTCAATCACCTGGAAAATTTCTTCCATGTCTTAGTATCACTTGATCCGTCGCGTCACTGAAGCAAAAACTAGAGGAAAACACTTTCTGTTATACGTATGTGTATGCTAATAAGCAATTTTTCTTAACACGGTACAATCGCAGCCGGTCATATAAATGCACATACACTCATCTCTATGAATACACGCACATCCTAATTCCTATCCTATGAGCACCTTTGAGATACCGAGCCGACGTAACATCTTGAGATTAACCAAGTTGTCATAGATGTCTTCATAGTCGACAGAACATCTCCTCTGATGCGCCCACTGAAAGCACATCATCGGAAGGGCTGAAATAAATACAGAAAAATGCGACCACCAGTGCCAAGTCTAATAAGCAATTGTCAGACGCCTGCCTCGTGCATCATCGATACATCTTCCATCTAACGTCGAGATATCCAAACAAATTGCCCGTTTCTAACCTCCTGATTTTTATCTTTTGATGGAAGAAAATTACTATTTGGTTGGAAGCAACTCTATAGTAGATGGAAGCTAAAGCGTGATGCTTCTACAAAAGTGAAAATATTTTTCTATTTAATGGAAGCAAAATATTTAGTTAGAAGCAACTCTCTAGTCGATGGATGCGAATGATTTTGGAACAAGTTGAATTATCTTTCATTTTTATGGAAGCAAAATACTACTCCCTCCGTCCGGAAATACTATCTATAACTAAAATAATTATAGATACAATCATTTCTAGGACAAGTATTTCCCGATGGAGGGAGTATTTGGTTGTCTTCTCGTTGTGGACCGGCAATGGGAGAGCCAGAAATTCTTGTGGGAGCATTGTTCATCGGGGCGTTTCAATGACATAGTGAAGGGTCCATGCGCTGTGGCATCGTGGTGGTCAGCCGAGTATTAGAGTGGGTCGTTCTATATTCGTTGCCGTGGCGGTGTCCTCATGATCATGCGTTGCTGAGAAGGAACTTATGACACCGTGAAGCTACCAAGCGATCCAGATCCCGGTGCGGTCATGGATATGTGGACACTGTCCTACGAGACAGGGATTCATTATGTAAGTTGTGACCCCTCGTATGGGTGCTCACAGAATCGACCAGCGACGTGATACTAGGGTGGATAACCACGTATGGGTACACAAGGCTGACCTTCTGATGCACGATCATGTATTGGTGGATTTGGTGACAAATGCAACCAAGGATGAGACGGGAGGTGGGATGTAGTAAAAGGATCTTGTATGGTACTGTTGTTATGCCCCCGGGAGGAACCCTAGCGCCGCCCCTGTCACCCCCTTCGCCTCAACCCCCTCCCTCGCCGCCGCATGGAGCGTTGCCAGCCAAAGGCCGTGTGGCGTTGGCGGCGGCAGGGCGGCTCTCTCCTGCACACAATTGGGGACTCCGCGGGGCGTTTCTATCTGCCTGGTGGTGCCGGGCGTCGGGCTAGCCCTGCCTCGGCTCCTTCTCCCTCTCCCGGCGTCCCTCGCTGGCACTGCCTTCTCCCCTTCGTGGTGGTGGGTGGTGGGGGATGGATCTGGGATCCCTGCCCAGATCCGGTGGATGGTGGGGTTGGTGTTGGCAGCGGTGGCCGGCGGCCCTAGCATGGTGGTGGCGAGTCTCGTGGCCTCTGGGCATTGTGGAGGTGCTGGCGGCGGCGAGTGCTTAGCCTGGTGGTAGCGGCGGCCGTGAACGAGAGTTGGATTCCTTCGAATAGATCTGGGTGGAAACTTGCTTTCAGCCACCGCCAAGGCCGGCGGTGGCGGCGTCTGCATCATTCCCTTCTTGAAGGCATCGTCGTGGAGAAGTTCAAGGCCACTCTCTGCTACCTCCGGGGGAAACCCTAGATCGGATGATCAGATGACTGCGGCGCTCTAGTGTCGTTCCCTCCTTTGGGGCGCCATTCTTGAAGGTACACACGTGATCGAGGGACCAGAGGACGGATTCTTTGGTGGAGCGGTGCTTCATCTCGCTCATTGATAGCGGCGGATCTCGGCGGCATGGCGCTGTGGTGACTCGGCGTCCGATGCGCAGAGATGGAGTTGCACAGGAGGGTGACGCTGTCTGGCGTCATAGTGGCGTCGGCGGCAGCTAGACCGGGCAAGGTAGATGCAACAGTACATCTCTGAAGATGGATTGGTGGCAGGTGGCTGCGGCGGCCTCATACCTGGCAGGTGTCCTGGTTGAGGAGCACGCCAGACTGGTGGGTGCCCATACCCGACAGACGTCCTGATTGGGACCTCAAGGTTTTAGATGTTAGATTTGGATGCGAGGTTTGTTTGGTACTAGGCCCAAACTATCAGCGCCCCTTCATCAACTGGATAGGAGTAGCGACAGATGTTGCTTAGACGGTGGCTTTAGTCTTACTGTTGTATGACTTTGTAAGGTCTTGTGTTAACAATTAATAAGATATAGAGGCCGGTGTCTTCCTCCTTTTCTAAAAAAATGGTACTGTTATTATGAACAAGGAGATAAAGAAAATCATAAAGGAAGTCTACACCGGGATCGGCAAAACAAAATCAGCGAAGATAGCAGTCATACATCTTTGACAACACCTCCAGCACCATTTCGCGCGCAGACTGCTATCCCGCCGACCTACTTAGGCCTCCTTTGGTTTGGAGGATTTTTGTAAGAATTTCATAGTATAGGATTTTTGTAGGAAAAATTCCTTTAGAGCCCTTTGGTTAGTTGAAATAGAATCCTATTCCTATGAAGGAATTCTTCCTATCCTCCATATTTCATAGGAAAAATAAACATTAGCATAGACTTAATGGAGAAAATCTTATAAAGTGAATCAAAGGACATCTCCTTTCTTATTGCTACTCATAGGTTTTGAGATGCATGTCATCTCATTTTCCTATGACTTTTCTATTCCTATGATTTTCCTATCCTATGAACTAAAGAAGGCCTTAGTTAATCTTTGCACCTTTTCAAACATGAATGGAGCACTATTCAACATGGGCGTGCTCTATTTTCGGCCTGATTTGATTTTGAAAAGTTAATCCAATCGTTTTCACAGCTGTATGGCTGCGATTCTCCGGCCTGTGTCCGTGTCATAATGTCGTCGTGTCGTCTGCGTTTTGACGGGCAATATCCGAAGAGTTTCAAATTTAAAAGAAAGGTAGGAGTAGTTTTCAAATATAGGAGTATAAGAAAAATCCCCCTTCTTGTCAAAAAAAGAAAAAAAAGAGAGATAATCTTGTAAACCGCAGCTAGCTCACCAATCGAATTACGCAATATGCACCAACCATGAACGTCCAGCTCTATCTGCATAATGGACGACGTCCAGGGAATGTATTCCGATCCATCCATATACATACCGCAGCTGTACTGTTCCTAGACGTATGAATCTTTTCTAGATTCTAGACTAGATTCAGATATAGGTATACAAATATTCAAACTTCTTCTATCTCTAACGTACGTTGCCACCCAGCCGGAGCTCTATATATAGTTGGGCATCCTCTCCACGATTATCCCATCCTCCTCCTCTCCAGCCCGCCCCTTCCCCTCACGCAGACCATGGCGCTCTCCAAGCACACCGTCGCCGTGCTCTTTGCCCTGCTGGCCATCGCCGCGACGCTGCAGCCGTCCGACGCGAGGCTCCGGTCCGCCGCCGCAAACCAAGAAGAAGCCAAAGCCACCACCACGGCCGATGGAGGCTCCCCGTCTCTTCCCGGCCTGCCACTGCCTCAGATCCCCGGTATGCCCAGCCTACCACCAATATTCCGCTCCCTTTTCCCACCACTGCCCCAGATCCCCGGCCTGCCCCCGCTCTTTGGTGCACCGCCATCCCAAGGGCTGCCTCAGATCCCCGGCATGCCACACATCCCACTCCCCACCCGCTCGCCACCACCGCCGCCGCCGAAGGAGTGCCTGACGCCGTTGACGGCCATGATACCGTGCATGGACTACCTCACCAACATCACTGTGTTCTCGCCGCCGGGCTCATGCTGTGATGGCCTCAAGTCGGTCGTCAGCAGCGCGCCGATCTGCCTGTGCCACGGCCTGAACAACAACGGCGGCATGAGCAAGCTGTTCCCCAAGCCCATCGACCCCATCCGCATGCTCATCCTTCCGGCTAGGTGCGGCGCCATGATACCCTTCCAGACGATCTTCTCGTGTGGCAGTAAGTTGCGCCAACCCCTGCTGTCTTTTGTTTTTTTGTTTTCTTATATATGCTTCTTTGAAGGAGATTGATTAACTTGTGATGCAATGACAGCCCAACCATTGCCGCCGCTGACGCCTCCAGCTACGTCTCCGGCGCCTCCTGCCGCCGCTGCTTCTCCCGCGCCATCACCATCACCTTGAGGTTCTCTTGATTTCACATATGCTCCTGTGTTGAACAACAGCCTTAAATTATTTCCGTACTAGTATTATGTTTAGCCTCTGACATTATTTTCGCCTTCGCGTTTTTGTGTTGCAGAACCACCCTAGCTAGAGTGGCGAAAGGATGGATGCATGGATCGAAGATGGTTTCGTCAGGATTAGATATATGTTTATCTGGATATAGAGTCAAATTATCGTTTTAGCTTCTTTTGCTTAGGTAAAGAGAAAAATATCAATCAGCTAGCGTTTAGGGGTTCCGACGTACGTCATACGTAGTTCCCAGTGCTGCTTAGTTACATTAGTAGAGTCAATCATGTAATCGACATTGGATAATACTCCCTCCGTCCCAAAGTAAGTGTCTCAACTTTGTACTAGCTTTAGTTACAAAGTTGAGACACTTATTTTGTGACGGAGAGAGTATATAAATTAGATGCATATTATGTTATTGCTGCCCATCATTGTGTTGTTTGTGTGATGGCCCAGAATTAACGCTGGGTTGACGATGTGATCTACTGTATATGCGTGCATGTTTGGTTCTGTTCATACACGAAAGTCTTTCGATCCTACGTACTATGTGACCGCTCGATTGGTTAGCCGATCAACCGGACACTGAAGCTTCTCCATGAGATGCACTCGGTATGGTGGTGTTGATGGAACAGGATATGGCAGCAGCACAAGGACAAGTCACGGCAAAGAAGGCAGAAGCAGAGCATTTTCAGAAAGAACAGAGCAAAGCAGAGGAGGGAGAACCTTCAGAAAGAAACACGGTACATAAACCCCCATACTGGGAGTAGGAACAAAAACACTTTCGGGTACATAAAGATATTCCGGAGGATGAACGGAGAAAAAAAATGCGATCTTTAGACGACCGGCGTGCGAGCGAGCGCGGACGTGGCAAGTCATGGGTCGGCCCGTGTCCGCGCGACCCAACAAACTGGCTCTTAACGAGCCGAATAGGAGGTCTTCGACCCTAAATGGTCTAGCCGCACCCGTTTGGGGTAAACGGGCACAAAACGCGACCCAACGCGCGAAAGCAAAACGGACAAACGTCTGTTTTTGTTCGCTTTTGACCCATTCCCGGCCTAACTTTGGGTTGCGTTTTCGTCGAAACGGACACGCGCGAAGCGTGCCCGTGTCCTCCACTGGCCCGCCTGTTGGGGACGCAAGCGGCCCTTTTTCTCCACCCTCCCCCGAGCCGCCCCCAGCCTCCCCGAACCCTAACCCGCCATCGCCGTCGCCGGCCAGCAGCCATTTTCTCAGCCACCTCCTTGTCCAGCCCGGTGCCCCGTCCTCCCCGAACCCTAACCCGCCATCGCCGTCGCTGGCCAGCAGCCATTTTCTCAGCCACCTCCTTGTCCAGCCCGGTGCCCCGTCCTCCCCAAACCCTAATCCGCCATCGCCATCGCCGGCCAGCAGCCATTTTCTCAGCCACCTCCTTGTCCAGCCCGGCGCCCCGTCCTCCTCCCGCCCCCACCCCCACCGCCTAGCCCCTCGGCCTTTGTCTCGGCCGCGTCGTTGTCCAGCCGGGCCGCCGGATTTCATTGTATCTGGCCGCCTGATTTGTGCGCATCCGGACGCCGATGACTATGCCTAGCCATGAATTGGCCGGGCACCGGACCGCATAGCCCCAACAACACCTCTGCGCCGCATGCAGGCATTGAGTCCGCCTCTAGCTGCTCGGATCTGCCCCACCGGAAGGGCGCCAACAAAAATACGCACGGCCGCCATCCGGCCTCGGCACTGGCCCAACGGCTGGTCGGCTCACCGTTGCCACTCATAAGTTCCGACAACTGCCCGTGGCAAATCGTTCGCCGCGTTTCTACCACGCCGAAACATCCGGGTTGGGTGTTTATCAAGTACCAAAATGATAAGGTATATGCTTGTTTTGCTTCGACTGTGCTTCCGGATTAAGGGTAATTTCAATAGCTATTGGCTCATACGCAAAATTTGTATGTAGGATCGATGCAAGTTTTGGTATTGGGAAGAAGAATACATCAATCTATTGATTGGGCGAAGTTTGATAGATGCCCGTGCACTCCTTTCTAGAATAGATGCTAGAGATAAGACTAGAGATGAGATTAGATGCGAAACAACGTCTACTTCTTTAGAATCAAAAATGAAAAAATTATACAAGATCGAGAATACGCAGATCAACAATGAAGGCATCGAGAAGATATTAATCCAACTAATGGGAGCAGTTACGGAAGTTAGATTTATGTTAAAGTTAATGCCCAATTGTGGTTCTTATTTTGTTTGGGCTTGTTATTCTAGTTAAGAATGGGTGAATGTACTATCATGTGTCACAATGTCGTTGATGAAACAAAAAGTGTGTTGGGAAAAAAATGTGTGCATATGGGCGCCGGGCGGACTAGATGCAGCCGCACGTTAGGCACACGGCCAGCGCATCACAGAAAACGAGCAGACGCCGCCTCATTGCCATCCTGAAACAGACGGAATCCGGATAAAATGGACATTCGTTTGGAGTCATGCGTTGGAGTTGCCCTAAGCATATTGAGAGAGGGGAGAGGGAACGTAGCAAACCGGTATGTGCAGCTCGAGTCATTTTTTTTTATAATAATTTTGATTGCTTATCACATGTATCACATGGTTGCCGCTCGAGTCACTTGCTTGGCGGCATTCCTTCGTAAATTAGGCTAGCTCCCGATTTTGCTTTCCTGGGATTATCCGTCAAACGTCGCTCCAGTTTTTTATACATAAGGCCCTCATCAGATCAGGATGCTAGCTTCCGGCAGCCGTACCATTCGGCCCAGATCAACTACGGATATGGGGGATTTGGAAGCTAGACAACTACCGAAACTACCGAATAGGCTCGAAGTACATGACAACAATACTCGATAAATTTAAAAAACAATCAGAAGAAAATTTGGAACGGAGTTAACAATAATGCTCGATAAAATTTGGAACGGTAGAAAGACCAACTGCTGCCTGCAGTGCTCGCCACTGTCACCTTTCAGGACCACCAAGACATAGTTCGCAGACCGACTCTAATGGAAGGACAACTCGGGTGTAGCCGTGTACATTTACCGAACACAGATTCTGTTACACGGAGTGTTGCATGGACGTCTCCTCCTTCGAAAAACAGGTGGGATATACAGAGAGTTACATCGACACGGTCGAGGCTCAACAGGTGCTCCAAGCCAACTGGTGTAGCACCGCCCCACTGATCCTTGTTGAATAATAGTCCGAGCCTACGAAGCTTGGGCATAGCCCCTGCCTCAAAGGCAAGGTATGCGGTGACATCAGACTCTGAATAAAATGTACATTCCTCCAGAACTGGAAATACACCTGTGGACAAAATGACAACACTGTCTTTAGGGATGCTCCACAACTTTAATTGTAGGTGGACGAGAGAGGGCAGCTCTCCAAGAGCGTGAAACTCGCCAGTGCACGCCTCGACATTCAGCTCTAGCCAGGAGAGGCATTTGAGATCAAGAATCCATTTGGGAACTTTAGGCATCCTCCAATAATCCAGTTTAACTACCTTGATACGGCGAGAAGGATTTGATTGTGAGGCCAGCAGGTCACTCGGACAAAAGCGAATGGGATCGCTATCGATGTGGAGATATCTGAGGTCCTGGAGCATCTCAATGGAGGAAAACAAAGCAACAATCTCCGCTGTCTGAAAATTGCTTATATCACTGATTATGAGCCTCAGCCACCTCAGGTTGGCCAGCTGACCAAGTCCCACGATATCCTCCAATGAGGTCCACCCCAGTTCAAATCCATCCAAAGTGCGCAATGTTTTCATGTTCCTAATCCCTTCAGGCAGCTTGGTCTTACTCTTGTCTGAAACTATCAAGTGGGATAAGCGGGGCAAGTGAACAATATCTGATGGAATTTCTAACTGTCTATGACAATCTAAATCTAGTGTGTCCAAATGCACAAGCCCTTGCATCTCAGTAGGGAGTTTGATGTGCCACACATTTGAAAAAACCTTTAAATGCCTCAGTTGAAATAATTGGCTAATAGCAGTGAGGTCGATTGTCTGATTGCACGGTTCTATCTTTTGTCTCTCCATCTCAACTGGCAGTAGATGAGTAAACTTGAAGCTCTCGAAAACCAAAACTTCAATTCGAATCACCCTGAGATACTTAAAATGCAAAAGAGGGGGCATGTACGTGGATCCTCCAAAATGTGCAAGTGATCGAACAAGTGATAGGCTAGAAGCAAAGGTCCCTGACGTTGTCTCATCTGCTGCACCACCGTCAGTAAAGTTCATGGATATACGGCGAACCTTGTATTTACAGTCACGCGCTCTTGCCATCTCTTCATAATTGCATCCAACTCTCACAAAATTATGCTCCTCGCACTTGCTTAGGATCAAATCGAGCATCATATCATGTACTCTGCACGATACTAACTCCCCATACTCAGTACGTCCAGGCTGAATCAAGCTTCTATTGACAAGCTCATTAAAACTGCTTTTTGCAACAACATCCACATCTTGCCCATGCAAATTACCGAGAAATCCTTCAGCTAACCATTGTCGAACCAAATCATCCCTCTCAATCTCGCGGTCTTCTGGATATATACCAATGTGCAGAAAACATGCCCGGAGATGAAGAGGAAGATGGATGTAGCTAAGGTTTAATATACTCCTCATCCCTTCCAATGTGGGTTTTAGCACAAGCGGGGTTCCAAGTGAATTCCTAATGCTCTCCCAGTCCTCCCTTAACCTTTCTGGGCGACTAGCTAATAGGCTAGCTATAGTAATGATTGCAAGTGGGAGTCCACCACACTTCTTTAGAATTTCAGCCGAGATTTCTTCAAACCGGGATGGATGTTCATCTTCGGACCCATATACTCTACGAAAAAACAACTTTTTTGAATCTTTTTCATCGAGGGGCTTCATTTTGTAAATGCATCCAGGTAAACTATAACATGCTCCAGAAGCAACATCTTCCACTCGTGTGGTTACTATTACTCTACCCCCATTAGCATTTTCTGGGAAGGCGTGACTAATAGTATTCCATGTTGGCTGGTCCCATAAGTCATCAAGTACAATAAGGTACCTGTAAATAGTTTCAACATGTTATATACATAGGGCTCGCTATGATTATAAGTTGCATATAAATGCTTCAATATATCCTATCAAACTAAAAAAACAAAAATAACGCAGATTGGATTAAGGAACCACTTTGTTGGACGAAATTAGTCAGCTCACCTAATGACACAAAAACATTGCATGATTTGTTAAAACTCAACAAAAACTAAGTTAATTTAACTTACTAATGCTTCACAACCATCGAATTGATGCTACTGCATTTTATCTTCTTTATTACATTTGGGAGAGATATGAATAATTTACCCGACATTAAAAGTATTAAATGCAATATTCTCAATCAAACAAAAATCTATCAGCTGCTCCAAAAGACAAACATGGAAATCTACTTTATTCTGGTAAGATTTAATCCATGATATTCCTAACCCTAAATTAGTTGTTTGTATACAATAGTCCAAAATCTTGCGGAAAAGCATGCGCTGAAATCACAAAATGTACAATTCTCTTGTTTGCATCTTTTGAACTACGTAGCTACAACATCTTGCTGATTTTGTACAATA
>LR880966.1:777783210-777814060 GCA_904067115.1 Aegilops sharonensis
ACAAGCATGTGTGATACTCCCAATTCCAAGCCGTGCAAGTCACAAGCATAAAAATGAATGCTGATAAAATAAAACAATCATTCAGATTTAATGTAACTTGCCACTGCAAAAGCACAGGTGATGACTAAAGCAAATAGTTTTTTTTTTGAGGAATAGTACCTCTTGTGTGTGAGATATTCTCTAAGGTCGTCAATGATGTCTTGCACCTCGTATGCCAAAGAAGATCTATCCATCCCAAGTTTTAGTTGTATACGATTGAGAAGCCCTATCATATTAGGCCTTTGGGATACAGAAACAAACGCTGTATGGCCAAAATACCCTCGGATCTCATCGTATACCTGTTTGGCAAGTGTAGTTTTACCCAGTCCTCCAAATCCCACAATGGATACCACCTTGAGATTCTCTTTGGTACATGTCAATAAATTGACAAGTTCCTTCCTTGGACCGTCAATTCCCACAAGGCCAGCTGCCTCCACATATATCGCTGACACCCGAGGATCAATAGCCACAAAGCTAGAGTTATGATTGCATTCGTCAATCTTGTACCTAGAATAGGATGTTTAGGGAGGGAGTCACATGTCTTTCAGAAATAGTGTTAGGATAATTTCTTTCAACATTCTTCTTTCGGACAATAGAAAAATAGATATTGGTTACGAAATATAGCATAATTGTGATGTCCCCTATGCTCTGATAATTATATGTGTTGTACACATAATAACATGTAAAAAAAGAACGCTTACTATGGGACCTCTGGCATCCACAATTATTCTGGAAAACAAATTGACATATACCTGATTCGTCGTTCATTTGCCTCTAATGCGAGAATCTTGAGCTCCTCCATCCGGTCAGCGATCCGGTGACGCTGTCCCAACATCTTGAGACTCCGAGCAGTCTTCTTGATGAAGCCTTGCTTGGCATGACCGCCTCCAAACTGGCGGACAAAGTCATCGATGCAGTTTTCCATGTCGTACGACATCTCCCGGACATGGTCTCTCCAGTCCCTGGCCAGGGGGTCGAGCTCGTCCACGAGTTCCATCTTCTCAAGGGCGGCGTTCATGGCGCTGAGCTCCTTCTCCAGGAAGGATGCTTGCTTCTTCACCCCTTTCAGCTTGTTGTACTCTTCCCCCGCCAGGGCGGCGAGCTTGCCGAGCAGGGGCCTCATCACCCCTATCGTCGTGCTCACCGGCATCTTGACTAGAGTGGTGGCAAGTCGAATGGGCTGCAAATGATTCGAAGAGAGGTGATCGGGGCAGGGTTGGTGGCTGCGTCAGATATCCGCGGCCGAAGGTGGATGAACGTGCCGGGTCTGCGGCAAGGAGGTGGACTACGAGTGCGACGGGGGGTGGAGGAGGCGGTCCTCTCTGGCCAAGGAGGGCAGTAGTAGTGATTTGTGC
Organism: Aegilops sharonensis; assembly: GCA_904067115.1. Classification (NCBI taxonomy): domain Eukaryota; kingdom Viridiplantae; phylum Streptophyta; class Magnoliopsida; order Poales; family Poaceae; genus Aegilops; species Aegilops sharonensis. The sequence continues at coordinate 777,784,605 of LR880966.1, forward strand.
GTGACAAAACCGACGACTGAGCGAGTCAAACACACTGTCTTGTCTTGTTTTCTCCTCGCTTTATTGGAGTGTACTATGCATGGCTTTTCGTCGCTATATTGCATATCGGAGTGCACAATGCGTGGATTTGTTCGATCTGTACGGTGCCAGACATTGTTTGTACGCGCGTGTTACATGCATAAAAAATTACTATATCAACTACTCCCTCCGTTCCTAAATATAAGTCTTCGTAGAGATTCTATTATGGACCACATATGAATGTATATAGATGCATTTTAGAGTGTAGATTCACTCATTTTGCTTCGTACGTGGTCCATAATGAAATCCCTCCAAAGACTTATACTCCCTCCGTTCCTAAATAATTGTCTTTCTAGAGATTTCAACAAGTGACTACATACAGAGCAAAATGAGTGATTCTACACTCTAAAACATGTCTACATACATCCGTATGTTGTAGTTTATTTGAGATGGCTAGAAAGACAATTATTTGGGAACGGAGGGAGTATTTAGGAACGGAGGGAGTAGAGTTTAGGGGTTTAATTAGGACACACGTCACATGTGCTACTTACCTCCCCCACATGATGTAATCTTTATACATCGACGCAGGCATAATTAGTAATCCATGTTATTGTTTCTGCAGTGTTATTTGTGCTATATGCAGCTGCGCCCGTGCTGGTTCTGCTCATATATACTCACTACGACTTTACTTACTCCGTGTATTACCTTGACCTATATCAAACATTACAAAATTTGACCAAGTTTATCAAAAACAATCTAAACTTTAACAATAAAAAGTATGTATGGTATGAAAATATCTTGAATGATGACTCTAATGGTATTGACTTTGTGTTGTGTCCTCACAAAAAAAAAAGACTTTGTATTGTGGATGTTAATTTTTTTTATAAACTTGATTAAATTTTAAAAAGTTTGATGCGAGACAAACCTATGTACGAAGCAAATAAAAACGGAAGGGAGTGAAAACACTTACATGCAAGCTGTTTATGAAGAGCAAACCTATGTACATGCAAGCTGGCTAGTTTTCTCATAATAATCTGAGCCACTGTATTCTACTTAAATGAATGGAGGACAAATATCCGTCAAAATTTGTCGATAAAAGAAGACACTGGAAGGTGCTCTACAATGTTGTCTGAAGACGTCACGTGCATCTCTATAGTTCTGGACGAGCAGCTCTGTCTTGAGTCTTGACCTGCTCACTTTCATTGCCTTCATGTTGGCCACACAAAGAATCAATTCCATCGATGGAGATGACCAAGGGCGCATTTTCACAAACCAAGTCAAATATATCCGCAGCTAGCTTTTCGCTTTCTCCCATCCGCTTCGAAAGAAGATCTGATGAAGATAATAGTACTAAAGTTAGTTCATCATTGGACAGTGGTCTAAAAGTAGCCTCGGCAAACCAAAACTGTTCAAGCTTTATTTGGCTCCAAAAAAATCACGGTGGTGAGCAACAAGCAATTACCTGACGAACTGTGGCACCGAATTTCGCCGGATAGAACTTCAACGTCCGCAGCCTCGGCTTGCCTGCAACTTTCGGCCACATTTGGCTTGACCACCTTTCTCCCATCCGCTTCGAAAGAAGATCTGGTGAAGATAATAGTACTAAAGTTAGTTCATCATTGGACAATAGTATAAGTAGCAGAATGGTGATGATATATAACAGCACAAAGGAAAACTAAAACTTTTCAAGCTTAATTTGGCTCCAAAAATCTGCAGTACCACAAGAGAACAGCAAACCCTAATTCTTTGGAACCACATCATTCTAGACAATTAAGTTTTGTAGACAGTTGAGTAAGCATTGCCAATTTACTATTTTGTTAGTTCTCGATTGTCGAACAGAATTGACAGCCAATGTGCCTCTATTGCAGAACTTAAACACAAGACTGAAAGTGCAGAAAAAAATGGTGAGAAACTAGCAATTACCTGACGAACTGTCGCGGCGACTTTCGGTGAATAGAACTTCTCTCCAATTCGGCTTGCCTGCAACTTTACGCCACATTTTGGTTGATCACATGATACAAACACTTCCGAATTGAGGCAAGATTGAAGAAGTTTCTAGAGCCACCTCACGTACCAGTGAGGAACTTCAGGAACGGCCTGCTTGGAGCCATCGAGCCTCGTGAAGCTTGGCCAGTTCCAAACCGCTCTCATCGTCCTCGTCCGCGCCGCTGCAGCTGCCGCCGTCCTATTTACTGTTGTCCTCGCCGTCCTCCTGCAGCGCCCGCAACAACAGCCGGCAGCGATGTGAGACGCCTCCTCCGATCCCGTCCGCCGGAAGCAGAAGAATGGCCGCAGCGGTTGCAGCACCACAACCACCCCGCCACATGCCGGAACCTCCCGCCTTGAATCTGGTGGCCGGTCTTGCGACGAATTAGCCTCTTAGATCACACGAGTGGTGACAAAAAGGAAGTGGTGTCATGCCATACGACCATCTGTTTTTATCGTGGTATACTGAAGATGTGAAACCGAGGACGGTTTGGATGCAGCTGCGTACAGTTCCTGAAGGCAGACTCTGCTTCTGCTTTATCCTTCTCTTCTTCGGGGCCGCGGGTGATATCTACAATGATAGACTTGAGGCTCAACAGGTGCTCCAGGCCAACTGGTGTAGCCCCGCCCCAGTTACTCTTGTGGAACTGTAGTTGGAGCCAAGTTAGTTTGGGCATAGCCCCTGCCCCAAAGGCCAGGTAGGCGGTAACATCATACTCTGATTCAAATCTACAGCGCTCCAGAACCGGAAACGATCCCACGGTGAAAGTGACACAGCTGTCTTCAGGGATACTCCACATCCGTAATTTGAGGCGGACGAGAGAGGGCAGCTCTCCAAGAGCATGAAACTCGTCAGTGCACGTGTCAACACTCAGCTCTAGCCGGTAGAGGCATTGGAGACCACAAATCCATTTGGGAACTCTAGGCATCCTCAGTCGACGCAGCTCAAGTACCTTCATAAGACGAGAAGGATTTGATAATGAGCCTAGCAGGTCACTCGTATCAGAGTAATCGCCAATGATGCTGAGATATCTGAGATCATGCAACATCTCAATAGAATGCACCAAAGCAACCCATGCTGCTATCTCAAGTCGGTCTAGAAAAGACACTGAGAGCACCACGCGTCTCAGACTGGTAAGCTCACCGAGTCCCTCAATATCCTCCAACGAACTCGGGTCCAGGTAAAATCCAATCAAAGTGTGCAATGATTTCATTTTCCTGATCCCTTTAGGCACTTTGGGTCCGTATGGAACTTCCAAGTGGGATAAGCGGGGCAAGTTAACTATATCCGATGGGATTTCTATGACCCGCTTGCAATATAAATCTAGTGTCTCCAGATGCACAAGCCCTTGCATTTTGGTAGGGAGTTTGATTTCTCCTTCAGATGAAACTTTTAAATACCTCAGTTCGAACAGTTGGCTAATATCCGTGAGATCAATTACTTTGTCGCCCAAACTTTTGAAGAGAAGCACCCTCAGATACTTAAAATGCAAAAGAGGGGGCATATACTTGGATTCCCCGAAAAGTGCAAGTGATCGAACTTGTGATAGGCTAGAAGGAATGGTCCTTGTTGATGTCTCATCTGTTGCACCACCATTACTAAAGTTCATGGATATACGACGGGTCTTATGTTTTCGACCATGATCTCTTGCCATCTCTTCAGGATTGCATTCAACTCTCAGAAAATTATGCTCTTCACACTTGCTTAGGATCAAATCGAGCATCATATCATGTACTCTGCATGATACCAACTCGCCGTCCATGGTACGTCCAGGCTGAATCAAGCTTCTGTTGACAAGATCATTAAAATAGCTTTGCGCAACAATCTCAGAGTCTTGTCCATGCAATTTACTGACAAGTCCTTCAGCTGACCATTGTCGAACCAAATCATCCCTCTCGATCTCCCTGTCTTCAGGATATATACCAAGGTGCAGAAAACATGCACGGAGATGAAGAGGAAGGTGGATGTAGCTAAGGTTTAATATACTCTTAATCCCTTCCAATGTGGGAGTTCCTGCAAACTGGGCTCCAAGAGAATTCCTAATGCTCTCCCACTCATCCCCTAACCTTTCAGGACGGCTAGCTAATAGGCTAGCTATAGTAATGATTGCAAGTGGGAGTCCCCCACACTTCTTCAAAATTTCAGCTGAAATTTCTTCAAATCGGGGTGGATGGTCATCTTCGGGCCCATATACTCTATGAAAGAACAACTTCTTTGAGTCTTGCTCATCGAGGGGCTTCATTCTGTAAATGCACTCGGGGTGACTGTAACATGCTCCACTAGCCACGCCTTCCACTCGTGTGGTTACTATTACTCTACTCCCATTAGTATTTTCTGGAAAGGCGCGTCTGATAATATTCCATGTTGACTGGTCCCACAAGTCATCAACTACAATAAGGTACCTGTAGATGGTATCCACATGTCATATATGCACAGTTGGATATGATTATAAGTTGTTGATGAAAGCTTCAAAAATATTCTATCAAAACTAGAATAACAAAATATTGCAAATTGGATTCAACAAATCTATTATTCGTTGGGATAAATTATAAGGCTCATATAACTTCTCAATACGGAAGGGCTGTGTACGGTAAAAAAAAGATTTCAGGAGTAAATGATTGCATGATGTGTTAAAACTCAATGAAATCTAAATTAATTTAGCTACAAATGCTTAGCAACCAAACAAGTATGCTATTGCATTTCTCTTCTTTACTTTTGGGAGATGGGTGATTAACTTGATATTCTAATTGTTAAATGAAGTGTTCGAAAATGTAAACAAGGAAGCTTGCATTATGATGGATCGTCTTCCTGTAGCAGCAATCAGTTGCACGGAAACAAGTGTAAGCATAGTACAAATATATGCTATTGTAAACATATGTACTTAATTCTGGTAAGAAATTAATCCCCAGTAATCTAAAGATTAAATCAGTTCTTTGGTTTACAATATTGACTTCAGCGACCAATCTGCATCTAAGAGCTGGTGAAACCGCAAAAATCTTCTATAAGAATATGCAAGTACATAAAAGACAAAAGGTACAATTTCTTGTATGCATCTTTTGGAAAGTGCTGCTACAGCCTCTTTCTGTTTTTGTACAACACGCATCTGAGCATAGCATTGCACAATGTTTTTTTTTTGGCAAGAGCACACCTGAAATGTTACATTATAGGGTTTTTTGGGGGCTCTTTTGCGGCGCACAAGTGCACAGTTTGGATACATCAACAAGTCAAATGTCAATCCTAAGATTGGTCGGAGGGAGTAATGTTTAAGCCCATAAACTACACCGAAATCTTAGGATTGACATTTGACTTGTTGATGTATCCAAACTGTGCACTTGTGCGCCGCAAAAGAGCCCCCAAAAAACCCTATAATGTAACATTTCAGGTGTGCTCTTGCCAAAAACTAGATACACCCATTTGAGCGACAACTAATATGGATCGGAGGGAGTACAAAAACCTCACAAAAAGATATCTAAAGAAACCTTTTAATCTGTAGTTAAAACACCTTTTGCAGCATTAGGTAAGAGTTTTTGTAGTGGAAACACAATTGGAGACATTTCGACAAAGGACATAGAATGGATGTTTGCTATAATGGAGTGACTTTTTAGGTATTGTATTATGTAAGTTGCCGCAAAAAGAATATGTTTTCTCTGAGACTTTTAAAATCCAGTTTACTATATAAGTGAGACATGAATTCCACAGTTACTCTTGGCTGATAGTAATAAATAATTGGTTTAGCGATATTATAACACATTGGAAATGGACTGAGAATTTATGATTTCAATTCTTGCGGTAGTCAAACACCTCTAATGTCTAGAATCCTATTTTAATTTTTGAATTCTAGGCCTGGTTTTCTAATCAAATTACGCAAGCCAGAAGCATTTAAATGAATGTTGATAAAATCAAAATATTATTAAAATTTAACATAACTTGCCCATGCAAAAACACATGTGACGACTGAAGTAAATAGTACCTCTTGTTTGTGAGATATTTTCTAATGTCACTAACAATGTCTTGCAACTCAAAAGCCCGAGAAGACCCATCCATCTCAAGTTTTAGTTGTGTACAAATACGATAGAGAAGCCCTGTCATAAGCCCTGTCATATTAGGCCTTTGGGATACAGGTATAAAGGTTGTACAGTCAAACTGCCCTTCCATCTCATCGAACAATTGTCTGGCAAGTGTAGTTTTACCCAGTCCTCCGAATCCCACAATGGACACTACCTTGAGCTTCTCCTCGGTATCTGCCAACAAACTGACAAGCACCTCCCTTGGACCATCAATACCCACAAGACCAGTTGCTTCCACGTATATCGCAGACATTCGAGGATCAATAGCCACAAAGGTAGAAGTAGGATTGCATTCGTCGATCTTGTACCTAGAACATGATGTTCAAGGAGAAGTTAACTTCTGTCTTTTCAGAAACATTGTTAGGCAGAATCTTTCATATTGCTTTCAACATTTTTTTTTCTGGATAATAGGAAACTAAAATACAACTACACATTGGTTACAACATATATATAGCATAAAGTCGTACTCCTTCCGTCCAAAAAAGCTTGTCCCAACATTCATTTCAGGAACAAGCTTGGGACAAGTTTTTTTGGATGGAGGGAGTATATGCTCTTTATTCTTTAATAACAGCAACTATTTTTCTCGGAAACAAACTGAAATGTACCTGATGCGTCGCTCATTTGCCTCTAGCGCAAGAACCTTGAGCTCCTCCATCCGATTAGCGATCCGGTGGCGTTGTCCCAACATCTTGAGATTTCGAGCAGTTTTCTTGATGAATCCTTGCTTTGTATTACCACCTCCAAACTGGCGCACAAAGTCGTCGATGCAGTTTTCCATGTCATAGGACATCTCCCGGACATGGTCCCTCCAGTCCCTGGCCACCGGATCAAGCTCGTCCATGAGCTCCATCTTCTCGAGGGCGGCGTTCATGGCACTAAGCTCCTTCTCAAGAAAGGATGCCTGCTTCTTCACCCCTTTGAGCTTACTGTACTCGCCGCCCGCCAGCGCCGCCAGCTTGTTGAGGAGGGGCTTCATCACCCCCATCGTCGCGCTCACCGACATCTTGTCCCAGGCGATGGAGAAGCGATGCGGTACTGCAGTGGTGCGGCGGCGAAGTCGAACGGGTGAGGCGTGACTGGGGAGGTGGTCGGGACAGGGACGCAAGGTGGGTGGGTGGTTGCGCCGGATCCGCGGCCGGAGGTGGATGGGCGTGCCGGATCTGCAGCGGGAGGTGGAGTATGAGCACGGGGTTGTGCGGCGGGAGAGGGATCGGAGGAGGCGAGGCAATGCGAATGCCGCAGTGTTGCGCGGCGAAGTCGAACGTGTGATGCGTACCTGGAGAGGTGGTCGGGACAGGGTGGGAGGCTGCCCTGGATCCGCGGCCGGAGGTGGATGGGAGTGCCGGATCTGCAACAAAAGGTGGAGTATGAATGAGGAGGATGCGGGTCGTCGGTGGTGAATGAGGAGGGCAAGAGCCAAGAAGTAACCAGTGATTCGGAGCGACGCGGTGCGGCGGCGAAGTCGAACCGGTGGTGGGTGGCTGCCGCCAGATCCGTGGCCGGAGGCGGATGGGCGTGCCGGATCTGCGCCGGGAGGGGACTACAGTACTCAGTACAGGGTGGTGCGGCGGGAGCTCAGCGGAGCAGTGATTTGAGGGTTGACGACGCGACGACTGGAGTCACGGATTGCATGTAGATTTGGGGACATATTAAATCAACAAAAAGGTTCCCACCAACCGTGTGGGCCTGGTGAAGCAGTGATTTGGAGACGACGACGACTGTACTGTAGCGAGTCAACCAAAGGCACTGATTACCTTTTTTTTCTTTACAGGACAAATCATCGACAAACGTCCAAGTAAAATAGGGGAAGATAATTACACTTCTCCCACATGAATTTGTCCAGGATGTGCAATTTAGGATGTGCAATTTAGGCGGAGCACCCTGTTGGCCGGAGACCAAATTCCTACTGTATGCCGCCGGCTCAACAAGTGAGCTTGCCGGCGTTTCGAAGCCGCCGCGCTCGTCACATGCCCTGCAAGCTTCTTCCTCGGCGCCTTCAAGATGCCGGAGCCGTCCGCCGCCTTGTTCTTCTTCGCGGATGTCTTGCCCTTCTTCAGCCACGCCGCATTTGGGAACTTCGAGGGGGGTGCATGTGGGTCCATCACGGCAGGCGTCGGCGCGACGCCACCCGCCGCCGAGGTCATCTGCGGCGGCATGAAGAGGCCACGCGCAAGGCCGATGCTCGGAGGAGCTCCGGCGGAGGCGAGGCCAACGCTCCCAGCGCTAGGTTTTGCGACGGCGGCGGTGGAGGGTTCGCGACTGTAGGATGGGGTGAGGGGGTGCCGGCGCGTGCGTCCATCGGGTCAGCTCGCCGGCGCCGACGCGTGCGGGGCGAAGGTGGCGCGGTGTAGAGAGTGCGGCGCGAGCACTCGTGTGTGCCACGCGCGAAAGCAGGCGCCCCAAACACGCAGCGCACGATGATGGCGATTCGGACCGCGCGCCCAACTATATATGCCGCGCGCGCGGTTATTGCGCGCCCGCTGGAGACACTCTACCAATTGCGCGCACGCTAAAATTAATGGGCAAATTTGCAGCACGACGCTTATTTAGCGCGGCTGTTGGAGATGCTCTAAGCAATCTTCCTTTCTTCCTCTAAGTTGGGTTTCCTTTTCACCTATTTGAGATGATCATAAGGATTTTGCATGGTTTACGTTGTTGCTGCATAGTGGTAGTCGGTTAGAAAAGGTAGGGTTTACCGTTTTTTGGTGAGGAAGCCTATGTGTTTCTTAGAGTTAATGTTCCTTGTGTGTAATACTCATTCATATCTCAATTGAGCCTAGGCATTGATTAGGTCTAATGTTTCTGGTGTTATACCCATTCATACATGAGTTGCTTGTTTGCACAAATGCATGAAACACTAGCGGTGGTGTGGCAAATAGTGCCTTGGTGGCATGGACATCGGACGCTGTCAATATGGCGCCACTGATAAAAAAAAATGGTGATGGTGTTGGAAGCCCACATCACGAGTAATATAGATACTGATGGTGTGTCATGTGTCCCACCCCATCACTATAGTTCCTGACCTAGCATCCACATGACCACTAGTAAGTAGGACGTCATCCACATGCACATGATTAGGAAATGAATTTCCCATTCTATAACTTTGCATGAATACAATTGTCCTCTCATTTTTTAACCCAAAATAACATCTGATTCTACTAACTTTAAATGCCACTGTCCAGAGACTTGCTCTAGTTCATAAAAGACTTCTTGAAGCAGTATCCCTTGTATTCTTTACTTTCACCTGATGTAACTCAAATCATGATGTCGATCATGATGTGCCACTAACACTCATTGTAATCTATTCATTCTCTTTGCACAAAATCTTTCGATTTAAGTCGTGCTTTACACCTTTACATATTTCCTTTGGAGTCACACTGACCTTGTAGACCTTTACAGCCTACTGTTTTGGCTCCATTGGAAATTACTTATGAGTCCCAAACATCGCCGAGATTCACCAATTTTATTTCATCTCACATAGTCTCTTATCATTTAGACAAAGAGACACTTCTCAAAGCTTGATTGAGCGCTTTAAATGAGGTGGAATCAACCTCCATTAACATAGACTTTATAGTAATCAGAAGTATATGATTTTCTCATTCCTTGAGACCATCAGTGTCTCAGGTACTGGCACTTCTTTCATATGGGGCTGTTGTTGCTCTGTCATTGCCAAGAGGCAAATTAATTGTATAGTCTTCCATTTCCAAGAGGCAATAGGTTTTACAGGGACCTTTATCACAAGATCCATGTTTAGTCATTCCTCCTTTATAGAGCTAACAACAGGTGTTGTATAGGTCATACGACATGCTCACCCAGATTACTCCATCTTCACTAAAAATGACGTATCTTTAAACTTTATTATTTGGGTTTATTCTGTTAAAACTTTCTTCTTTATGGCACTTTAAGCACCGTCTTAGTATTCCTTAGTCTGCTTTCGGAACTATAAAAGATCCAGGAATACAGCTATTTCTTTTCTTTAGGGGTATTATTATGATCGTCGTACTCCCCCAGACGATCACATTCTTCATTAATGGATATCTCATATTTCTTTCTCCCCCTCGAAATGTGGCAAGAACTTTTCTGCCACAATTTCGAAAAACCATTCACAACTCTAGTGAATTGAGGAAACTTTGAGTATCTACTTCATTTATCTGATTACTTCATATGTAATGAAGTTATCTGTTAACTGGCACTACTAGGGAAAACCTTATACACAGAAATTTAGCAGTAGCGCGGGTCAAAAAAGGGCGCTAGTGCTAGATAGCAGTAGCGCGTGAGCGAAAAGGACGCTACAGAAAAAATTGTAGCAGTAGCGTGTGCACGTGTAAAAGCGCTAATACTAATATTCTCATTGCTAAGACGATAGGCTACGCATAGCAGTAGCGGGCTTGAAAGAAGCGCGCTACCGCTAGGAAATAAGTAGTAGCGCGTTTCCTATGAAAAGCGCTACTGCTAATGGAAATAAAATAAAATGAAAAACAAATAGAAAAGTAAATGAAAATGAAAGAAATAGAAAAAGGAGAAAGGAAAATAAAATAAAATGTAAAGCAAAATAAATAAAAAAGCAAAAAAGGAGAAAGGCATAGCAGTAGCGTCTGTTCGTAAGAGGCGCAATAGCTAATGTAGCTGCAGCGTGTTTCCTAGACCCCCGCTATAGAAACGGAAAAGGAGATAAAGAAATGGAAGGAAATTACATAGCTATAGCAGTAGCCTGTTTTGTGAAAACCACTATAGCTACCTTAGCTATAGCGCATTCTACGAAACGCGCTACCGCTAAGTTTGACTTAACCAAAAAACCATTTCCCCCGGCCACCACTTCTCCCCCAAATCCCTCGACCCACCCCGCCGTCGTCTCCCCGATTCACCGTCGCCCCACTTCGCCGCCGTCTCCTGTTGACGTCGACGCCCCCGGAGCCACCAGAGTCGCGCGCCGTCTACGCCACAGGAACCGCGCGGCCTCATCAACGCCACCGGAGCTGCCGTCGACGCCACCGGATCCTCCCTCGCCACAACTGCCTCCCTCGCCAATACTGCCTCATGTGCCACCACCGGAGCCATCCTCTGTAAGACCCCACCCATCCTCTCTCTCTCTCTCTCTCTCTCTCTCTCTCTCATGCATATATAGCACAAACACCGGACAGAGAACCTAGGTTAACTAGTTTAATTAGGTTAATTATCTAAGTTAGTGCAAAAATTTAGTTAGGGCTTTGACAGAGAAGTAGTTAGGTTAACTAGTTTAATTAGGTTAATTATCTAGGTTAGTGCAAAATTTTAGTTAGGGCTTTGACAGAGAACTAGCTACGTTAACTAGTTTAATTAGGTTAATTATCTAGGTTAACTAACTAGGTTAAATAGGTAGGTTAATTAGGTTCGTTAGATTAACAAGCTAGGTTAAGTAGGTTGGCTAGGTTAGAGCAAAATTTTATTTTAGAGCATTAGGTCAGAAGGGTTAGAGAAATGGAGTTCCTTTGCAATTCGAGAACCTGAAATTTGCCGCACCGGAAGGAGTCAACGTTCCTGCATGTCATTATTCATTTTATTAGGTCTACAATTAATTGACTAGATTTAATCATAGTAAACATGGCTAGCAACGATGAAGGACAGGGTTCTGGTGACTGCGTCAACGTCTACCTAGCGGCAGAAGAATTTTTGAGGGAAGCCGAGGATCAAGAGTTGATGTTGGTGGGTCCACCTGTCACATCGAAGATTGAGACTGATATCAAGACCGGCGCTGAGACTGAGACCGGCATCGAGACCTGCGTTGAGACTGAGACCGGTGCCGAGACTAGCGGAGCCGGTATAGAACCGAACAAAGCAAAGAGGCAACGACTTCCTAACAAGCTCAGGACTACTAGACTGGTGGTCATGGAGGTGGACGACGGCAATTTTGAGCCAACCACGCCCGAGGAAGCGCGCATGCTATGGCAATCAAATAGGCTGCATCATACAGACAACCGCCACCATCAACGATGAGAAACTAAAGAAGATAGATAATATGAGGCCCTCCCTCCTAAAGAAGCTGCACCAGATATTCTTGTTCCCGGGCCAAAATGAAAAGGATTATAAAGATTCAGATAAGGAGCCGGCAATGAAGAAGATAAACAAACACGCCATGACCAAGTTTAGCGACGCGTTGGCCGCCTGGAAATCAAGGGTGAAATATCGGATCGTCATAAAAAAGGAACCCTACTCCGAGATTGTAAAGGATAATCCGACAATCAGGGTAGAGCACTTTCAAATATTCAAGGCGGCTTGCAAGGCCGAAGCTGCCAAAAAAAAGTCGAAGTACATGAAGGGACTTCAACAAAGGAACATTGGGAGCCACCACCTCGGAAGTCGTGGTTACGGCGGGAAGAGGTCCATATGGGCCAAGGAGGACGCGGAAGCCGAGAGTCTGGGCATCCCAGACCCCTTGGCGGAGTTCACCGTCCCACAGGAGCGTGACGTCCTCAGGGCTCGGCACCGTTAGGACCCAGTGAAGAAGGTTTTCGAGACGAACGCGGTCATGACGTAGTTCATGAGACTGCTGGTAATTTTAGTTTCTGATCAATTCGACTGCACGTTAGTCATATTTGTAAGTGATCCTTGCGCCTTTTGCAGAGAGAGCAGCACAGGATTGCGGCCGAAAGCGACTCGCCGTCTGAGGTGTTGGCGAGGCCCAAGTGGGACACTCCATTCAACCGGGCGTTGAACATATTGAAAGGACTCCCGGTGGAGACTCGACCGTCGTATGGACGCGTGCACAGTGTCGGAGACGGCGCCACGTGGAAGAAGTACTACCATGAGACCACGGAGGAGAGAAAGGAAAGACGGAGGTTAACTGAAGAAAACATCGACAAGAAGGTTGATATTGTGGTTGAGAAGAAATCATCTGAGACAGTCGCAACAGCGGTAGCTGCCGCAAAACAGGTGGTTGTAGATATGTCTACTACCTTGGTTCCGGCTGTTTTCAATTGAACCAGGCAAAATCCAGAAGAAAATGCAGCGGACTTTCCCCTTGCTGACTTCTTGGGGAGCAGCTCGACTAGCGTTGCACCAGCACCTGCAGATGCACCTGCTCCCGCACCAGCTCCTGCACCTGCTCCCGCACCGGCTCCCACACCTGCTCCGGCACCGGACGTGCTTGGCGGTGCTTCGTCTTTGGCTGGGCTCGACGCCCTCACGGTATCTGTCACACCGGCCCTCTTCAATAAATGTATAATCTCCCGTTTTCGTTGCATTTCTGATGTCTCATGTCGCAGACTTTTCTTTGCAGGCCGACGAAACCCCGTGCACCATATTGTACACCATCGGCGACCATAAGGTGGACGTGGGGAAGTCGACGATAATGGAGCAGAAGGAACCATTGTTCCATAGTCGACCGATCCCCCCGGACGTCTTCAAGGTTTCCGTGGCCAGTGTCAAACCGGTCTATGAGAATTTGGCTCCTCTGGTAGTAGTGGGGGATGACGACGAGACCCCGCAGCGGCTTGGTGATTGTTGCAATGGGTGGATCCTGTTGTGGCCAAAGAGTCTGCTTTGTCTGGAGGCGGTCGGGAGCACTCCCACGAGCACGTAGTTAGGTATGAACATCAACACTTCACCTACTCAATTAGCGTCGGTTGTCATGCTGGGTGATGCGGAGGGGGTGAGGAAGAGGCTCCATTAGTCGTTGGTGACGTCGCCATAGATGAGGATGAGGATGACGATGACACTCAACAATATGTCAATACTGGCGCCTACTTAGGGTTTGAGCTTCATGAGTCAGTGCCTGAATTGCCGCATCCGGAGTCTGAACGTATTATGGACAACCTTCGGATACCAAAGAAGTCTAGGAAGAGACCGAGGAAAGGCAAAAGAGCTGATTCTATGATCCAGCCGCCTCAGCAGCCTCGGGTTCAAGACTGTATAGCTATCCCCGGTGCGGCAAAATGGCTTATATCGCCGGTGAACCAATCTTACCTGAAGCAGTGATAGGGGCCAGATTCGGCGATGTAAGGAGACTTCATGACGATGTGTTGCAGAGAGAGAAAGGCCTCATCGCCTCGAAAAATTCAGGATACCCACTCTACGTGGTAACGTGTCGCGGCAATTGTCGTACGTCGACACATTTCCCGCGGACAAGTTCTTCCTTCGATTCGATTACATCTTCGACATGTATCACTGGAAGAAGCTGGATTTTATATTTGTCCCCCTTTATGCCTTGCACATGAACTACCTCATTGGGGTTGAGCAGATACATTTTATCTGTGTCGCTGACCCGTACTTCATGCACGAGGGCTTCTTGGCAGTCTGCGCAAAGCACTATGAATTCGCAAGGGACTACCTCGTCAATTTCATGCTCGCCAATAAGGACAAGGAGGCGATTCTCGTGCCTTATCATCCCCTGTAAGTCATCCGCGCAGATATCCTTCCTTCGATTTCAATCATTCATTTGCACGGTGGAGGCTAATTAATTTGAGGTGTACTTATTTTGCGCAGCGACGGGCGCGCCGTCCTCATCATCCTCTACTCCCGATACTCCCACGCTCTTTACTTGAACTCGTCGAAGAACATTACCAAAAAGGATTACACCCACATCAAGTTTGTTCTCGACAGTGCTATCTTTTACTATGACAAAGGGAGTGGAGAGGTCAACGACAAGAAGACAAGGAACGGCAGGCCCGCCTTTAGCCATAAGACCAACTTCTGCTGCATCCAGCAACTGAGTGATTCTCTTAATGATGGACTCTATGTCCTACACCACATGCTGGAGTACAAACGGGATCACCAGAAACTTCACATGTCACCTAAATCCGGCGATGCCCATGTTCTGCAATGGGCAAATCACTTAGTAGATATCAAGGATCATTGACTTCGAGCTGAGTTCCATCACATCCAGCGCGAACTTGCCCAAATCATCATGAAGGAGGTCCTCGAAAAAACAGGGATGTTCTACGAAGAAGGAGAAATATCGCGGGAAGACATCCGAACACGCGCAGCCTCTCAGTGTCTCGACATGAAGCCTTTCACTAAGCTCGGGGACTTTCTCCCTGACATGGATGGATGACACAGCATGTTGGAGTGAGTGTCGATATATGACAATGTGTCCGTTTAGTCCATACTTTCTGTATGACAAAACTTTGAGTTATGCACGGCGAAACTTTATTTGTGATGTAATTCAAGCGTCCTCCTCCTCGACTAGCGATGATCACTCCAGTTAGAGCATTTTGGGTACGATGAACTTTGTTATTTATGCTTATGATATGTTGCTTCTATTTTTGCCAAGTCTGTCTCTTTATGTTGCTCAACTATATATGTTGCATATCATCGACTCATGTGACGATGCAGGTGCATAGATCATCGATGGCGAAGAAGTGCTATGCCAGGAGTATACGACGAGTGGCCGGAGTGTCAGGCCCAGGTGTACCGGTTTCCGGTTTCCGAGTGACAACCAGTAGTTAGTTTAGGTTCACGCTAATGCGAGAGAGGGATACGAACTCATGTACTTCATAGTTCCGTTCTCACTCATAGTGTAGCTCTTCTCGCGTATATGATTGTTTAGATGGATGATGATGTAGTTGCAAGTAATCGAGACTTGTATCGCTATTTTTGAGATGATGACGAGAGACCACTTTGTGTTGGATGATGATTATGATGATGACATGATTTGATGAGACTATTTATATGTATATGCTATGATTACATTTGTATGTGTATGATATGCTAAAGATTATTGTATAAAGCCTATTCAAATATAAAAAAAATATGCCAAAAAACAGAAACTAATAAAACTAGCCGTAACGAGGGGAACAAAGTTAGCAGTAGCGCTTCCAGTGGTTGGTGGCTGCCGCCAGATCCGTGTCCGGAGGTGGATCTGCGCCGGGAGGGGATTAGAGTGCTCAGTACAGGGTGGTGCGGCGGGAGCTCGGGGAGAAGGTGGTCAAGCAGCAGCAGCGGAGTAGTGGTGACCCGATGGGGAAGATGGGATTCAGTTGATTGCTTTGAGATTCACTAATCCACGTGTCGTTCAATCCATAGGGTCGCACGATCCGTAGGTGTGACCCGGTCGCATAAGATTTCTTTCCAATCGTTCCTGGCGGCTGGCCAAGGATAGCACCGAGTCAGTGTTCCTGCAGATGGACAGGAACATGCATGCCTAGTGGAAACCAAGGAGTCAGGCTCCTACCTAAGCACGGCGTCCCCGCATGTACCACAGCACCCGCTGGCGCCGTCGGGGCATAGCAGCATGTCTAACACGTACGCCCAACAGCTAGCCCAACCCTGCGTCTGCGTGTCGTCGCACAAGTGCACTGCTTGCGCACTTACGTAAAGTGGAATTTGTAACACGATGCGCTCTAAAGAGCAAGCCACGGCGAAGAAGACAGAAGCAGAGCAAATTCAGAAAAAGAAACAGAGTAAAGCAGAGGAGGGAGCAACTTCAGATAGAAGAACAGAGCAATGCAGAGGATGGCGTTCCTCAAGGGGCAGAGACACTCAACTGGCGCGCGAGCCCCAGCCACACGATATGCACGCAACGCTTAGACCGATACATAAATAAGCGGTAGACTACATTACGGTACGGGTTCAGGCGGTCAGATACAAAAACTGTAAACGATCAATCTGTCACAACGATCTTGGGAGATGCATTCATAATCTGTAACTCTTGTGCATGCAGCACAATGCTAGTACTACATGCTTATTATCTGAAGATGCCATCAAAATTATTATGCAAAACACCGGGCTAGTTGGAGGACGATGCCCATGATGAGGCTGTAAAAGGCTAGTGTTTATGTGAAAATGAAGATGAGGGATCGCGCCCACCAACAGATTTGGTCGTTTTACACTCATTCACTTCCCAACCAAAATACACAAAAAGATCAACATTAGATTCAACTGTGTGACCATAAACTAACCCCTAGGTTAAATTAAACTAAAAAAGGTGTAAAGCAAAAACATATATCCAAATCATAAGTAAAAGTGCAAATGTCATACAAAGATCAGTACATCATATGACGTCTCAAGGACAAATGTTATTATTTCATTTCAAAGTTTGAAAACACTTACATGGATGCAAATTAGTTTCTTTTTTCATAATAATTACCCGCGAAAAAAAAGCTTTCTCATGATAATCTGAGCCACTGTATTAAACTTAAATGAAGGAAAAATCTCCGGGCAATTTATCGACAAAAGAAGACATTGGAAGGTGCTCTGCAATGTTGTCTGAAGACGTCAGGTGCATCTGGAGTTCTGGATGAGTGGCTCCGTCTTGACTCTTGACCGACGCTCACTTTCGTTGCCTTCTCCATGTTGGCCACACAAAGAATCAATTTCATCAATGGAGATGACCAAGGGCGCATTTTCCCATGCCCTTTCAAACATGCTTGCAGCTAGCTTTTCGCTTTCTCCCATCCACTTGGAAGGAAGATCTGGTGAAGATATACTATATTTAGTTCATCACTGGACAGTAGTCGACTGTAAGTAGCAGAATAGTGATGATATACAACAGCACAAAGGAAAAGCAAAACTATTCAAGCTTTATTTTGCTCCAAAAATCTGCATTGCCTAATGCAACAAAGACCACAAGATTACAGCAAGTCCTAACTCTTTTAGAACCACATCATTCTGGAAGTATATGAATACACAATTAATCTTCTATAGATAATGGAGTAAGCATTGCCATTTTAATCTGTTTGTTCTCGAACAGAACTGTCAGCCAATGTCAATGTGCCTCTATTGCTTAACATGAACACAAGACCGGAACTGCAAGCTACTTACCGAGGATGGTGTTTGGCAAGCCCTGTTGCGCAATAAGTATCTAGGCCAAAAAGCGTTGTCCCAGGCATATTGGAAACCTGGTGACTCACATTTTTAGTCTGGTCTGATGGCGGTAAAGAAACATCTATTCCGCTTTGGATCATTCGCGATAAAGGACGGCTCTGAGATACGTTTTTGGGAGGACAGGTGGCTAGGAAACACCACTCTTCAGGAACAGTATCCGGCCTTGTACCGAATTGTACGCGATAAGAATGATACTCTTGCGCACGTGCTCAGCTCCTCCCCGCCGAATGTATCATTTAGGAGGGATTTGATTGGCCTCCGCCTTGCGTCATGGCAACATCTTCTATCCCGTTTGGATTCGGTTAACTTGACACAAGGAGGGATGTGTTTCGCTGAAATCTCACTACATCTGGGTCCTACACAGTTGACTCTATGTACCGTGCACTCTCGCACTTAGAGGCTCCATTGAATAATAATAAACTAATATAGAAATCAAAGATGCCACTAAAAAAATAAGATTTTCATGTGGTATCTTCGGAGAGGAGTTGTGCTAACAAAAGACAACCTCGCTCGACGCAACTGGCAAGGAAGTAAGAAGTGTAGCTTTTGTACTCATGACGAGACAATTAAACACCTCTTCTTTCAATGCAAGTTCGCACGTTCTATATGGTAAGTCATCCAAATAGCGTCCAATTTGTATCCACCAACAAGTGTTGCCAATGTATATGGTCACTGGCTTGATGAAATACCAAATACTTTTAGTACGCTAATACGAGTAGGAGCGTCTGCCTTATTATGGTCGCTTTGGCTATGTAGAAACGATTGCGTTTTTAATGGCAAAACCTCTTCTTCTATGCAGGTTATTTACCGTTGTACGCACTGGCTTCGTATGTGGTCTACGCTATAGCGAACGGAGTATCAATCGTTGTTCAAGGCGGTGTGTATGCGGTTGGAGCGGGTGGCCAGGGAGGTTTTTACCCAACATGGGTGGCAACATAATCTCCGGATCGGTCCACCTCCCCCGTCGACATTGGCATAGTTTTGGACTCGTATGGCTTTACTGTTGCCAACTTATCGTTTTTTTAATACATATTTTGCTAGACTCTTCGTTAAGGCTGTGTGCATCTTAGCTATGCAGAGGCCGGGTGTCGCTCATTATGTTTTGTATTCACTTGATGCTATATTATGAGTTAATAAAAACGCCCTTTATCAAAAAAGACCGGAACTGCAAACAAGAAAAAATCACGGTGGTGAGCAGAAAGCAATTACCTGACGAACTGTCGCAACGACTTTCGCTGAATAGAACTTCATCGTCCCTGGCGTCCGAAAAGGGGAAACACCCTCCATAGCCTCGGCAGCGCCTGCTTTGGAGCCATCGACCGCCGAGCGGAGCTTGGCCCGTTCCAAACCGCGGTCGTCGTCCTTGTCCGTGCCGCCGTCCTATTTCCTGGTCTCCGCCGCCATGCCCTCGCCGTCCTCCTGCAGCGCCCGACGTAGCAGGACTGCTATCCGGGCAGCGACGTGGGGTGCCTCCTCCGGTCCACCGAGGACGCAGAATAATGGAAGCGGCAACAACACCACCACCACCCTGCCACACGCCATCCCCTGCCCCGGACTACTCCGGCGATGACGATCTCCGCCACGAGATGAATAATCTCTGCCTCGTCCTCATCCTCGACCTCCACGCGGAGGGCATGGCCTCTCTTCTTCCGCCCTCTCCAGAGTCGAGAACCACCACTATTTGTGCCCTCCCGGCACGAATTTGGGTATCGCACGAGGGGTGACAAAAAGGAAGTGGTGTCACGTCATAAGACGATCTGATTTTATCGTTCTATATTTAAGATGTGAAACCTTCACTTCTTCACCCCCACACTTCTAGATTTGGGCGGTTTGGATGCAGCTGCGTACAGTTCCTGAAGGCAGACTCTGCTTCATCTTTCACTTCTTCGGGGCCGCAGCGGATAACTACAGTGATATGTTTGAGGCTCAACAAGTGCTCCAAGCCAACTGGTGTAGCGCCGCCCCAGTTACTCTTGTCGAACTGTAGTTGGAGCTTACTTAGTTTGGGCATAGCCCCTGCCCCAAAGGCCAGATATGCGGTAACATCATACTCTGATGCACATTCAAAGTCCTCTAGAACTGGAAATGACCCCGTGAAGAAAGTGACACAGCTGTCTTTAGGGACACTAACCATACGTAAACTGAGGCGGATCAGAGAGGGCAGCTCTCCAAGAGCGTGAAACTCGTTGGTGCACATCTCAACAAGCAGCTCTAGCCGGCAAAGGCATTGGAGACCACAAATCCATTTGGGAACTCTAGGCATCCAAAAAAAAATAGAAATAAAGTACCTTGATATGACGAGGAGGATTTGATAATGAGCCTAGCAGGTCACTCGTACGAGGGCCCTGGCCAAAAATGTAGAGATATCTGAGGTCATGCAACATCCCAATAGAGGACGTCAAAGCAACACATGCTGCTGTCTCAAAATGGGAACTCACTAAGAGCCCTAAGCGCCTCAGGTTGACCAGCTCACCAAGTCCCTCGATATTCTCCAACGACGTCTGCTCCAAGTAAAACCCATGCAAAGTGTGCAATGATTTCATGTTCCTGATCCCTTTTGGCAGTCTGGTCCCATAAGGAACTACCAAGTGGGATAAGCGGGGCAAGTGAACTATATCTGATGGGATTTCTTCCCGGTGTTTACCGGCTAAATCCAATGTCTCCAAATGCACAAGCCCTTGCATTTCAGTCGGGAGTTCGATTGTCTCTTTAGATGAAACCTTTAAATACCTCAGTTGTAATAATTGGCTAATAGCAGTGAGATCAATTGCTTTGTTGACATATCTATCAAAGAAAAACACCCTGAGATACTTAAAATGCATAAGAAGGGGCATGTACTTGGATTCCCCAAAAAGTGCAAGTGATCGAACTTGTGATAGGCTAGAAGGAATGGTCCCAGACGATGCCTCATCTGTTGCACCACCATTATTGAAGTTCATGGATATACGACGGATCTTATATTTACTGCCGTGGTCTCTTGCCATGTCTTCAGAATTGCATTCAACTCTCAAAAAATTATGCTCTTCACACTTTCTTAGGATCAAATCGTGCATCATATCATGTACTCTGCATGATAACAACTCCCCGTTCTCAGTACGTCCAGGCTGAATCAAGCTTCTGTTGACAAGGTCATTGAAATAGCTCTTCGCAACAACCTCCATATCTTGACCATGCAAATTACTGACAAGTCCTTCAGCCAACCATTGTCGAACCAAATCATCCCTCTCGATCTGGCAGTCTTCAGGATATATACCAAGGTGCAGAAAACATGCCCGGAGATGAAGAGGAAGGTGGATGTAGCTAAGGTTTAATATACTCTTAACCCCTTCCAATGTGGGATTTGCCGCAAACTGGGCCCCAAGAGAATTCCTAATACTCTCCCACTCATCCCTTAACCTTTCAGGGCGACTAGCTAATAGGCTAGCTATAGTAATTATTGCAAGTGGGAGTCCCCCACACTTCTTCAAAATTTCAGCTGAGATTTCTTCAAATAGGGACGAATGACCATCTTTGGATCCATATATTCTATGAGAAAATAACCTTTTGGAGTCTTGCTTGTTGAGGGGCTTCATTCTATAAATGCACTCAGGGTGACCGCGACATGCTCCAAAAGCCACATCTTCCACTCGTGTGGTCACTATTACATCACCTCCATTACCATTTTCTGGAAAGGCGCGGCTGATAGTATTCCATGCTGATTGGTCCCACAAGTCATCAAGTACAATAAGGTACCTATATAAATAGTTTCACATGTTATATACATACAATTGGATATGACTATAAGTTGCAGATGAAAGCTTCAAAAATATTCTATCTAACATGAACAACAAAAACAAAGAAAATTGAATTTAAGCAAATCCACTATTTGTTGGCTAAATTAGCAAGCTCATATAACATTTTAAGACCGAATGACCCCAAAAGATTACATGATGTGTTAAAACTAAAAAAAATGCTTAGCGACAAGAAAATATATGCTGTTGCATTTTTATCCTATTTACTCTTGGGAGATGGGAGTATATTATTATTCTTGTGAGAGGGAGATGGGAGCAACTTGAAATTTCTCCAAGACGCTTAAAATTCACTCTACAATGAGCATTGTATATGTGAGAGGTGGATTCCATTTTATTCTTTGCTGATAGCAAGGAATTGATTAGCCATATTTTAACACACTGGGACTAGACACGGGATTTATCATTTCAATTCTTGTGGCAGTCAAACACTACTAATATCTAGAATCTACTTTTGATTTTCTTGGCCTAATTCATAGCAACTAAACAAGATGAGTAGAATGCAATCTTTTTTTTTTGCAGTAGCAACATTAGTACATTAAGTACTGATGCATTTTGAAACATGTCTTTATAATCAAATAAACTAAAAACTAAACTTATGCCTCTACAGTGCAGCAAAAAGCCTCTATATGGTTAGAACAACCATGTGTGGTTCTCTCATTCTTACAAGCAAAGCAAGCATTTAAATGAACACTAACCAAATCAAACAATTATTCAAATTTTACATAACTTGCTCATGCAAAAGCAGTACCTCCTGTGTGAGAGATGTTTTCTAAGGTCATTAATGATGTCTTGCAGCTCACATGCGGGAGAAGACCTTTCCATTTCAAGGTTTAGTTGTTTACAAATACGGTAGAGAATCCCTGTCATAAATCCTGTCATATTAGGCCTTTGGGATACGGGAACAAAAACTGTGCAGTCATACTGTCCTCTGATCTTATCGTACACCTGTTTGGCAAGTGTAGTTTTACCCAGTCCTCCAAATCCCAGAATGGACACCACATTCAGCTTTTTTTCTCGAGTGAGGTTTTTTGTAGCTCGAGCTCCACGGTACCCTTTATCGTGGCCGTTCAGACTAAACTCAGCTGCATCGAGATACATGCAGAGATTCGTACTGTCCCCTGTGGAGTCCCAAACCATTTGCAGGAGCGGCGTGCTTATCCTATCTTTTGACCGTGACCGAGGCATGCAACAAGGGCTAGGTGACAAGCAAGTCACTGTTCATCTAGCTTCTCTCTCACACACACTCTGGCATGCATGCACTGTTTCTATCTGTCCTCACGCTTTCTCTTTCTCTTTCATTGGCTGTCTCTTATTAGCTCTCTTTTTCTCCTGACACAAACTCTCTCACCATTACACAAGCTTCTCTTGCCCTTTTTTTACAAAAAACTCTCTCTGACTTCTTTTGAAAAGCAAGGCGCTCTCTCTATCTTCAAATTAAAACTGGACCTCAAGAGAGTATCTCTATGAAGTGTGGGTCACGGGCAGTTCGTTTTTGTGTCGACGGGGGGAGATTGTGTCAGAGAAATTATGCCATTTTTCCTTCTGTTTTTCAGTTACCCAGCAGCGAAGGGTCTGTCTTTCCTCTCTCTAGACCAACGACCTCTCTCACAGCTTCTCTCTCTAGCTTTTGACAGAGTTGGTCCCATGTTCTGCCTCCTGGTACTGTGAGAGACAGAGAGTGAAACGACAGGGCGAGATAGTTAGAGGAAAAGTTTGACTAATTAAAAAACTGGGATGCTTGGCTGCACAGATCACGAAGGAAACCAAAGGACATGATAAAGGGTACCACATAGCTCGACCTACACTAGAACTTTGCGTTTTTTCTCCGGTACTAGTCAACAGATTGATAAGCTCCTTCTTTGGGCCATCAGTACCCACAAGACCAGCTGCCTCCACATATATCGTCGACATCCGAGGATCAATAGTTGCAGAGCTAGAATTACGATTGCATTCATCAATCTTGTACCTAGAAGATGGTGTTCAGTGAGGGAGTAACACTAGTTTGTTTTAGAAAGGGTTTGTTTTGGATAATAGAAAAGTAGAGATTGGTTACAACATATACCATAGTTGTGATGTCCTCTCTACTATTATAATTCTTTGTATGGTACACATAAGATGTAAATTCTTAACCCCTTTATAATAACAAAGTAACATATACAATGGGGAATCTGGAAAATTGTTATAGAAAACAGATTGAAGTGTACCTGATGCGGCGTTCATTTGCCTCTAGTGCAAGAACCTTGAGCTCCTCCATTCGATCAGCTATCCGGTGGCGCTGTCCCAACATCTTGAGGCTTCGAGCAGTCTTCTTGATGAATCCTAGCTTTGAATTACCATCTCCAAACTGGCGCACGAAGTCGTCGATGCAGTTCTCCATGTCGTAGGACATCTCCCGGACATGGTCCCTCCAGTCACTGGCGACCGGATCGAGCTCGTCCATGAGCTCCATCTGCTCAAGGGCGGCGTTCATGGCGCTGAGCTCCTTCTCGAGGAACGACGCCTGTTTCTTCACCCCTTTGAGCTTACTGTACTCGCCGCCCGCCAAGGCGGCGAGCTTGCCGAGAAGGGGCCTCATCACCCCCATCGTCACGCTCACTGACAGTGACATGTCGATCCGATCCAAGTGGTGCAGTGGTGCGCCGGTGAAGTTGAACGGGTGGGTTGCTGCGTCGGATCCTTGGCCGGAGCCCGGAGGTGAACTAGGTCTTCCGGGTGATGCGGCGGGAGGGGCGGAGGAGGCGATTGTGGCTGGCCAAGTAGTAGTGATTTGGAGGCGGCGAACCTACGACTGGAGCGAGTTAAAACCAGAGGCGTAACTCCAAGGTGGTCGGGGTCGGCACAGGGTGGGTGGCTGCGCCGGATCCGTAGCCGGAGCTGGACTACGAGTACGGGGTGGTGCAGCGGGAGGTGGAAGAGACGGTCGTCGCTGGGCAAGGAAGACGGCGAGAAGTAGCAGCGTAGTGAATTGGGGATGATGAACCGACGACTGTAGCTAGTCAACCGAACACACTGGCTGCTGTATATCTCCCCTACCCTCTCCTCCCTCCTTTAACAATAAAAAATAAAATATACTCATGTAGGAGTGTAGTGGTTTGGAGCGCACTATGCATGGTTTACGCGCTTGGATTTGTCCTATCTCGTGTCTAACTTGTTTGGTGCCTTGTACCTGTCTTGAACATTATTTTCTTTTGTCTTTTTATAAGGAAACTCTAAAGCCAACTTAAGATGCTCTCCGGACTCGATGAAGAGGCAGTTTCAAACTCATCCTTAGGGCATCTTCAACGGCAACCCATGAATTTTCCCCTGTATCTGTTCACGGACAAGATGGACCAGTCCACGAACACGGATGCGGCGGGACGCCATCCAACATTAGTGGTATACATTTCAAACTCTTTTTTAATAAACCGGATGAAATTTATGCAAACGCAACCGGATTTCGTACAAACATGATGTATTTTATACAAACCAGCCGAAAACGGTTACATTTTGGACATTTTTTAATCAAAATGATAAAACTATGTGCACGTACGGTCACGCGGAGTTCCACTCCCATGACGCGGATATACTACACTAGTCTACGACCGGCCGCAGCGGAGCCCTTTGTCTTCCTGATGTCCGGCAACACGCTCACCGGACTACCGGGAGTCCTGTAGGCATATCCTCCCCTCGTATCTTCCCTATGTCCGGATGCGCCGCTCATTGGAGTGGCGAAGAGGGTGTTGCCGAAGAGAAAGGGTGCTTCCGTGAAACTCAGGTGGGTGCCCAAGATGGTCTAAGATAAAGAAGAATCGGATAGGTCGCTGACTATACAAGCCAGTGACGGGCCGGCGATGGCCTTCTTGGGACCAAAGCGGCGGCGGCCTCCCGTGTTCTTCTTCTCCTCGATGATGGCGGCGGGCGCGGAAGTGCGGGCCACCACCTTGTTGACATCTGTGCACGTGGCTTCTTTCTTTGCGTGCATGGCACGGCTACACGCGCCTCGACGACGGATGGCGCAGTCGCATGCACGGTATGCGGCGGTGGTCGTGCCGGCGTGGAGCAACTCGCATCTCCTCATCGAGCTAGCCTGGAGCGGCGAGGTGCTGAATCACGTGTCGGCTTGGGGCGGTAACTGGCTCCGTTGGGCTAGTCAAGGGAGGTGGAGTAGCGAGTTATCTCACTCGTATCCGGCGGGCTCGGCGGGCCACCCAGCCGGCTTGTATGACGGAGAACTGCTATTCGGATGCCATCACAAGAGTGGCAAAGGAGAAGATGGGGGAGCGGTGGATGGGTGCGATTCTTGCCCGGCGTCTGGCCTTATTTAAATAGAGAGCGGACGCGAGAAGCTCCCGGCTTTGCCTTTAATGTCGGCCCGCTCACGAATGGACGTGTGGCTGGAGTAGATTTCTCGGCTTCCAGACGGGGTTTAATGGAGGCGTATGTATGTGGCGAGGAGGCGTGTTCAGCCGGACGTGCAGCGGGCGGCACCCTCAGTCGACGCGATGCTTCAATGGCGGTGGCAGTGAGAGATCGTGTCCGCCCTGAGCCGCCTTCAATGCGGAATGGCGCGCTCTACAACGGCATGAATGAGGGCATCTAGCACCGGGCGAGATGCGCGTGCTGGAGGGATATGGGGTTTTTGGTGGGCCAGGACGGTCAGGAGCTGGCTTGAGATCGGTCCAGACTCCCGCAAACCTCCCCCACTTTTGTCTCTGGTTTATGAGGGAAAACGCATCCAGGCGGTCCGGCGGATCGATACAGATCGGCGTTGGATGGCTTTCACGGTTCAGACAATGCAGTCCGGATGGTTGGAGGAGGTTTAAGGGTCGGCGTTGTAGATACCTTTAATGCTTTCCTGCATCTATAAAGGCTGGAGGTTCTTTCCGTTGAAGATGAAATCATTTCTGCTAATCAACTTGCTTCAGGCGACCAATTATTCACGACTAAGCAAAGCTTATGTATTTTTCTATTGATAGAAAAATAGAGAATGAGTACAAAGCAATGGTACCCCACATGCACGAACGCAAGATGGCCTGAACACATGCATGTACTAGTGAGGGAACGATGCGATAGATGACTACATTTAGTCCGTAGGTCAATGGAAACCTATCTAATATGCCAGATACATGAAGGAGATATGCTTTAGAGGCAATAATAAAGTTATTATTTATTTTCTAATCATGATAAATGTTTATTATTCATGCTAGAATTGTATTAACCGAAAACATAATACATGTGTGAATACATAGACAAATAAATTGTCACTAGTATGCCTCTACTTGACTAGCTCGTTGATCAAAGATGGTTATGCTTCCTAGCTATAGACATGAGTTGTCATTTGATTCATGGAATCACATCATTAGGAGAATGATGTGATTGACATGACCCATTCCGTTAGCTTAGCACACGATCGTTTAGTATGTTGTTGTTGCTTTGTTCATGACTTATACATGTTCCTATGACTATGAGATTATGTAACTCCCGTTTACCGGAGGAACACTTTGTGTGCTACCAAACGTCACAACGTAACTGGGTGATTATAAAGGTGCTCTACAGGTGTCTCCGAAGGTATATATTGGGTTGGCGTATTTCGAGATTAGGATTTGTCACTCCGATTGTCGGAGAGGTATCTCTGGGCCCTCTCGGTAATACACATCAC
This sequence comes from Aegilops sharonensis, assembly GCA_904067115.1. NCBI lineage: Eukaryota > Viridiplantae > Streptophyta > Magnoliopsida > Poales > Poaceae > Aegilops > Aegilops sharonensis. The sequence continues at coordinate 777,811,905 of LR880966.1, forward strand.
TTAAGCCTTGCAAGCATTGCAACTAATGAGTTAGTTGTGGGATGATGTATTACGGAACGAGTAAAGAGACTTGCCGGTAACGAGATTGAACTAGGTATTGAGATACCGACGATCGAATCTCGGGCAAGTAACATACCGATGACAAAGGGAACAACGTATGTTGTTATGCGGTCTGACCGATAAAGATCTTCGTAGAATATGTGGGAGCCAATATGAGCATCCAGGTTCCACTATTGGTTATTGACCGGAGACGTGTCTCGGTCATGTCTACATAGTTCTCGAACCCGTAGGGTCCGCACGCTTAACGTTACGATTACAATTATTATGAGTTTATATGTTTCGATGTACCGAAGGTTGTTCGGAGTCCTGGATGTGATCACGGACATGACAAGGAGTCTCGAAATGGTCGAGACATGAAGATTGATATATTGGAAGCCTATGTTTGGATATCGAAAGTGTTCCGGGTGAAATCGGGATTTTACCGGAGTACTGGGAGGTTACCGGAACCCCCCAGGAGGTTAATGGGCCTTAGTGGGCCTTTACGGAAAAGAGGAGAGGCGGCCAGGGCTGGGCCACGCGCCCCTTCCCCCTAGTCCGAATAGGACAAGGAGAGGGGGGCGGCGCCCCCCCTTCCTTCCTCTCTCCCTCCTCTTTCCCCCTCCCAAGTCCTAATCCAACTAGGAAAGGGGGGGAGTCCTACTCCCGGTGGGAAGGACTCCTCCCGGCGCGCCTCTCCCCTTGGCCGACCACGCCCCCCCTTGCTCCTTTATATACGGGGGCAGGGGAGCACCCTAGAGACACAACAATTGATCGTTTGATCTTTTAGCCGTGTGCCGTGCCCCCCTCCACCATAGTCCACCTCGATAATACAGTAGCGGTGCTTAGGCGAAGCCCTGCGTCGGTAGAACATCATCATCGTCACCATGCCGTCGTGCTGACGAAACTCTCCCTCAACACTCGGCTGGATCGGAGTTCGAGGGACGTCATCGGGCTGAACGTGTGCTGAACTCGGAGGTGCCGTTCGTTCGGTACTTGATCGGTCGGATCGTGAAGACGTACGACTACATCAACCGCGTTGTGCTAACGCTTCCCCTTACGGTCTACAAGGGTATGTAGACAACACTCTTCCCTCTCGTTGCTATGCATCACCATGATCTTGCGTGTGCGTAGGAAAATTTTGAAATTACTACGTTCCCCAACGGTGGCATCCGAGCCTGGTTTTATGCGTAGATGTCATATGCACGAGTAGAACACAAGTGAGTTGTGGCCGATATAAGTCATACTGCTTACCAGCATGTCATACTTTGGTTCAGCGGTATTGTGAGATGAAGCGGCCCAGACCGACATTACGCGTACGCTTACGCGAGACTGGTTTCACCGCCACGAGCACTAGTTGCTTAAAGGTGGCCGGCGGGTGTCTGTCTCTCTCACTTTAGTTGAATCGAGTATGGCTACGCCCGGTCCTTGCGAAGGTTAAAACAGCACCAATTAACAAACTATCGTTGTGGTTTTGATGCGTAGGTAAGAACGGTTCTTGCTCAGCCGGAAGCAGCCACGTAAAACTTGCAACAACAAAGTAGAGGACGTCTAACTTGTTTTTGCAGGGCATGCTGTGATGTGATATGGTCAAGACATGATGATAAATTTTATTGTATGAGATGATCATGTTTTGTAACCGGGTTATCGGCAACTGGCAGGAGCCATATGGTTGTCGCTTTATTGTATGCAATGCAATCGCCCTGTAGTGCTTTACTTTATCACTAAGCGGTAGCGATTGTCGTAGAAGCATAAGATTGGCGAGACGACAACGATACTACGATGGAGATCAAGGTGTCGCGCCAGTGACGATGGTGATCATGACGGTGCTTCGAAGATGGAGATCACAAGCACAAGATGATGATGGCCATATCATATCACTTATATTGATTGCATGTGATGTTTATCTTTTATGCATCTTATCTTGGTTTGAGACGGCAGCATTATAAGATGATCCCTCACTAAATTATCAAAGTATATGTGTTCTCCCTGAGTATGCACCGTTGCGAAAGTTCTTCGTGCTGAGACACCACGTGATGATCGGGTGTGATAGGCTCTACGTTCAAATACAACGGGTGCAAAACAGTTGCACACGCAGAATACTCAGGTTAAACTTGACG
>LR880966.1:777833465-777848237 GCA_904067115.1 Aegilops sharonensis
CCGCTCGCCGGCGCCGATCCCGGCCGAGCCCGGCCGCGCCAATACCCCCATCGCACGCGCCGCCCTCTCCCCTTCCGAACGCACCGACCCGCGCCCTGTTTGACCACCGGAGGACGAGTTCGGCGAGCTCCGGCGCCCTCCTCCGCCGCGGACGCCACCGGAGCCAACTCCGGCCCTACCCCGCCGACGTGGCACGAACTGGGGCCCCGCCTGGGCCACTGACTGATGGGCCCAGGGCCCCCCCCTCGCTCTGTTGACTCGGTCAGCTGGGCTGACCGGTCCACCCCCCCTCTCTGTCTATGACATGGAGGCCCCACCTGCAGAACATTTTTATAATAAAAAGAAAGGAAAATGAAATTAGTTAAATAAAAATGAATAAAACTAATTAATTAATTAATTAATTAAGTAAATAATTAATCTAATTAATCCTGATTAATTAACCTAATGACTAATTAACCTAATTAACTACTGCTAGTTAAACTAAGCTAGGTTAATTAGTTAAACAGAGTATGACGAACGGGACCCACATGTCAGGGTTGACCTAGTCAACCCTGTTGACTGCTGACGTCAGCATGACATCATGCTGACGTCATAAATACATTTTTCGAATTAATTATTTAATTAATTAAATTCCAGAAATTAATAAAATCTTTTAAAAATCATATCTTTTAATCCGTAACTCGGATTAAAATATTTTCAACATGAAAGTTGCTCAGAACGACGAGACGAATCCGGATACGCAGTCCGTTCGTCCGCCACACACCCCTAACCTATCGAACCTGCAACTTTTCCCCTCCGGCTCCTCTGCCCGAAAACCCAAAACACCGGGAATACTTTCCCGGATGTTTCCCCCTTAACCAGTACCCCCTCATACCACGTTAGGGCACGCCTAGCATCGCTTCTTGACCTGTCATGCATCGATATGCATCTGTTTACTTGGTATTCATTGTTTCTTTCCCCTCTTCTCTCCGGTAGACTACGAGACCGACGCTGCTGCTGCTCAGTTCGACTACGGTGTTGACGACCCCTCTCTCTTGCCAGAGCAACCAGGCAAGCCCCCCCCTGATCACCAGATATCGCCTACTCTTCTCTATACTGCTTGCATTAGCGTAGTGTAGCATGTTACTGCTTTCAGATACTCCTATACTGCTGCATAGCCTGTCCTTGTTACTTCTGTTGTTACCTTACCTGCAATCCTATATGCTTAGTATAGGATGCTAGTACTTTCATCTATGGCCCTACATTCTTGTCCGTCTGCCGTGCTATACTATCGGGCCGTGATCACTCGGGAGTTGATCACGGGTATATACTATATACTTTATACATGATACATGTGGAGACTAAAGTCGGGTCGGCTGATGGGGCACCCGCGAGTGGATCTTTGAGGCGGAGCGACAGGGCAGGTTGAGACCGCCTAGGAGAGAGGTGGGCCTGGCCCTGTTCGGCGTTCGCGAATACTTAACACGCTTAACGAGGTCTTGGTATTTGATCTGAGTTGGCTACGAGCTTATACGCACTAACCATCTACGCGGGAGTAGTTATGGGTATCCCGGCGTCGTGGTATCAGCCTAAGCACTTCAGACGTCAGCGACGGAGCGACGCGCGCCGGATTGGACTGGAACGCCTATTAGGCTAGGTCTGCTTCCGGCCGCGTACGCAACGTGCAGGTGTGCTCAGGGCGATGGGCCCAGACCCCTGCGCGCTTAGGTTTAGACCGGCGTGCTGGCCTCTCTGTTGTGCCTAGGTGGGGCTGCGACGTGTTGATCTTCCGCGGCCGGGCATGACCCAGGAAAGTGTGTCCGGCCAAATGGGATCGAGCGTGCTGGGTAAGATGGTGCACCCCTGCAGGGAAGTTAATCTATTCGGATAGCCGTGATCTTCGGTAACAGGACGACTTGGAGTTGTACCTTGAGCTTATGACAACTAGAACCGGATACTTGATAAAACACACCCTTCCAAGTGCCAGATGGTGTTCGCTCTCTCTCAGGGATATGAGAAGGGGATCGCCGGGTAAGATTATTGCTATGTGATGTTACTTGGAGGACTTCAGATTGCCCTCCTCTACCTGTTGTAAGACAGGTGTCCAGAAGCGCAGTCTTCGTTAAGACTAGCTATCCCCCTCTTATTCTGGCATTCTGCAGTTCAGTCCACTGATATGGCCCTTTACACATATATCCATGCATATGTAGTGTAGCTCCTTGCTTGCGAGTACTTTGGATGAGTACTCACGGTTGCCTTGTTCCCCCTTTTTCCCCTACCTCTACTCGATTGCTGCAACCAGGCTATGGAGCCCAGGAGCCAGACGCCACCGCATATGACGACTACTACTCTGGAGGTGCCTACTACTACGTGCAGCCCGCTGACGACGACCAGGAGTAGCTAGGAGGATCCCAGGCAGGAGGCCTGCTCCTCTTTCGATCTGTATCCCAATTTGTGCTAGCCATCTTATGGCAACTTGTTTAACTTATGACCGTGCTCAGATATTGTTGCTTCCGCTGACTCGTCTATGATCGAGCACTTGTATTCGAGCCCTCGAGGCCCCTGGCTTGTATTATGATGCTTGTATGACTTATTTATGTTTTAGAGTTGTGTTGTGATATCTTCCCGTGAGTCCCTGATCTTGATCGTACACGCTTGCGTGCATGATTAGTGTATGATTAAATCGGGGGCGTCACACTTACTCTAGATCAATGACCTTTTAGTGATGGCGTCAACTTCTCTTTCAGTCGCCTTGATCCATTCTTCACATTTGTCGAGTGAACTTTGTGAACTTGAGGATTTCCGAGCGACGGATCGGAGGAAATCTGCTGTCTGACAGGTTGCTCCGCGGTTAGCGGATTTCGCGGGATCTGAATTTTGGGAAGCGCGCGAAGCGGAGAAAACTGCGGCACTCGGATAGGATAAGGCGATGACGCCTCGATCTTCGTGCCGCCTTTTTCGCCACGTATCGTGCGCGCGCCTGTTGCGGGATTTGACGGGATTGCCTGGGCCTACCAGTCAGCCACTCGGAAGCGGCCTCATATAAGTCATCAGACGTGGTATTTTGAACAGTGTGACCCCAATCTTCCCCTCCCTCCACCTCCAAATCCTTCTGCTGTGCCCTTAGCCTGCTCAGCGCTGCAGCTCAGTACCTGCCTCGCCGGCGACCATGGTGAAGGAGAAGACCGCAGCCTTGGAGCGGGTGAAGAAGGCGGCGGCGAAGGCGGAGGGGAGAGCGCCCAGTCGGGGCGGATCTTCTTCGCGGTCCAAACTGCCGCAAGGTTGGGTCCAGGGAGATTGGATCCGCTCGACCATCACCGAGAAGGACCTCAACGATCTGGCCAACGAGGGACTGATCCTCCATGGGTCGGCGAGGCTTCCGAGAACGGAGTGGCAGCCGCAGCCTGAAGAGGGTGAGTGCGTTCTCCTAGCCACTCACGTAGATCGGGGATTTTCTCTGCCGCCGAATCCTTTCTTCCGGGGGTTTCTGAACTTTTTTGGAGCGCAACTCCATCATTTCACTCCCAACTCCATTTTCTATCTTGCTGCTTTCGTGTCGTTGTGCGAAAACTTCTTGGGTTGTCGGCCGCACTGGGGCCTCTTCAAGCATATATTCACTTGTCGCTCTCAGACGGTGAAGAAAGCGAACCCGAATGACGAGAGAACCCAAGTAATCCAGATGTGTGGGGGACTCGGGGTTCAGATGAGGGGGAAGAGCGCTTTTCCGGCTATGACTCTCCCCGACTCGGTTAGAGGGTGGCAGTCGACCTGGTTCTACTGCCAAGACCAGCCGACGCTGGGGCAGTCGACTGGACTCCCTCCTTTCTCCATGAGTCGAGTGAACAAGCCATCTTCCCTGAAGGTGCTACCAGAGGAGAAGGCCCAAGTAAAATTATTGATGGAACGCATAGTCCAGCTAATTCGCGACGGGGTGACCGACATGGATCTTCTGGAAGGTTTTCTCCGACGGCGTATTCAGCCACTCCAATACCGAGGCCATCCGATGTGGATGTACTCCGGTACGGATGATACCACTCGGGTCCATCCAGAGGAGGTCGATGACGCCACGCTGGAGAAGTGGATGACTGCCATCACAGGAAACAAAGATAATCCTCGCGGAGCTAGGAGGATTCCCCCACTCGACCATTCTTACGATCCAGACAAGGTATAACCACTTATCTCCGACTGTGATTCTGCTGCATTCATTCTGTTTTGATGCAAATTTGTCGACTGACTTTTGCCTTGTTTTGTTGTCTTCTAGGCCACCACTGAGATGTACTCGATGCCCAACGGGGCACAGGAACCAGTCAAAGAAGGAGAAGGAAGCGGAGATGAAAGCCAGGAGGAATGGGAGTCCAACGGCGAGGAGGATGAGGGGGACGACAACTCTGGTGAGGAGGAGGAGGAGGAGGAAGAGGAGGAAGACGCCGATCTTCCCCGCTCGGAAAGAAGGTCCAAGTTGACGCATGTATTATAACCACATGGCTTATGTATGATATACTGCTTGTATTGCCTCTAACTCTTTTCCTCCTATTCGGCCGTTTTATGATATCTGAGAGTTGGCCAGTTGTCGGCTTCAGCCCCCACGTAGGAAATACGGGGGTGTTCGTCATGGCATCAAAACACTCTTCACCCAATGGCTTGGTACTTGAAGAAGGTGTTGGTGCGGCGAACGAGGCAATCAGACTATGTGGCTTTATCATTCTCACTTAGCCATAGGAGTTTTAATGAGATTACCGGCGCAGCCCCTCATATTCATTTAATTTTATGAAGTTGGGTGTTGCGGGCACCTGACCTGCTAGAGGTCAGTCCTTCGCATAGTGCGGTCTCTAGACATTTATACTTAGTCGCCGAATAGCTGACCAGCTCTCGCCTTATCATGATAGTCAGTTTTCGGCTTTCTCTACTGAGGTGTTTAACCGGATAAGCCAGAAACAAAATCGCAGTAGTTCTCCCTTTACCACCTTAGCCGATTATGCGGATCGTAAGGTAGCAAGCACAAGAGCCGGACAACCCAACTATTGACCAAAGACATGATTCGGAGCCGATGCATATAATGCTATAATCGGGACGCCGAATTGTACAATGAAAGTGTTCGGACTTTATTTAGTATTATAAGAATTGTACGTGGCTCAATAGAGCCCCTGGCGATTTAAGTCGTACAGAGGTGTACATGATAATCAGAAAAAATAGGGATATACAGACTAGAAGGTAGGCCCATACCGCATAGGTTGGGCTGAAAAACTGCTTATATGATAGTCTGATTGATACATCAAAATGTACGGGTACAAGTAGTGCGGTAAGCAACAAGGCTATTTTACATGCCTGGCACAAGGGAAAGTTGCGTATGTATCTTTAGGATGGACGAGGTGATCTTTAAAGACCCTTGAGGTACTCTGCCGCACATATATGCTGCTTTTCTCCTTGGCATATTGTCTTTCGAGAGGATCATTGATCAGTATTTTCATAAGAGGCATTGAAAAGAGGCCCAGGTACCGTCAAAAAGATGAAGTCGGCTGAAGGAACCTGCAAAAAGGAAAAAAAAAGAAATAAATAATGGTCCGGATAGGGTCGAACCGTATTGTGGACCTCCGCCCTAGCCCATGGTATCTTGAGTGCGTAATTATGTACGCGCGGTGCCCATACCGCTATCAGGTTAGGGCTTTGGCGGAGACTGGATTGCTATTCCTGCTCTGGACGAGCCGGACTGCCGATCTACAAGGTGGACCGGACTCGTTTGACAGTGTCCGAGGGTCCATAACTGACACTGATTGTGCAACAATTGCTAGGAAGCACAGTAGTAGCACAAATCATTACATACATATCCTCAATTTGGATGTGCTCTTCTTTCGCATTTTCCGACTCAAAGGAAATTAAGTAAACTTCATCCTCTGGGGTCAGTCGATGATGTTCCTCTTCCCATTCTAATTCCTCGTTTTCTTTTCGAAAATGAGGGTAAACCCACGGGATCTGCATCGATTGATTCTTATGACAAAGAGACACTTGGGGTTGAGCACGAAGGCTGTGGCCAGGTCAGGGAGGGTGGCTGTCTCCCATACTCTCTTTACCCCTCTAGTTTTTTTTCCCTTTCCCTGTCCTGCTCTGCTTTGGGTCCCTCTGCTCTTTCCCTCTCTTGCTCTGCTTTGGGTTCCTCTGCTCTCATGATCAAGCATGTAGAACTAATGGACTCAGTTATGTTGTGTAGAAATTCTTGGTTACGTAGCTGATCAATTCTGGGGTATAGGGAATTTGGCTGAGAGGAGAGGCACATGGTAGGAATCTGTGCGTCTGATCTTCGAAAACTCTTACAAAAATCTTTGTTTTGTGTCAAGCTGGTGGCATGCATGATTACCATATACAATAATACTTAGAGAAGCTGATGGCGACTGAATCAAACGAGCTGCCGGGATAACAGAGGTAGCAAAAGTTGAGTCATACATGTACCAAGGCTTTCATGAAAGCATATAGATCAGATCGACTCAGCGTTAATTTTGGGCCATCACAGAAGTGAACACTACAGCAATAACGGCACGAATCACCAAGCAAACATCGATCTACTATAATATTATCCATTGACAATGATTACATCATGTGACGGAGATCATACATGACTGTAGACTTATATGGTAACTAAGTAGCACTAGGAGCTACATATGAGAGACGTCCTAAACCCCTAAACGCACGGGGGAGCTGATATCTTTCTCTGATAGAGTACTACCTAAATAAAACCAACTTAAACGATATATAATCCTGACGAAAGCATGGGCGATCTGTGCATCCTTTTGCTCCTATGGTGATGGCGCGGGAGAAGCAGCGGGAGGCGCCGGAGTCGTGGCAGGAGGCGTCAACGGCGGCAAGGGTTGGGCTGTGAAATCATCACCAATGCAAGTTAATTAATCTCCTTCAAAGAAGCAGCACATGTGAAGGAAAACACACAGAACAAGGTTAGTAATTAACTTACTGCCGCAGGAGAAAATCGTCTGGATGGGTATCATGGCGCCACACCTAAGCGGGAGGATGATCATGCGGATCGGATCTATGGGCTTGGGGAAGAGCTTGCTCATGCCGCCGTTGTTGTTTAGGCCGTGGCAGAGGCAGATCGGCGCGGTGCTCACGATCGACTTGAGGCCGTCGCAGCACGCGTCCGGTGGCGAGAACACCGTGATGTTGGTGAGGTAGTCCATGCATGGTATCATGCTCGTCAATGGTGTCAGGCACTCCTTTGGCGGCGGCGGGCTTGGGGAGCCGGTGGGAAGTGGGAGGTGTGGGAGGCTCGGCGGTGCATGGGATGGAGGGGCGCCCGGTGAGCCAGGAAGTGGCCCGATCAGCGGCGGCAAGCCGGGGATCTGAGGAAGTGGTGGGAAAAGGGATCGGAATATCGGTGGTAGGCTAGGCATACCGGGGATCTGAGGCAACGGCAGGCCGGGAAGAGATGGGGAGCCTCCATTGGCCGTGGTGGTGGCTGTGGCGTCTTCTTGGTTTGCGGCGGCGGTGGGCTGGAGCCTTGCGTCGGACGGCTGCAGCGTCGCCGCGATGGCCAGCAGGGCGAAGAGCACGGCCACGGTGGACTTGGAGAGCGCCATCTTCTACGTGATGGGAAGGGACGGGTTGGGGAGGATGATGCCAACTATTTATACTGCTACGGCCGGCCGGCAGGGCACGTTAGAGATAGACAAGTTTGAATATTTTTATAACCATTTGAATTTTTTATCCAACTAGTAGTAGATTGAGGTCTGTTTGGGTTGTGGTTTTCAACTAGAGAGATGCAGCTCGGTTACGCTCGGTTACGACGTCCTCTCTATGCAGATATAGCTGGAGGTTCAAACAAGACCATTTGCATCCTACACACGTTGAGGTGGATATATAAGATTCTCTTTTCGTTTTTCTAAACTGGTATTGTGTTGAAATCTTTTCTAACTGGTTATTATTTCCATTCAATCTATAAAAAAAAGGTTAATTATCCTTTTGCCCTCAGTGGTGTCCATGTGCTCAGTTTTGCCCTCAGANGGCGGGCTTGGGGAGCCGGTGGGAAGTGGGAGGTGTGGGAGGCTCGGCGGTGCATGGGATGGAGGGGCGCCCGGTGAGCCAGGAAGTGGCCCGATCAGCGGCGGCAAGCCGGGGATCTGAGGAAGTGGTGGGAAAAGGGATCGGAATATCGGTGGTAGGCTAGGCATACCGGGGATCTGAGGCAACGGCAGGCCGGGAAGAGATGGGGAGCCTCCATTGGCCGTGGTGGTGGCTGTGGCGTCTTCTTGGTTTGCGGCGGCGGTGGGCTGGAGCCTTGCGTCGGACGGCTGCAGCGTCGCCGCGATGGCCAGCAGGGCGAAGAGCACGGCCACGGTGGACTTGGAGAGCGCCATCTTCTACGTGATGGGAAGGGACGGGTTGGGGAGGATGATGCCAACTATTTATACTGCTACGGCCGGCCGGCAGGGCACGTTAGAGATAGACAAGTTTGAATATTTTTATAACCATTTGAATTTTTTATCCAACTAGTAGTAGATTGAGGTCTGTTTGGGTTGTGGTTTTCAACTAGAGAGATGCAGCTCGGTTACGCTCGGTTACGACGTCCTCTCTATGCAGATATAGCTGGAGGTTCAAACAAGACCATTTGCATCCTACACACGTTGAGGTGGATATATAAGATTCTCTTTTCGTTTTTCTAAACTGGTATTGTGTTGAAATCTTTTCTAACTGGTTATTATTTCCATTCAATCTATAAAAAAAAGGTTAATTATCCTTTTGCCCTCAGTGGTGTCCATGTGCTCAGTTTTGCCCTCAGATGCGAATTGTCATCAGTTTTGCCCCTAGTCCGAGCACAGCAACTACGACGAGGCCAAACGGCCATATTTGAGTCCATTCCGTCCGCCGGCGTTAGTAGTTGTGGGTCCGGAGCTTACACGTGGGACCGCGTGGACGTGGGTCCGGAGATGACATGTAGGCCCGTGCAACTAAATCCCCAAATCATTCTAGCTCACACCCATCCGCCCGGCCGGCTGTCCTGCGTCGCTGCCGCCGCCACCTACGCCGCGGCCAGCACCTGCCCCGCCACCAGCTGCACGGCCTGCTCCGCCGCTACCTCCCTGCGCCTACGCTCCACGGCTACCTGTGACGCCCACCACCTTCCTGCGATGCCACGGGTGGGGCGCCCGCCACCTGCTCGATTCACGGCGCGGCTTCCTTCCGTGCGCCCGGCCGGAGCGCTCAAAGGTGGGGGGCTGCTGGAGCTATTTGAACTAGGAGGAAGAACCCTAGGGCGAAATGGTGAGCAGCGGCGACTCCGGAGTATTTGGCGAGGCAGGCATCGGGCCGGAGATCCGCCGTGTCCACGACTGGGTTCCCGAGGGGTAAGTCTCGCCTCTTCTTTAGATTGAGCTTAGTTGTGCATTTGAACACTCGATTCGAGTAGGTTTGTCCAATTAGTGTGCTGATTGCGTCTCTGCTTTTCGCCGGTTAGGATGGAGTTGCGGTTTGCTTTCATGGTGCACATTAGAAGGGACCGGTACATGTTCGATGCAAAGGATAAGAAGAAATACCAAGGAGGTTTTGATTATCGGTTGCCAATGGCTAGTAATTGGAGTTTCAGACAATTTGGGGAGGTAATTTGTAGCCAATATCCTTGGGGTTTGCTTGATGAAGTGGTATACAAATACTATGATGGGGAAAAGAATTGGGTGACCGTTAGTAATGATGAAGAGCTAGCTACCATGTTTGTTAGGCATAAAGAGAAAGATAATTTTCATGTGAGGCTGCAAGTTGATGTGCTTGAGCAGGCATTTGGACCTAGGATGGCGGGTGCAACATCTCGGGGAGAATCAAGTCGTCGTAATGGCATCTCTTGCCAGAACAGTTCAGTTGGTGCACGGCGACGTGGTGGCTCGACAAGTGTGGGCAACAGCAGTAGGGTCCCCCTTGAAGTGGAGCCTGATGGCTACAATTCTGGGGTTGATGAAGAGAAGTTATATTCTGATGTTATTCGGAATTTACGACGGGCACCTCGGACTTAAAACCAAGATGAGGCTCACAATGCAGTCTGTGTGGATGATGATGCGATGGGTGAGGACGAAGACCTTGCAGCTGTTGAATGGGACCCTTTGAACCCTCAAATGGAAGAAGGTACAGTTTTTGCATCCATGAATGAGTGTAGAAATGCACTTGTGACATACTGCATCATGGTAGAACGTACTTTCAAAGTTGACAAGAGCGATCAAGTACGTTACAGAGTGCACTGTTCGACTGAGGGTTGTCCATGGAGGCTGCTTGCATCTAAAATGCGGAATAGCACTAATGTTCAGGTCAAAGTGAACCCTTTTAAGCACACATGCCAGGAATCAACCCTTAGGAAGGATACAATCAGTAGAGCCAAGTCAAGATGGGTGGCAGAAGAAGTAAAAAAGTGGGTGAAAGAAAACCAGCAAGTGGGTCCAAAGGAATTGCAGAAGAACATCAAAGATAAGTTCAAGATAGATTTACCATACATGAGGTTGTTCAATGGTAAAAAGGATTCTATTTATGGTAACTGGCAGGAAAGTTTTCAATTGTTGTATTCATTCAAAGGTGAAGTGGAGAGGACAAGCCCAGGTAGTATTGTAGATATTGATCACCACACCGTGGAGTACACATTCAGGGGAGTGACAAAGACCAAGGAATGCTTTAGAAGGGTTTTTGTCTGCTTTGAGGCTTGTCGCCAGGGTTTTTTGGCAGGCTGCAGGCCTTATTTGGCTATTGATGCCACTTTTCTCATAGGGAGGTTTAAAGGACAGTTAGTAGCAGCTTGTGCAGTTGATGCACATAGTTTTGTATTTCCAGTTGCCTATGGTGTGCTGGAGACAGAGTCTGAGGAGAGCTGGACTTGGTTTTTGCATAATCTCCGCCGGGCTATTGCACATCCCAATGGGTTGGTCATTCATACAGATGCCTGCAAAGGTTTAGAAGTGGCCGTGCACAATGTGTTCCCTGGAGTAGAGCATAGGGAATGCATGCGTCACCTTGCTGCAAATTTCATGAAGAAATTCAAAGGAAAGGTGTATACCGACAATTTATGGCCAGCATCTTTGACATGCAGCGTGAAGAAGCACAACTACCACTTGAGGCAGTTATACATGAATCCCAAAGTGAAAGAATACTTGGAAACACACCACTCCAAGTTATGGGCCAGAAGCCAATTCAGTGAAGTGAGCAAAGTTGACTATGTGCACAATAATCTAGCAGAGTCTTTCAACTCAACGATTCGGAAACTAAAGGGTCATTATGTGGTGGATTTGCTTGACAGGATAAGGATAAAATACATGCAGAAATTTCATTATCGTGCAGGAATAGCCGAGGCAAAATTCATGGGCCACATTATCATCCCTGCCGTGATGAATGAACTGAAGCAGAAGACAACAGGCTTGGAAATGAACATGATGCTTTGCTCGGGTACCACATCAGAGATATCATATTTGGATAAAGAGAAGAGGGAATGGAGATATCCAGTGGATTTAGAAGCTAGAACTTGCAGTTGTAGGCAATGGCAGATAACTGGGTTGCCATGCATTCATGCCTTGTTTTTCATCACTTCTCTCCCAGGTCCAGCAGGGAACATACAACAGTATGTGCATGATTACTACTCTGTTGCAAGGTTCAAAGCCACATATGCTTATGCCTTGCCTGCTATGGAGGGAAAACAACAATGGGACATGGTGGACCCTGGATTCAAGCTTTGTGCTCCAGTTCAGAAGAGAGCAGCAGGTAGACCAAGGAAGAGTCGAATCAGACCTCGCAGCGAAGGAGCTGGACTTGGAGCGAGGAAGCGTAGGTGCACAAGGTGTGGTGGGTCTGGTCATTTTGGTAAGTATTGTGATAACATAGTAGATCCAGCGTTCGGAGAGAGTTTCGATGAAGGCTTCGATGAAAATGTTGGTCAGCAGCCGGTTGCCTCAACAGATGATGAAAATGATGGTCAACAGCCGGTTGCATCAGATGAGGATTTTGACGAGGTTCCAAATGATGATGGTCAACAGCCGCATGATTTTGACGATGATCCAAAATATCCTCCAAATAATGATTCAAGTGAGGCTCCAAATGGTGATCGAAGTGAGGCTCTAAATGGTGATCATGGTGATCCAAGTGAGGCTCCAAATGATGATCCAAGTGAGGCTCCAAATAATGATCCAAGTGAGGCTCCAAATGATGATTCAAGTGAGGCTCCAAATGGTGACCAACCTTCTGTTGTTGTGAGGTATGCTAGGTATGTAAATCTTGCAAGGGTCAAATACTACTGTACATCTATCACTTGACACGATCTCATTACCGTTTATGTTTGGACCCTTTATGTTTTGCACAACTCTATGGTAGGTTTGAAGAAGACGCGCAAGGTACCGACAACCAAGAGAAGAAGAGAAGAAACAATGAGCACAAGGTGCACGAGGAGCAAAGTGATGGCAAGAAGCTCAAGGAACAGATAGAAGCCCCAACGCTATCTATGAACAATTATGAAACATTATGAATAAGGAATGATGTTGTATTATGAAACATTTATCACTTGACATGTTGTATTTCTGTTGGATGGTGTTGGACCTATGTTAGAAGTATGTTTGACATGATGTTTAAATATATGTTGGATGATGTTTGAATGAGCACATGGTTTTTCCTTTTTTTGATTTTTTTGAATTTTGTTTTGCTCATTTAAATTCTGGTCAAACCTAACTTTTTTTCGCTGGTTTCTAAGCAAGGTTTTTTTCGACCTTATCTAAATCAGCCAAATAACTTTCCTACACATATATTCTATATGTACAGACTATGTGCGCTGGTTTTTTCCATTTTTTGATTTTCTTAAGTTTGTTTTGCTCATTTGAATTCTGGTCAAACTTAACTTTGACCAAGATTTAAACAAGTGTAAAACATCAAAATGAAAAACTAAGCCTGGATCCTTCTTAGTCACTCCAAAATGAAGCTGTGGTGAGTTTTTTTGAAATTTTCATGTTCATTTCCCCAAAACACTTCTCTTCACTTCATACAAGAGAGTTTGAGATACTCGAGATATCATACAATACACATGAATTTATCATTTAAATGTATGTAAAGCTTGTTTATCAACTTAAATCGTTAGTATATGACATAAGAAGACTATGTGCGCAGGTTTTTCATTTTTCTGATTTTTATTTAATTTATTATGCTCATTTGAAATCTGGTCAAACGTAGCTTTGACTGCTCCAAACCCCTCCCAAACCCCGCTAACCCTAGCGCTGAATAAGGACCGTTCATCTAACCCTAGCGGCGATCAAGGGTCGTCGATCTAACCCTTCTGGAAGGAATCTGCGGGGAGGAGGGGGGCGATCCGCGAGATGCAATCTGATTGGCTGGGAGATTGTTTTTTTAACAAATATCGGGCGCGCTGGATGTACCGTTGGGCCGTCTCGTTGTCTGAGCCTGAGACCGCAGTAAATAGCCCGTCACAGCCTTTCTAGGCCTTGCATGCATGGAGGCGGGTACGTGGGTTTGCGCATGCGCGGGAGGCGGCGACGTGCATGCATGCGAGTGAGGCGAGCGAGGCGCGCTAGGCGAGCTAGGCTAGCGAGGCGAGCTAGGTGGTTCAGGGCAGTGGTTCAGGGCAGCGATTCACATGCACTGCCCGGTCAAAGATGCATCGTTTTCGTGCAAAAATTTAAGTGTGCAAAACGTGCGCGTCCGGATTCACACACGCTTCACACACGCACCGTTCTCATCCTTTCTCTCTTCCTCTCCCACCCACAGGCCTATAAATGGGGTGCCTCTCTTCCTCTCCCACCCACAAGCCAGATCCGATCCTCTCCAACTTCAAACACCCAAGCGACCGAGCCCTCCCCAAGCGAGACCAAGTGAAGAAGATGCAGTTCAACGGGCCGACCTTCAGCCGTCCGCCTGTCGTGCCGGAGCTGCGCTACCCACCGGGCGTGCTCGTGGAGAGGGAGCTCCGTGTGTGGGCTATTTCAAGGTGGAGGGGTTCCGTCGAACTCACCCGCGGCTTCCTCAGAGCCGGCTATGCCCACCTCCCACGGGGCTCGCCGAGGATGTTCACCCTCAACGAGGTTCGTGACCGCGGCGGCGTCCTCCTACTGCTCACGGTCACCTTCACCAACCCATTTGACGTGCGCGAGCTCCTCGGCCAAGTATTTTGGTGCGGCTGCGAGGCCATCTTCTTCACCATCTACAACATCTACACCAACTACGAGCGCATCTTCCCCGCTCCAGGCCAGATGCACTCCCTTCCCTACGACGACGAGGAGGAGGTGTGAAGATGAAGACGGTGTTGAAGGGGCGCGCGCGGCCAAGGTGGAAGAAGGAGGTCAAGATGAAGATGTTCAAGCCCGGGTCAAGCTCGTCATGTTTGGTTTTTTATTTTTTTTCTTTTCTATGTTGTGTCGTGTCGTGTCATGTTTCGTCATGTGTCCGTGAACTGTCCGTGAACTTATCTAAGTTATTGTAATGGTACGGTGTGTTCCATCTTATTATGTGTGTTAAAAAATGTCCGTGCCCAAACTTATCATTTCTTCCCTAAACAAGTCATGAAGTTCGAGAACTTGTGGTTTTCGGAGGGGGTGAGAAGCCCTCTGTTTCATTCAAACAAAAAGTCATGAACTAACATGCAAATTTATTCCCTTTAAATCCTAAACCAAGTGCCACTCTAACCCTAAACCAAGTGCCACTCTGACCAAAATCATGTGGTAGTGCAACATACATTTTCAACCTTCCAACCCTCCAAAATTTAAGTGCAAAACAAAGGAAAACCACTCTCACGCGTGTGCAAACATTCACGGTCTCACTATTTTTTTT
>LR880966.1:777893042-777909412 GCA_904067115.1 Aegilops sharonensis
AAAGTGAATTGTTTTGCTTTGGAGAAGCCATCGAGGCGGCGGCCGATTATGCTGACCTGTTTGGTTGTGCACATGGCCAATTCCCGATTAAATATATGGGAATACCGATTCATTATCAGCGTCTAACCATTGCGGAGTGGAAGCATCATTGCAGAATGGAAGCATGTAGAAGAACGCCTAGAGAAACGACTGAGCAGTTGGAAAGGCAAGTTGCTCTCAGTCGGAGGACGACTGGTTCTGATAAACTCTGTCCTCACAAATATGGTTCTCTATATGATTTCGTTCTTCCAACTTCCAAAAGGGGTCCTGCAAAGACTGGACTCTTTTAGGTCCAGGTTTTTTTGGCAAGGAGATGGTGAAAAGAAAAAATATAGGTTGACCAAATGGAGCATGGTTTGTAGGCCGAAAGACCAAGGTGGCCTCGGAATTCATGACCTAAAGGTCAAGAATGAGGCCCTACTTAGTAAATGGTTGTTCAAACTTCTTACTAAGGATGGTATTTGGCAAACCATGTTGCGCAATAAGTATCTAGGCCAAAAGGTGTTGTCTCAGGCATATTGGAAACCTGGAGACTCGCACTTTTGGGCTGGCCTAATGGCGGCAAAGAAACATCTCTTTCACTTTGGGTCTTTCGTGATAAAGGACAGGTCAGAGATTTGTTTCTGGGAAGACATCTGTTTAGGCAACGCCAGTCTCCGAGAACAATATTCGGCCTTGTACAACATTGCTCGTGATAAAAATAATACTATTGCACAGGTGCTCAGCTCATCACCGCCGAATCTTTCATTCAGGCGGGATTTGATTGGCACCCGACTTACGTCATGGCATAATCTCTTATCTCGTTTGGATTCGATTAACCTGACACAAGGTCGGGACGTGTTTCACTGGAACCTTACTACATCTGGGTCTTTTATAGTAGACTCTATGTACCGTGCGCTCACGCATTCCGAGGTACCGGTGAGTAATAACAAAAAAATTAGAAGGCGAAGATTCCACTTAAAGTAAAAATCTTCACATGGTATCTTCGTAGGGGAGTTGTGCTAACCAAAGACAACCTCACACGAGTCAACTGGCAAGAAAGTAAGAAGTGTTGTTTTTGTACTCATGACGAGACAATCAAACATCTCTTTTTCCAATGTAAGTTTGCGCGTTCTACATGGTCAATCATCCAAATAGCGTCAAATTTGTATCCGCCCACGAGTGTTGCCAATATTTTTGGTCATTGGGTGGACGGTATTTCAAATAGGTTGAAAACGCTAATAAGGGTGGGAGCGTATGTTTTTCGGGGAGCATATGCCTTATTATGGTCGCTTTGGCTTTGTAGAAATGATTTGGGTTTTAATAACAAAAATATCTCTCTGATGCAGGTTATTTTCCGTTGTACGTACTTGCTTCATACGTGGTCTACGCTACAACAAGCGAATTACCAACCATTATTCAAGGTGGTCTGTACGCGGTTGGAGCAGGTGGCTATGGAGGTTTTTGCCCAACATGGGTGGCAGCGTAATCTCCGGATCGGTCCACCATCCACTTCGACATAGGCATAGTCTCGGTCTATAGGACTACTGTTGCCGAATTGTCGGCTTTTTTACGTTCTTTTGTCAGACTATTGGTGTTTGGCTGTGTGCATCCTAGTTATGCAGAGGCCTGGTGATACTCTTAATGTTCTGTATCTCTCGATGCTACATTTGGAGTTAATAGAAGCGCCCTTTTATCGAAAAAAATTACCAAAGACACATGCATGCACTTCTTTTTCTTTTACTAGTTCCAATTTGTATTCCTGTCCGTAGTCTTCTTTGTTTGGATGAACAACGCCCATCTTTCTTAGTATATCTTCATCTTGGACAACTTCTGTAGCATGTTGAATAGTAGACGTGGACGTCGTTATATCAACAGCGACCATCATAATTAATTTACACACGGTCAATGTAATGAAACGCTCTTCATCCATGGGCACAAGACTGCATGTTTTACCCTTCTTGATAATATATGTGTGTGTGATAATCATACATAACATCATGCTCTTTTTACCATGGCTCACCCAACAACAAGTGGCAGGAAACCATCGGCGCCGAAATCACATCACACAAAACCTCGCAAAACAATTTTCCCAACAAAAACAGTACCTTAGTTTGGTGCGTGATAGTGAGCTCTTCATGACCCCAATGAAACAAGTATGGTTTTGGATATGCTATTATTGGTATCTCCAGCTTCTCCACCATCTCGATGCTTGCTGGTTGCTGCATTGATCAAATTCATGTGATTGATCATCACAGCACATGGTATCTCTCTCACTACCACACGGGTGTGAAAAAGCCCAGTCCAACGGTCTTGCTCCTCCAACTAAAATCTATGGCTTAACTTACTGAATAACGGTGTGCTTACCATCTTTTCCATAGTTTCGTGAACAATCTGATGCTCTGAATACCACCTAATAAGACCTAACCTCGATGGCAAGATTCGGTATGTTTTTGCGGCCTGATTTTTCACGACACTCCACGTCTAGAAGCAGAAATCTCTCGCCCGTGCATGCTATGTGCGCGAAGTAGATCAGCACGTAGCACAACAGAAGTTCATCAGCACGTAGTATGTACTACTTGGTCAGCACGGGCCTGCACGCATGGCTGCACATTTGTGTGCTGTCATGATAAAAACAGCAGTGGACGTCGCTGCTGCTAGAATTTAGATACACAATGCACTGTTGATCCCGTCCGTGCCGTGTTAGCTATTACTCCCTCCGTTCCGATTTACTCGTCGCGGTTTTAGTTCAACTTGCGAGTGCCGACTGGTTGTTTGTCAGATTGTTGCAACTTGCGCGTTAGGTACGAGCTGACTGGGTTTCCACTACACATGTTCCCGTCCAGCTCCAGGCACTGACTCGGTATTATTCTCTGGTCATTCTGGTGCCCACAAGGCCCCATCGTCTGTAGAGGCAGTGTGTTTGGTTGACTCGCTCCAGTCCAGTCGTCGGTGCGCCACCCACGAATCACTAGTAGAGTACTATCCTTGGCCAGCCGCCAGGAACGACTGCCTCCTCCACCACCCGTAACTCCTAGTAGTTCATCTCCCGCCACGTTCATCCAGCTCCGGTGCAGCCACCCACCCTGTCCCGGCCACCTCTAGAGTTACACCTCGCCTCACCTGTTCGACCTCACCGCCGCAGCCGTCGCTGGGGTCGAGATGACCGTAAGCGTGACGATTGGGGTGATGAGGCCCCTCCTTGGCAAGCTCGCGGAGCTGGCTGGCGGCGAGTACAGCAAGCTCAAGGGGGTCAAGAAGCAGGCGTCCTTCCTTGAGAAGGAGCTCAGCGCCATGAACGCCGCCCTTGAGAAGATGGAGCTCATGGACGAGATTGATCCGGTGGCCAGGGATTGGAGGGACCATGTCCGGGAGATGTCCTACGACATGGAGAACTGCATCGACGACTTTGTGCGCCAGTTTGGAGGTGCTCATGCCAAGCGAGGCTTCATCAAGAAGACTGCACGACGTCTCAAGACGTTGCGGCAGCGCCACCGGATTGCTGACCGGATGGAGGAGCTCAAGACTCTCGCCTTAGAGGCAAATGAACGCCGCATCAGGTATATTTCAATTTGTTTCAGTTTGATGCTAGAGGCCCACAGCGTTGCCACTTTCTTTTGTTATGTGTACCACTCCACACAGACAATTATATGAGCATAGAGAACACCAGATCTATGGCATTTGTTGTAAATAATCTGCAACTTTTGATTGTCAATATATTTGATGCAACTGTTTCAGAAAGAGTGAAGTGTGACTCTCTCCCTGATTATCCTCTACTAGGTACAAGATCAACGAATGCAATCCTAATTCTAGCTCTGTGGCTATTGATCCTCGGATGTCGGCGATATACGGAGAGGCAGCTGGCCTTGTGGGTACTGATGGCCCAAGGAATGAGCTTATCAATTTGTTGACAGGTAAGGAGGAGAAGCTCAAGGTGGTCTCCATAGTGGGGTTCGGAGGATTGGGTAAAACTACGCTCGCCAAACAGGTCTACGATGAGATCGGAGGGCAATTCGACTGTACAACATTTGTTTCCATATCGCAAAGGCCTAATATGACAGGGCTTCTCTATCGGATACAACTTAAACTTGGTATGAGCCAGTCTTCTCAGGCATCTGAGGTGCAAGACATTGTTGAGGACATTAGAAAATTTCTCACACGCAAGAGGTACTATTTACTTTGATGTACCACAAAATCAAAACTGGCTTGTAGACATCAGGGGCGTTCGAGTACAACAAAAAATTGAAATTGTAATTCCATGTCTGGTTTTAATGTGTTAAAAACTCTTATTTATTTTGCTAAAGCACATCTTGATGTGCCCNGTTGACTCGCTCCAGTCCAGTCGTCGGTGCGCCACCCACGAATCACTAGTAGAGTACTATCCTTGGCCAGCCGCCAGGAACGACTGCCTCCTCCACCACCCGTAACTCCTAGTAGTTCGTCTCCCGCCACGTTCATCCAGCTCCGGTGCAGCCACCCACCCTGTCCCGGCCACCTCTAGAGTTACACCTCGCCTCACCTGTTCGACCTCACCGCCGCAGCCGTCGCTGGGGTCGAGATGACCGTAAGCGTGACGATTGGGGTGATGAGGCCCCTCCTTGGCAAGCTCGCGGAGCTGGCTGGCGGCGAGTACAGCAAGCTCAAGGGGGTCAAGAAGCAGGCGTCCTTCCTTGAGAAGGAGCTCAGCGCCATGAACGCCGCCCTTGAGAAGATGGAGCTCATGGACGAGATTGATCCGGTGGCCAGGGATTGGAGGGACCATGTCCGGGAGATGTCCTACGACATGGAGAACTGCATCGACGACTTTGTGCGCCAGTTTGGAGGTGCTCATGCCAAGCGAGGCTTCATCAAGAAGACTGCACGACGTCTCAAGACGTTGCGGCAGCGCCACCGGATTGCTGACCGGATGGAGGAGCTCAAGACTCTCGCCTTAGAGGCAAATGAACGCCGCATCAGGTATATTTCAATTTGTTTCAGTTTGATGCTAGAGGCCCACAGCGTTGCCACTTTCTTTTGTTATGTGTACCACTCCACACAGACAATTATATGAGCATAGAGAACACCAGATCTATGGCATTTGTTGTAAATAATCTGCAACTTTTGATTGTCAATATATTTGATGCAACTGTTTCAGAAAGAGTGAAGTGTGACTCTCTCCCTGATTATCCTCTACTAGGTACAAGATCAACGAATGCAATCCTAATTCTAGCTCTGTGGCTATTGATCCTCGGATGTCGGCGATATACGGAGAGGCAGCTGGCCTTGTGGGTACTGATGGCCCAAGGAATGAGCTTATCAATTTGTTGACAGGTAAGGAGGAGAAGCTCAAGGTGGTCTCCATAGTGGGGTTCGGAGGATTGGGTAAAACTACGCTCGCCAAACAGGTCTACGATGAGATCGGAGGGCAATTCGACTGTACAACATTTGTTTCCATATCGCAAAGGCCTAATATGACAGGGCTTCTCTATCGGATACAACTTAAACTTGGTATGAGCCAGTCTTCTCAGGCATCTGAGGTGCAAGACATTGTTGAGGACATTAGAAAATTTCTCACACGCAAGAGGTACTATTTACTTTGATGTACCACAAAATCAAAACTGGCTTGTAGACATCAGGGGCGTTCGAGTACCACAAAAAATTGAAATTGTAATTCCATGTCTGGTTTTAATGTGTTAAAAACTCTTATTTATTTTGCTAAAGCACATCTTGATGTGCCCAAGTATAATATGGCTAAGCCAATTATATACTGTCACCAAGAATAAAATGGAATTCATGTCTTACATATATAGAGTTTATACATGTTAAATCAGATTTTTAGGTGTGTTGGAGAAAATGTCATCACATATTTTTTTTTGCCGCAATTTAGATAATGCATGAAAAAATGACTCCATAGTGTGCGCTCATTCCATGTCCTTTTTTAAAAATGTATCGAAATGTGTTTCCATTAGTAAAACACTTTTCCACAGGCTGAAAAAAAGGATTTTGACCATGTGATGCTGCAATATGTAAGCATGGATTAAAAAGTTTCTTTTGATGTCTGCGTGTCACGTTTTGTACTAACGTTTAAGCCCATAAAAAACATTATGTATGACACCAAAATTGTAGGATTAACATAAGACTATGGATGTTTCCAAATCTATTAAAAAAACTAGATTTGCAACGTTCCATGAAATTGTTCGATGTTATGCTCAGATATGTGTTCCACAAAAGTACCAGTAGGTTCTAGCTGCACTGCTCAAAAGGATGCTAACAAGAAACTCTACCTTTTGTCTTTTTGTAATGTGTGTGTTTTTTACCTAAGATTTTGCAGATGTACGGGCTCTTACACGTAGATTGGTTGCTGAAGTCAAATATTGTAAACTAAAGAACTAATTTAGCCTTAGGAGTACCTTTATCGGAAAAAAAAAGCCTTAAGAGTACCTTTATCGGAAAAATAAAAGCCTTAAGAGTACCAGGGATCAATTCTTACCAGGATAAAGTACATATATTTACAATAGCATATATTTGTACTATGCTTACACTCACGTCAATGCGACCTAGTGCTACTACAGGAAGACAATCTGTCATAATTCAAGCTTCCTTCTTTCATTGTTTGTCTTTTGGAACAACAAACAAATCTAACTGAGAATACTACATTTAATAATTTTGATGCCAAGTTAATTATTCCCATCTCCTAAAAGTCAATAAGATAAAAACGCCATGACATATATTTTACGGTTGCTAAGCATATGCAAGGTAAACTAACTTAGATTTTGTTGATTTTTGATACATCAAGCAATCCTTTGCCGTCATTTAGTTCTGAATTGTCATATGAGCCTGCCAATTTATTCCAATGAACAATGGATTTTCTTGAATCCATTTTGCCTTATTTTTGTCGTTCAAGTTTGATAGAATATTGTGAAGTTTTCATTTTCAACTTATAATCATATAGAAGTTGAACTGTATGTAGGTAACACGTGGAAACTATTTAATTTACAGGTACCTTGTCATAGTCGATGACTTGTGGGACCAGCCAGCATGGAATATTATTAGCCGCGTCTTTCCGGAAAATGCTAATGGGAGCAGAGTAATAGTAACAACACGAGTTGAAGGTGTGGCTTGTGGGGCGTGTTATAGTCGCCCTGAGTGCATCTACAGAATGAAGCCTCTCAACAGTCAATACTCAAAAAAATTGTTTTTTCATAGACTATTTGGATTTGAAGATGATGATATGTCCGAATTTGAAGAAATCTCAGCTGAAATTCTGAAGAAGTGTGGTGGACTCCCACTTGCAATCATTACCATAGCTAGCCTATTAGCGAGTCGTCCTAAAAAGTTAAGGGATGAGTGGGAGAGCATTAGAAATTCACTTGGAACCCAACTTGCGGTAAATCCCACATTGGAAGGGATGAAGAGTATATTAAACCTTAGCTACATCCATCTACCTCTTCATCTCCGGGCATGTTTTCTACACCTTGGTATATATCCGGAAGACTATGAGGTCGAGAGGGATGATCTGGTTCGACAATGGTTAGCCGAAGGATTTGTCAATAATTTGCATGGGCAAGATATGGAGGTTGTTGCGAAGAGCTATTTTAATGAGCTTGTGAACAGAAGCTTGATTCAGCCTGGACGTAGTGAGCATGGGGAGTTGCTATCATGCAGAGTACATGATATGATGCTTGATTTGATCCTTAGCAAGTGTGAAGAGCATAATTTTGTGAGAGTTGCATGCAACTATGAAGATGTGGAAAGAGAGCATGGATGGAAATATAAGGTCCGTCGCGTATCCATGAACTTTACTGGTGGTGGTGCAGCAAATGCGACAATATCAAGGACCATTCGTTCTAATCTGTCACAAGTTCGATCACTTGCACATTTTGGGGGATCTAATTATATGCCCNGGAGAACTGCATCGACGACTTTGTGCGCCAGTTTGGAGGTGCTCATGCCAAGCGAGGCTTCATCAAGAAGACTGCACGACGTCTCAAGACGTTGCGGCAGCGCCACCGGATTGCTGACCGGATGGAGGAGCTCAAGACTCTCGCCTTAGAGGCAAATGAACGCCGCATCAGGTATATTTCAATTTGTTTCAGTTTGATGCTAGAGGCCCACAGCGTTGCCACTTTTTTTTGTTATGTGTACCACTCCACACAGACAATTATATGAGCATAGAGAACACCAGATCTATGGCATTTGTTGTAAATAATCTGCAACTTTTGATTGTCAATATATTTGATGCAACTGTTTCAGAAAGAGTGAAGTGTGACTCTCTCCCTGATTATCCTCTACTAGGTACAAGATCAACGAATGCAATCCTAATTCTAGCTCTGTGGCTATTGATCCTCGGATGTCGGCGATATACGGAGAGGCAGCTGGCCTTGTGGGTACTGATGGCCCAAGGAATGAGCTTATCAATTTGTTGACAGGTAAGGAGGAGAAGCTCAAGGTGGTCTCCATAGTGGGGTTCGGAGGATTGGGTAAAACTACGCTCGCCAAACAGGTCTACGATGAGATCGGAGGGCAATTCGACTGTACAACATTTGTTTCCATATCGCAAAGGCCTAATATGACAGGGCTTCTCTATCGGATACAACTTAAACTTGGTATGAGCCAGTCTTCTCAGGCATCTGAGGTGCAAGACATTGTTGAGGACATTAGAAAATTTCTCACACGCAAGAGGTACTATTTACTTTGATGTACCACAAAATCAAAACTGGCTTGTAGACATCAGGGGCGTTCGAGTACAACAAAAAATTGAAATTGTAATTCCATGTCTGGTTTTAATGTGTTAAAAACTCTTATTTATTTTGCTAAAGCACATCTTGATGTGCCCNATATGCAAGGTAAACTAACTTAGATTTTGTTGATTTTTGATACATCAAGCAATCCTTTGCCGTCATTTAGTTCTGAATTGTCATATGAGCCTGCCAATTTATTCCAATGAACAATGGATTTTCTTGAATCCATTTTGCCTTATTTTTGTCGTTCAAGTTTGATAGAATATTGTGAAGTTTTCATTTTCAACTTATAATCATATAGAAGTTGAACTGTATGTAGGTAACACGTGGAAACTATTTAATTTACAGGTACCTTGTCATAGTCGATGACTTGTGGGACCAGCCAGCATGGAATATTATTAGCCGCGTCTTTCCGGAAAATGCTAATGGGAGCAGAGTAATAGTAACAACACGAGTTGAAGGTGTGGCTTGTGGGGCGTGTTATAGTCGCCCTGAGTGCATCTACAGAATGAAGCCTCTCAACAGTCAATACTCAAAAAAATTGTTTTTTCATAGACTATTTGGATTTGAAGATGATGATATGTCCGAATTTGAAGAAATCTCAGCTGAAATTCTGAAGAAGTGTGGTGGACTCCCACTTGCAATCATTACCATAGCTAGCCTATTAGCGAGTCGTCCTAAAAAGTTAAGGGATGAGTGGGAGAGCATTAGAAATTCACTTGGAACCCAACTTGCGGTAAATCCCACATTGGAAGGGATGAAGAGTATATTAAACCTTAGCTACATCCATCTACCTCTTCATCTCCGGGCATGTTTTCTACACCTTGGTATATATCCGGAAGACTATGAGGTCGAGAGGGATGATCTGGTTCGACAATGGTTAGCCGAAGGATTTGTCAATAATTTGCATGGGCAAGATATGGAGGTTGTTGCGAAGAGCTATTTTAATGAGCTTGTGAACAGAAGCTTGATTCAGCCTGGACGTAGTGAGCATGGGGAGTTGCTATCATGCAGAGTACATGATATGATGCTTGATTTGATCCTTAGCAAGTGTGAAGAGCATAATTTTGTGAGAGTTGCATGCAACTATGAAGATGTGGAAAGAGAGCATGGATGGAAATATAAGGTCCGTCGCGTATCCATGAACTTTACTGGTGGTGGTGCAGCAAATGCGACAATATCAAGGACCATTCGTTCTAATCTGTCACAAGTTCGATCACTTGCACATTTTGGGGGATCTAATTATATGCCCCCTATTTCGCATTTTAAGTATCTGAGAGTGGTTCTCTTTAGAAATTTTGGGGGATCAATCGATCTCACTGTTATTAACCAATTGCTGCAACTGAGGTATTTAAAGGTTTCAGCTAAACATTACATCAAAATCCCTACTGAAATACAAGGGCTTGTGCATTTGGAGACACTAGATTTGGATTGTGAATGGTTAGAGATCCCATCAGATATAGTTCACTTGGCCCGCTTATCCCACTTGATAGTCCCAAAAGGGTCAGAGCTACCTAAAGGGATCAGGAACATGAAATCATTGCGCACTTTGGATGGGTTTGACTTAGGGCGTAGCTCGTTGGAGGATATTGTGGGACTCGGTGAGCTGATCAATTTGAGGTGCCTGCGGATCTCAGTGGGTTTCACGAGCACCTTTTGGAAATCAAAGGTGGTTGATTTGGCCAATATTGGGACATCAGATGTTGTTGCTTTGGCATCCTCCATTGGGATGCTCCATGACCTCAGTTATCTCTGTATCAGTAGCAGCTTCACTGATATGAATAACATGCTGGGGTCACAATTAGATCCTTCTCATCATATCAAGGTACTTAAACTGGGTGATTTTAGGATGTCTAGAGTTCCCAAATGGATTTGTGGTCTCCGATGCCTCTCCTGGCTAGAGCTGATTGTTGGCACGTGCAATGATGAGTTTCACGCTCTTGGGGAACTGCCCTCTCTCATCCACCTCAGTTTACGATTGTCGAGTATCCCTGAAGACAACTCTATCATTTTCTCCACAGGATCATTTCTAGTTCTAGAGGACTTTAGATGTCTGTCAAGGCATGATGTTACCGCATATTTGGCCTTTGAGGAAGGGGCTATGCCCAAACTATGTAGGCTCGGACTACAGTTCAACAAGGCTCATTGGAGCAGCGCTACGCCGGCTGGCTTGGAGCACCTGATGAGCCTCGAGCATATCACTGTAGATATCACCTGTGATTATGAACAATTCCCTGAGAAAGTATATCGTAAAGCAGAATCTGTGTTTGGAAACTGTACGCAGGTGCACCCAAGACGTCCTTCCTTTACTGTCCGGGGGCACGGCTGTTATTACCATTGAAAGCTCAGCAATTAGTCTTTCGACCAGATACTTGTGTAACTTTGGTAATCCCGTCGCTGTTTCGTCCAGTATTAATGTTTCCTCTGTTACAAATTTTCTTTTATTTACTTTTAAATTTATCAAGTACTGTTTCCATGTACTACTTCATGTCATGCATGTAGTACTGTCATACTGTAAGGAGTGATGAAGACAGTGTTTTCATTTTTTCCATGTAACCAGCACGATGTCCCACAACGTGATGACATCCTCAGTTTATTGGACCTGTCTAAGCATGTGCCCTTATGCTGGATGCAAAACACAGGAGTTTGGCGTGTCGTGTTAATTAGTTATTACAGATTATCCAAATGGCGACAGATTAGGAATGCATCGAAATGCAGGACTTTGTGCATGAAGCCACGTAGTTATTCTATTTTCTGCATTTGGTTACCACGCTACAAGCGATAGCCGGTGGAAAAACCATCTGAAGATGTGAANTGGCATCCTCCATTGGGATGCTCCATGACCTCAGTTATCTCTGTATCAGTAGCAGCTTCACTGATATGAATAACATGCTGGGGTCACAATTAGATCCTTCTCATCATATCAAGGTACTTAAATTGGGTGATTTTAGGATGTCTAGAGTTCCCAAATGGATTTGTGGTCTCCGATGCCTCTCCTGGCTAGAGCTGATTGTTGGCACGTGCAATGATGAGTTTCACGCTCTTGGGGAACTGCCCTCTCTCATCCACCTCAGTTTACGATTGTCGAGTATCCCTGAAGACAACTCTATCATTTTCTCCACAGGATAATTTCTAGTTCTAGAGGACTTTAGATGTCTGTCAAGGCATGATGTTACCGCATATTTGGCCTTTGAGGAAGGGGCTATGCCCAAACTATGTAGGCTCGGACTACAGTTCAACAAGGCTCATTGGAGCAGCGCTACGCCGGCTGGCTTGGAGCACCTGATGAGCCTCGAGCATATCACTGTAGATATCACCTGTGATTATGAACAATTCCCTGAGAAAGTATATCGTAAAGCAGAATCTGTGTTTGGAAACTGTACGCAGGTGCACCCAAGACGTCCTTCCTTTACTGTCCGGGGGCACGGCTGTTATTACCATTGAAAGCTCAGCAATTAGCCTTTCGACCAGATACTTGTGTAACTTTGGTAATCCCGTCGCTGTTTCGTCCAGTATTAATGTTTCCTCTGTTACAAATTTTCTTTTATTTACTTTTAAATTTATCAAGTACTGTTTCCATGTACTACTTCATGTCATGCATGTAGTACTGTCATACTGTAAGGAGTGATGAAGACAGTGTTTTCATTTTTTCCATGTAACCAGCACGATGTCCCACAACGTGATGACATCCTCAGTTTATTGGACCTGTCTAAGCATGTGCCCTTATGCTGGATGCAAAACACAGGAGTTTGGCGTGTCGTGTTAATTAGTTATTACAGATTATCCAAATGGCGACAGATTAGGAATGCATCGAAATGCAGGACTTTGTGCATGAAGCCACGTAGTTATTCTATTTTCTGCATTTGGTTACCACGCTACAAGCGATAGCCGGTGGAAAAACCATCTGAAGATGTGAATTCAAATATTGAATCGGCAAAAAGTTGTTAAAGAAGAAATTAAGGCACATTATTTTGTGCGCAGAAATGAAGGCCTTATTTACTTTAAATTTTGATCCAATGAAATCGCCAGTTGCCTAAAGAAATCCATGTGTAACTTTTTATAATCTCATGTCCTTGTAGGCGCCAATGGCGAGAAATCAAAAGAATGAACGATTGCGTGATATATATATGGAATGCCTACGATGTTTGCCACTTTTATGTATTTGAATTGGAAGGTTCATAGGTTTGCTTTTATTCTTGGAGTTGGTCACTAGTTTTCTTCTACCACAATGGCATGAGTATGGGACCGGGCGGCTCCGGCGGCTCCGGCGCTTGCAGCTCACCGGGCGACGCGGGTAGGGCAGCGGCCGGGCGTGGCTGCTGCTCCGGCCGTGGGTGGCGGCATGGGTAGGTCTCGGTGGCCTACCNACTGTTTCCATGTACTACTTCATGTCATGCATGTAGTACTGTCATACTGTAAGGAGTGATGAAGACAGTGTTTTCATTTTTTCCATGTAACCAGCACGATGTCCCACAACGTGATGACATCCTCAGTTTATTGGACCTGTCTAAGCATGTGCCCTTATGCTGGATGCAAAACACAGGAGTTTGGCGTGTCGTGTTAATTAGTTATTACAGATTATCCAAATGGCGACAGATTAGGAATGCATCGAAATGCAGGACTTTGTGCATGAAGCCACGTAGTTATTCTATTTTCTGCATTTGGTTACCACGCTACAAGCGATAGCCGGTGGAAAAACCATCTGAAGATGTGAATTCAAATATTGAATCGGCAAAAAGTTGTTAAAGAAGAAATTAAGGCACATTTTTTTGTGCGCCGAAATGAAGGCCTTATTTACTTTAAATTTTGATCCAATGAAATCGCCAGTTGCCTAAAGAAATCCATGTGTAACTTTTTATAATCTCATGTCCTTGTAGGCGCCAATGGCGAGAAATCAAAAGAATGAACGATTGCGTGATATATATGGAATGTCTACGATGTTTGCCACTTTTATGTATTTGAATTGGAAGGTTCATAGGTTTGCTTTTATTCTTGGAGTTGGTCACTAGTTTTCTTCTACCACAATGGCATGAGTAAGGGACCGGGCGGCTCCGGCGGCTCCGGCGCTTGCAGCTCACCTGGCGACGCGGGTAGGGCAGCGGCCGGGCGTGGCTGCTGCTCCGGCCGTGGGTGGCGGCATGGGTAGGTCTCGGTGGCCTACCGATGTCGTGGCGGCTTCACGGTGGCTCGATGGATCTGCCCGCGGCAACAGCCGGCTTCTCCGGCGTCGGTTTGTCTGCATTCGGGCTGTCTCGACCTTCATCCCATCTCCTCGTCGCCCGGGCGCTACTCCCATCAAGGGTTGGTCCTCTCCCAGCTGCGGTCCACCGCTCGTCTCGCGCCCGATGCCGCAGGACAGAGCTCATCTCGCGCACGATGCAGCAGGACCGAGCTCGTCTCGCGCATGATGCAGCAGGACTGACCTCGTCCCCTTCTCGTTGCTGCAGGACCGAGCTCATCTCGCGCTTGGGGCAGCAAGATGGGTCGGTGGATGCCAGTTCTGGCCGACCTATTGGGTCTCGACGCTGGGGGTTGCCCAGGGGCGCGAAGGTGGGACCTTTCTGCTCGTCTCTTTCGTTGGGGTGCGGCGGGTCACGGGTGAGGTGGTGTCGAGGTCTTGGATGCTGGGGCGGCGGCCCTGGTGGTGGTGGTTGTGCGGTGCTCTTGGACAAAGCCCGTGCCTTGGTGCTGCCCAGTCACCATGATCGTGTGGGCGGCGTGGTTGCCGTGGTGTGGCGTTCGGTGGCGGTGAATGTTGGCCGAGGTGAAAACCTGCTCTATCTTCGGAAGGACCGGCGGCGGCGAAGATCGTTCTCTTCTTGAAGGCGTCGTCGCGGCTCTCATTGCCCGTCATGCGGCTCCGGGGGAAACTCTGATCCTTGTATCGGGCGGTGGCAGCGCTCCGGCGTCGTATCCTTCCCGAAGGCGTCGCCTTGAAGCGCATGGTTCGTCATATGTAGCTTCATATCTTCGGGGCGGTAGTGCTAAGAGTGGTGTTGCTGCATTCAGCGCCTTTGTATCCTGTCCTGGATGTATGCGTGTGTTGCGGTGGCGTGGCGTGTGGTTGTACTGGATGCTTGTAGTTTGATGCTTTATATATAAAGCGGGGTGAAAGTCTTTTTCGGTATGAGTATGGAACCCAACAATTCGGGATGATGTTGCGTTGGGAGTAACTTTGTCAATTTAGTGGCTAAATGTTTGGAACTGTATTTTTTTTCTTTGTAACCGACTTGTCTCAAAGGGCAGATAAGGAGGTTCTGCAAAAAAGAGAGTATGAAAGTAGTAGAGCTGCGTCTGGGATGTTGCTCGTTATTTAGCTTGTTAGAGTTGTGTCGAATATTATTGTACAAGTTAGGTTACAGTTGGACTTCGTTTTGGATTGTGTGTAGACAGGGTAGGAGTTGTGTCCTAATAGGACACTTGTATCCTAGGCCTCTCATATATATCGGAGGTAGACACGCGATGTAACCTATGCCAACATAATAGCACGGGCACGCGGGGGAGCCAGCGGCATGTGCCGGCGCCCGGGCGGCCGGAGTGTGGTATTGTGACGGTGTCATGGGGAGGAGCGCCTGTAGTCATTGCCCCGGGGATATAGCCATATCGATGAACCTCGTTAACATATCTCGGTGTTGTGCTTGTGTGATTGCTTAGTCCTCGATAAATCGACGGAGCGCCTCAGATTTATTCTAACAAGTGGTATCAGAGCAAGGTTCGAAGAGGCGGTGGGAGTTGATCCAGAGGAAGAGAGTCGAAGGATTGATCGGGTCGATGTGAAAATCAGCGGCGGACTGCGAGTTGCCAGCGAGATTGATCGCGAGATCGATGTGGATCGAGATTCTTTCGGCCAGATAGAAGTAATCGGAAGGCAGCAGCGCGTGCGACAGATCGTGTGCAAGTGGCGACGGCAGCGGAGTCTCAGCGTCAGGCGCTGGCCAGATTGTCCGAGGTGCACGCTGTGGGGCTGGCCAGGTTGTGTCATGAGGGAGCACGTGATAGCTGCTCGTCCAGGCGTGGTTTCGTGGCTGATACAGGCGCGCATGTACACGGGAGGCCGAGGAACGCACGACGGATACGCTGCGGTGACACGAGATGTTGTTGGAATAAAAAGCACGTATCATGGAGGCTAGAAGCAAATTAATCAGCGAAGGAAAAAAACCACGTGGGTAGCTTTGCATCTGGTAGCAGTACGTTGGCTGGAAAAGCAAAATCAAGCGTAGGAGATTGTGCTAAGAGAAGCACCACCACGTGAAGACCAAAGGATGTTTCCTGGTTGGATTTTACGGCAGGAGTGGAGTAGCTCGGTTAGCATATCAGTGTCGTTTGAAGGTGTTGCAGAGGCCAGGACAGCTAAGATGAAAGTATCTTGTGGATGAAAATTCGCAGAAGATGATTTGGAAGCCTAGAGAGCGTCGCGCAAGGATCATGCATACACAGGGCGTTAAGCAATGCACGAAGAGATGTGCGGGACGGATACGACGCATGGTGGAGCATGGTTGCAGTCGGTTAATTTCGGCTGGTTCGGACAGTACAGTCTGATGGACCGACGAGGATGTTGGTCAAAGCAGAAGACGGCGGTGATTTCAGCGACGACGACATAGGAGCGTGATGCTGATGGTGTCTGACTTCTGG